>CM056195.1:179735864-180250864 GCA_029692085.1 Gymnothorax javanicus | reverse complement strand
GTGTGTGTGCGTGCACGTGTGAGAGCTTGTGTAAGTGTGTACACACCTGTGCATCCGTCACTCCAGCAGGAAGTGTCCCCTGTTTAAAATAGTCCAGCAGTTTGATGCTCTCCTCCAGACGACCCTACAGAAACAGGAACTTCATAACCAAACCAGCGTTGTCCAGCGTGGCCTACATTTTGGGCAGGACCATCACACTGCAGTAGGAAAGCCACTTACAGTTGATCAGACTAAGCCATGTGGCACAATGTGGGGTTAGGGGCCTTGTCCAAGGACCCAAGAGCTCCACTGCTCTGATTATGGTCACACTAAGTCCCTAACCGTCCAACTGCCTTTAATATTTTACATCTAGTTTTCTTGTTTTCACTTGGAGGCAAAGAATTTCTAACAATGCCATACACTTGCTCTACGGCAGTTGACTCAGAGTAGCTAGTCAGTAACGATACAATTCATTTTTCTAAACCCGTACTAATCACCAATACATGTGCACAATACGGCATTGTGAATCGCTGTCGGTGTTGCAGTAATTACAGGTGTCCGCATCGGTGGGCGTTACCTCTGAAACTAAAAGCGTTCGAGGGTCAATCACATCCAGGAAGTGCCTCAGACGACCGGAGAAACTATTCTGGAAGGGAGGGAAGGAGGGAGGGAGAATATTTAAACCTCTCTCTCTCAGTCTCTCATTTTCAGGAGCTTCTGAGCTGGGGTTTCCAAGCCCTCGAAGGTGTTCCTGAGGGTCCAAGCCTCGCTTTTGCTTAAGAATAACACAATCGGTTTGTCCGAAGAATCGGATGGTTTATATAGGCAAGCCAGTCCCTCCCTGACTCACGGGTTGTTGTTAGTTCATTGGTTGTCGCGGCATATTGAGAGATTGTTATTGCTAAGTTTTGATTTTCAAGTTGTGAAGTCGGCCTCTCCGTTTCTGAAACTTCTGAAATTCCCCTGCTTCACCAATGTCATTCGAACATTAATATGTGTACAAGTGTATAATTTACCCACGTTCATACTTGAATGATGAAAAAAACATTACTACATTGTTATGTATCATAAGTGTGTGTGTGTGTGTGTGTGTGTGTGTGTGTGTGTTTCAGTGCTATCGCGGGTAGCACATGATCTATAATGATCTAGCTGGTGTCACTCGTGTACATTGTGTTCAATGAGGCCTCTAATAATTAATCTATTACTGGCAGAATTGGCAGGAAGGCTTCAGCGACCCTCACGTGGCCACCATACTGGGTACACACAGGGCCGCAGCCAGTCAGGAAAAGGGTGGTAATGAGTCTGTGCTGGGCATCTGGGTGGGGGGGAGGCAGGGGACCCACCGAAATTCCAGTTACACAGGGACCCGGATTTCCAAGGTACGGACTTGAAGTATAAGACTCACTTACGACCCGTATTATCAACAGTTTTTAAGTACATTTTCGGACAATAAGGAGCAAGCTGCTTCTGAGCAGGACTGCGATCTGGACCAATGACAAAGGTCGAACAGGTTTGGGTTCCTACAGCAGCTAAAAAGTAGAACTACAACGCTTTACGACAACCCCCCCACACACACACACACACACACACACACACACACACACACACACGTGAGCGCGCGCGGGTGAGGTGGTGGCAGCTGTTGTCGAACCAATTAGAATGCGGCGCGAGGAGGCAGGTGTTCCGCCAGCCAGGTGGCGCCTTTCTCATTAACATCTTTTTACCAACTGCCTCTGCGTCACTTTATTAGTCATGAAATTCCTATTACAGCAATTAAAAGAAGAGGCGAGGAAGAGGAAGATGCGCCACTCGCTTCCTCAATTATGCCGTTAATAGCGCATAATTCAGCTAAGGACTGGGTTCTCTCTCTCTCTCTCTCTCCTCCTCCTTCTCCCCCCCCCCGTCGTTTATGGGAATAAGGGGTAATCTTCGATACTGACAGGAAGCTCTTTACTGATTTTGGTTTGAGACAGATGTGTTTCTATTAAGAGCACCTAAAAACAACACAAAGCATCCCTGTGAGTCAAGTTTAACAGCTGGTTCCCATGAGGAGGGGCTGCAGAGAGCAGATTAACTCCCATGAAGTGTCGCCTACTTTGAAATGAAATTACTTAAAGCTCGCAATAAAATTGGTAACGAAACTTCGCGCACAGCTTACGTCAAAAACATTGTTAAATTTGATGTTTGAGGGGGGGAACAAACCGGATCTTTTCTTTCGGGACCAGAGTGGTCTGGAAGCTGTGGGAAAAGGGAATTTAATGCCGCGAGCGCTTATTTGCATTCGATTTAACTCTCACATAAAGCAGAAATCCAGCTGGGCTCTGTACAGTCGCTGCAAAGATTCAAACACTTGCAGTGCGCCAAATTCACGCCGAAATTATCAGTAAGCGATTGCTCTGTCGTTACATTTTTACTGGAAATTTAATTCTAAACAAACTTTCAAGGGAGCATTTCAACGTGCCATCAAGGGATATCAGGTCTTGGCCGCTTCTTTAATGAAAGTGAGCATTAAGCACCGGCAATCAACCAGTTTAGGTACAAGACCTAAGTTGTTGCACATGCAACAACCGTGATACAGATAGCAATGCATTAAAGGTTACCTGATCGAATCGAGATTTCCCGAGCTCGAATGAAGGATAAGCTGTGGAGACCGCCATGACACCAGACAACCGCACAGGCTACTTTACAGTTTAAAATTTACTAAGTGAATTACGGCATAATTTCAGAGTAAAGTACTCTCCGAACAAGTCGGTCGACAGAATTAGTTACTCATCGCAATACCGACGGGACTTGTAGTTTCTTCTGGAATTGAAACCGACGCATTACCCTACTGCAAGACTACATCTCCCAATGAAATGTCGCTGAACCCGTGACAACTACCATTGTGGGTTACGTAGTCATTTCTGCCATAGATTTCAGGGGAGGGGGCGGCACGGTATGTCGTCTGGGTTATGTAATATCACTGTGATGCAACTTACCCGGGAGAAATAAATCCGTTGCCCTTTCATTTGAAATATGAAAACAAAATCATGTACACCAAACATTTCATCCCATATCACGGTATAGTCCTTTTGGAATACATTCCACTCAGAACTTTAAAAACGTATCATGATCAAACCATTTCAATCCATGACATATTAGCATTTTCTTTATTAACAAAGTAAGAACACCCTCTCCCTGCATACTAGAGGCCGATGAAATATGAATGTATAACTCAGTGTATGTATGTCCTGTGATCCCACAGGGGAAGAGGGCTCAACAAATTTAGCATCTTTCAAGAGCAATATTCTATCATGGGAGTTATAATTCCTACCTGCTCTAGAAATGTATTTTATAGCTCGTCTCCACATAGGAAGACTTTTTTCCTCCTGGGTCCTTGATCATAGTTCCACAGAGTGAAAACAGGCTGAGAATGAATGGTTTTTCCTCCCTAAGAACCTTTGAACAAGATCAGGTTCTTCCATGCAGAACCTTATGGTTCCTTTCAGAACAATTTTTGAAGCCGCTCCCGTAGAAAGAGGTACCAGTAGCCAAGTGTACATGGAATATTCTGGAAAACAGAGCAAAAACTCTGGAGGCCTGTGTGGGGAGGGGGAGGGGACACGCAATTATTTGTCAACAAAATTGCCTTCTTTCAGACAAATAACGCATATACTGAAGTGAAAGAGACAGGATGTTTTCATTACAGAGTTTAATAAAAATACAACAAAACATACAGGACCACCAGGGGTTCCCTTCAAGATATTAATGGATTGACCTGTGCGCCTGTCTCACAAGCTCAGATATAAGTGTACTGGGTGAGATCCAGCCTGATTAATCCCTTGAAAAAAACGGACACCATCCTAGTACTCAGTTGTCAACATAAGTATAATTCTACATATAAAGAATAGTTTAAAAGGACTAATTTCAAAGACTTAAGATACGGGGTGGTGGTGGTTTATTGGGTTGAACTCCGGTGAAATACAAAATATCAGCGGGCTGGTGCCCCCTCACTTTCTGTGTCCGAATAACTTGAGAAATTCACAAAGACTCACAATAGCCCTTAGCAGGAAAAAAAAATAGGAAGCTTGGAAGGATAAATAGCAATCAAATAAAACTAGTCTTCGTGAATAGTGGGGTTTAAGACTGCAAGGATTACGGTGCATTCGGTCACGCGGGAGAAGACCAAGCGAGAAACTTGGCGCTCGCTCGCCCCTCCACTGCCACCGCAAGGGCATTTCAATCTAAAGGATTTGTCTGAAAGTAATTACGGAGAGGTTAGCAGAGCCCTCTGTTGACCATAAAATATAACGCAGCTAAATGACAGGCTGTTTTTGCACAGCTATTCCCATCTCATTGAGCACAATTGAGGTGAAATACCCAGGAAACACACTATATCGACCAGCTGTCGAGACTGAACCCCCTTTTCAGCATCTTATAGCATCCATGCACCTTATTGGCAGTTCTGCGACACATTCCCCTCAAAAGAAATGCATTTGCTCAGTCACAGAGGCATGCGGTCCGGATGGGTGAGAAACAGTCCTTTATTTAACTTGTCAGTGCTGAATTCAAACATCTCCGAGGGCAAGAAAGCATCATGCTGATATTGCCATTCAACAGCGCAAAATAACATTTAGCATGAACGAATGAGATGGAAACAGAAGCCTATAATATGACGCAGTAATAGTTTATTTAAAACATAAAAAGATAAAATCAAAGTTTTACCTGTAAATCAATAAAACATCATATTTTTCGAAATTCCATGATATTCCCATCAAGAGGCCAACAAATGTGCACCCCACTGTGCGCAATCTCAGTCACGCGCTGGCCTACTCCGTCGGGTGTCGCCCCGCTGCCCGGCCCGGCTGGCTTTCCAGCTTTGGACCGAGTTTGACATGAAGAACATACGCCACGTGAATGTGGAAGGTAATGCATGACTATTCAGGAACGTGCGAAAGTTCCTTCCCTGCCCATTAAATCGACGGAGGCATCACAGTTTTCCAAATTATTCGTCTTGCATCATTCGGGGACAAGACGAATTCTGTTGTATATTTAAAGGCAAAGAATGTTTGGTTTATCCTCGCCAGTTTACATGGCGCTTGAACGGCGAATCTGAAAAGCGCAATATGGCAGATATTAAGCCTCTGACAAGTCGAATACCCAGCGCTGGAAGCTTTTGATATGACAAGCAGGTTTAAAACTAAAAATAATTTTCATTAGGTTACGCTTCGACTGCCAATTCGTTTCAAATCGAATAATTTTCAACATAAATTAGGCTATAGCACTCCAACCAAAACATTTTACAGGGGGGGATTATAATATACATTTACAATAAATGGCAAGTAGCAATGAAGACTTAAACGCAAAATAAATTATATGTGAATTATAATAACTTTTAAGAACCTTTATTGCAAAGTGACATATTTTAATAAAGCATCAAATAAGATAAGATTAATAGCAAACAACGAACAAGAAAATAAATTTGTAATTAAACATACAAAACTGTAACAGAATCATATTAACAACTGTAAACATTCCCCACTTTTACAAACCATGTGCACGATCCCTGGACCAAAATAAGAAAAGTGTACGAAATTTCAATAATAATAATAATAATAATAATAATAATAATAATAAGAGAAAGCATGTGAGTGAAGGGGGTAAGGAAGCTAACCATTCACCAGGTTAAGATAAGATTCGCAGAAAATATTTATATATTCATTTCTTGGTCATTGATATGAATCACATTCTCTTAAGCACGCAAATGAAGTTAAAATTACAAAAAAAAAAAAGCCAAAGGAACCACAGAAAGACCGTAATAAAAATGCAATGCGACAGCAGTTTCGGGGGGGGGGGCATCGGCATTTGTTTGACAACTATCAGGATTAAGAGCATTTTTAAGTGCATTCGGATGTGAAATAGACTTGCCGGCATATCCTAGTATTTCTGAGACGGATCTTGACACGGCGACATCGTGGTAACTTCCGTGTGTTCAAGTGACATTTTCCGAGGTCTTGCTTTCATTCTGCTGATTTCTCAATACGCACAATTTGCTTTGCGCAAAGTGTGAAAAGGAGGTAGACAATTATGTACAGAAAAAGATGGCAGAAAAGAATTTAACCATCCAATCCACCAAATTTTCAACTGAGTGCTTTCCTAAATGGTGAGAATACTTTCTTCTGAGATGACAAATCGACATTGTTATGTTGTCAAGTGCAATACAACTGAAGTAGGCCTAATATGCTAACTTTAAGTCGTTTCTGTTTCAATAGTTTCACATCACTAACGCATTCCTTTCTCATTTTATATTACAAATACTTTGAATCCAACCCAAAATACTCTAGAACATTGCTTTTGTCGTCATTAATTTTCTGTCAAGAAACCACTGCATATAAATAATCGCCGTCGACCCACAGTAAAGGTGAACTAATGCGCAAAAAGGTGACCAGTTACCACGGCGAAAATACAATAAGGCAGCTTCTGGCATCTGTGGCATATAGCAAATGCTGTTTATATGTCCCTTCTATTGCGCACGCCTGACAGCGTTTTAAAGCGATGCGTGAACCGTGGCCGAAGCAGAGCGGTATGGAAGATCGCCGAGCGCAGGAGTGGAGCGTCTGTCCGTTCCTACTTGGCGCAGGCGCAATTTGCAGTAAGCGGTGTTATTCGTGAATGCTAAATACCGCAAAGGTATTTGCAGGCAAAGGCCTGCATTTGGAAGCGCAGCGACTAGTTGATACGTTTATATACGTTGATCGATGATCAGCTACAATGTTCGGATAAGCCACGCGGATTCCACACACTATTGCTCATAGATACATTATATTAGGCTTCTGAACTATCACGAGTAACCATTCAGGCATGCCCAAAGAAAATGGATAAGAAATAGCTAAAAATAACAAAAAAAAAAGGAGGAGAGAGATGGGGGTATGGAGGAAACCTACTTTTCTTGTGAACTGTGATTGGCCAGAAGTTGCCCTCACTGAGACTTTTGCAGTTTGATGTGATTTTGAGTGAATTCTCCAGTTTTTCCACCTGTTCATTTGGCTTGCAGCGAGAGAGCCGCAGGTGCACGAGCGGTCCGACTGTTTTGCAAGATTCTGGCAAGAGAAACGAGCCGCTGAGCAAAGTGGGGGGGGTGATTCTTCGTGAATAAACCCATCCAGTCTCGCAGAGAGAGTTACCCGAAGACGCACCTAAAACACAGGGCCCCACCTCCTCCACACCCACAAAGCCAAACCCCCTTAAGTCTGAGGCAGGTAAAGCATGCAAACTCAATTATTTTTCCAGTGCCGTGACTAGCAGTGTAACATTAGGAGGAAACTACGAGGCGCTCACAAGACGGTGGGGAGGGGCGGGTCTCAGCTGTGCAGGCTCCTCCTCCTCTTAAATCCCTCCCCTCCCCCCCCGTCCGGCCAATCATCACTTGAGTTTGGTGCGCACTTGGAGCAGATTGGGCTTTTGCTCCATGATCTGAACCAATAGCCGGTCGATATAGTCCTCCAGATCTCGCGTCTGGACTTTCATCTTTCGAAGCTCCGCCTCCCGCTTCTCCAGCAACGCCCCCTGCCTCTCGAACTCCGACCCCTGCCTCTCAAGCTCCGCCTCTCGCTGCAGCAGCAGGGTGATCAGCTCGCTGTGGCTCATATGGTAATATGAGGCGGCACCCTCCGCAAGGGCCTGGTGGAGGAGGGAGGAGTCAGGGTGGGGGTGGGGTTAAAGGAACAAAGAAATAAACCAATCATAATCAGATCCAGTAAAGCACCAAAACAAAGACTGAAGTGCAAAATTGTATGTGTCTTTATAAACTGAATAGGAAACAGTAGAAGAGTGTATAATGTGTGTTAACCCTTGGAGCGCTAAATGCTGCCACTGTTGCTCAATGATGTAAGACATCAATATCAAAGCTGTTGAAAGCAGCTCCTGCAGAGGAGCTCTTCTAAACAAGTCGCCACATGATAGTTTTTCAATAGCACAATATAATTACATTTATATTTTTAAAAATTTTATTGTGGCAGTCTAAGGGTTAATATCAGCTTCAGTAAAAGGTCCATTATGAAAAGTTTGGCATCAGTTCATCTTTCAGCAGATAATACATGTTTTCACTCAATGTACTGTGTTCGGGTAAATTCTACTCTCAACGAGTCCAGTATAATTTCAGGTAAAATACTCCAGAACATTTGACAGTAAACCACACTAAAACCATTATGCAAAAGCAGAATAAAGGACCACTTCAGAGAAGTTCTACTGCAAAACGTTCACACATTATGCTCTGGGTTGACAGCAATGTACTGAGCCGCTTTTAACATTTTTCACTTTGAACACATGAAAATTCATGTCAAATTAAAGCAACACAGTTTGAAAGATAAAAAGGCGACGCTTTTCTTTACAGGACTGACAGTTTCAGTGATGGAGGCCCGTTTGCCTGAGCTGACTGACGTGGCTCGATGATGTTTAAGAGACAATCTGTCACGTCATATCGGTGGATGTCATTTAATTAAAGAACACATGTAAAATTACAACTGTTCATGATCAGTGCTCACACTGGTGACAGTAAGGTTCCTTTGGACACTGTCAAGTGTGGTTCTTAAGCAGCTTTTGCACTGGACGCGAAACGAATTTTTAAGCGCGACAGATTTCATTCAAAGTCAATGCAAAGCGCGAATACACGTACGCGCGTATTCGCCTTTGCATTGACTTTGAATGTAATCTGTCGCCTCGTTCGTTCCGTCCAGTGTTAAAAGCTTTTAGGCCATTATACAGCAAGCAGTCAAGTTGACATTTTGAAGAGATCTAAAGAACTCCAGAATTTAAGTTACCACGACAATCCAAGGAGATGGAGGATTAATTGCTCTTGAAACCTTGTGTTCTACTGCTTTCCAAAAAATATCTTAACAACTAAAGCAATTTGTTGCAATGCACTCAAAAATTTTGCTCCCAATATTGCCCATCTAATGACAGCACTCGATGCCTGTATGCAATGTAAATAAGTACCGTTCTGGAAAAATATCATCCTTAACCCTTAAATGCCCCCTGTGACAAATTTGTCACACGATTTTGAGGGTTGTCAAAACCACTGACCCCACATAAATTTTGCAACCTAATGCCCATAGTGACATATTTAGACCATCAGTGCTGCCATCTGCTGCATAAAAGTGGAACTGACACTACACTGACTGCACCAGCTAACCTTTCCAATATGGCTGCCCCCATGGTGGAATCCACACGATAGATCAGCACCCATTCATCACTGGATAAAGTAGACGAACAGGTAAGCTAATGAAAAATAAGCTATGCCTAATACTTCAGCTATATGTCAACTACCAAAACAATGATGGACAAAAGTTCTCTTTATATCCTAGAAGCTTACAGTGACATATATGTCACAAAACTAAAATGAGGTCAAAGGTCACCAAAAATGAAAAATTGCTATTGGGTTGTTATAAGCCCCTCCCCAGGACATATTAACAGAATACATAGATTTTTCTTTCAACTTTTACTATGGTTGGGCATTTAAGGGTTAATTTGATTTTTAAAAATGTACACTGATCAAAGGCAAAAAGCTTAAATTCATACATTCAAAACCTAAAAGATGCGCAAAAATGGATGCCTGGATTTGGCAGCGACACAGTTAAGGGGCCCATCCACCAAATATTCTGATGCTGCAACCTTGCTGTGGTGACAGAGCCTGGTGTTAACCCTTAATCGGCAGACAATGGCAAAGCAGTTTCACCAGCTCCTATACGGGCGCTTTCACACCGGTAGTTCGGTTCAGTTGGTCCGGACCAAGTGCGAAAACATATACATTGTTATATTTGCTAGCTGTTCTGGTCCCCTTTCACACCGCATTTTTTATTTTGGTGCGAATCGGTTGATGAGTTCGTAAAACAAGTCACGTGAGTACACTGCTGTCACCCATTGGCCAGATGTGTCTCAGAATGTATTTCCTGAGGTTGTCTTTAATTGGTCAGAATAGGCGGGTAATTTTTAATAGAACCCACGGAAGTAAACAAAGGAAAAGTCAACAAACAAGACACACTACCAAGATAAGTACGATGGAGAGGCAGCTGCGTGTGTTGCTTGTGGCCCTCCTTAAGATGTACTACATCGTCAGCATTTCCAATTTTTTCCGGTGTTTGCTTTTCATTAACGAGGCGCGGATGCGGCTAACGCAAAATGTTGTAGTGCACTGCATATGATGAAGGCGGATCGTGAGTCACTACAAATAAAAAAATCTCTCTATTTTTGTGCGTCTTGGATAGTAGTGATCGGATATAGTCATCAGACCAAATATT
The DNA here is from genome assembly GCA_029692085.1 of Gymnothorax javanicus. NCBI lineage: Eukaryota > Metazoa > Chordata > Actinopteri > Anguilliformes > Muraenidae > Gymnothorax > Gymnothorax javanicus. The sequence goes on along the minus strand of CM056195.1, from coordinate 180,240,611 downwards.
CATTAGGGCCCACACCTCCTCCGGACTCAACGTTTCACTGCGAAGATTTGCTCACTGTGCCTACTATGCTGGGTTTACTAAACAGCATCCTCATCCCAAAATGCACTGTGCCGCTCACTACGGTAGCTGGTTTAGTCCAAAATACCCAGTTTTTTTAGCGCTTGGATGTGACCTAGGTCAGTTCGCGTTCTCACTGAAACTAACCGCACCAGAGTTCGTTCGAAAGCGTACCGAGACCACCTTGAGGAGGAGGTCTCGGTACGCTTGTGCTGGTACGCTTTTGATGCGATTCCTGGTACAATTGCTGCTTTCACACCAAACCAAACCGTACCTAGAAGGAAAACGAACTCTGGTGTGATTCAACCAAACCAAATGAGGCTGGTGTGACAGCACCCTAAGACTAGAGGCTCAAACCTCAGAGTATAGCTACAATGTGAGTGCAGCCATCGGGCCCCTGAGAAAGGCCCTTAACCCCACAGTGCTGCTTGGGGGGGTCAGTCCCTTTTCAGTCCAAACTACTGTCAGTCACTCAGGATAAAGAATCAGCTTTAACTAATGTGATGTCAATAGCTGCCATGTCTCTGACTAATGCCCCTGGTGATATAATGATCACCATCATTGTTATTAATAATCATAACCACACCAACGGCAGCGATAACTCTTCAACAAATGTATTTATTATTAAATGAACACACAGCAGTGCCACATCACTGGGGAATGAAGAGCCTCACAGTGGAGCAGCAGGCCAGGGGTCCGTTGAGCCTACCTCGTCTCGGTTTGCCTCAGACTCTCCTAGCTGTGCTGCCCGCCCAGGGTGAATGGTGGACTTGAGTTTCTCCAACCTGCTCGCCAGGACCGAGCGGCCTTCCGGCTTCTTCTCCTCCTGAGGAGCCGTGGCATTCAGAGGCTTTACAGGATGGGGACTGCGGAGGAGAAAGACGTGGGGGCATGGAGGTATGGGAGGGGGGGGTGATAGGGGAGGCAGAGTCACACAAATTTGGGGAAAGGTTATCACCTCACCTCAGAGGATCCAAAGGTCGTACTACTGATCTCAGTTTCATGTCTTTCTTTGTTTGTTAGTAAACAACTTAGCACCTACAGTACTGCAGAAATCATTTCCAAACTCGGTACACAGGTCGACTACGGTCCTGAATACAAGCCGCTTAACTCTGAGGACTGTGGCCAACGTTCAACGAAGATATTAGTAAAAGTTCAGAATTCATTTTTTGCAGTTCTGGTCAGAGCAAACTCAAATCAAAGCTCAAAAGGTCCAGCTTTCAGTTCAACACCCCTTGCGATGAATATCCTGCAGTTCCTCAGATATGGAGAATAAAAGTCAAATATTTTTGTTCAGATTGAGTCCGCATAAAAGCTCTGAAACATAGCTGGAGCGAGGTGTGCCTGGAACTGCTTGTCTGAGGTTAATATTTAGACCCAGAATCTCGAGAGAAAGAGAGTAAAATGCAAACATGGATCTGCTGACGTGCACACTCCCTAACATGCGCCATGTACTTCTATGCCAGTCATTTCCTTAATTATACCTTTTTTGGCAATTAAATTAATTATTTCCAGAGTTTTCTAGGGTTCTTCTAACCGCAGAGCCAGGTTGTAACTGTTCTCTTCATCGTCCTTGGGGAAAGAACACTACATTAATGTTCTAATACAGCTTGCACAGCACATGAAAATTTGAAAGGGGGTTGACTTGAGCCTTGGGACCACTCCAATCATTTGAGCCCCCTCCCCCCCCCCAAAAAAAAAAAAAAACATTAAATCCGAAGCTGTCAGAAGTGTGGACACTAAACAAGGCAACTCACTGTCCAGATACAGGCCCAACTCAACCCAGAGGCAAACACAAGGCAATTAATTCAAAATTCCACCCGCAGGCCATTTGAGACATCAGCAACAGCTTTAACAAAATCGCACCTCCAGGAGTGCAGAGAGCAAACTCTATTGTAAATTGCAGATATTATTCATATTTGTAACCTTTATTTAACCAGCATTAAGGATACCCATCTCTTTTTTGAGGAGGCCCTTGGAGAAATGCCGATTAAAATGGTTGCAAGAAGGTGAAGCGAGACAGAAAAATGGGGGGTAAGCCCCTGGAGTGGTTTTGCGGTTAAGAGCCATGATAAAGGGCTCAAACAGGAGAGTCCTTCCCAACTTCATCTCTCCAGGTGAGTGTCAGAATCCCAAACCCCACAGGGAGCTCTAACCAGAGCCTCTACAGCTACAAGACAAGAAACACAACCACTCAGCAAACAGACATGCAGTTCCCCACCATGTGCACTCATGTGGATAAAGAAATAGGGCTGTAATTCCATAATTCCGGGGAACAGTACCTGAGGTGGACTGGTGAACAGAGCACCCACAACCACCCCAGCAGAATGGATGGAAATGTCGTCCAGCACTTCCCAGACTGGGAGAACTTGCCTTGGCGGGGAGGGGGGTTGGAGTCAGGGGGTGGGTGGCATGGGGATTGTTGTTGCTAATTGGACTGGGATGCCCATCACCGTCTGGGCTCCTAGTCACGGCAAACAAGCACAACACAAACGGCCTTCTGGGATACAGTGGGCCCGCTGCAGCCTGCGTGTGTGCGTGTGTGTGTGTGTGCTTGCGTTTGTAGCAGGGATGTGGTATCAGCTCAAACAGGGACACTGTTATGGAAAAACTAACAGAAAAACACAGACACCCAGAGGCCCATACGGACGCATGTTTTGCTGAGAGGTATCGGTTATGTCATCAAAAGTGGCCACCAAAGGACTTGTTGTCCATGCGCATGAGTGTGTGAGTGCGCGTGCACACATGTGTGCATGCATGCATGCATTGTGTTTATGTGTGCACTGGTGTACTATATGTAGTATGCATGTGTGTTCAAGTGTAGTGTGATTATGTACGTGTATGTGGAGTGCATGTGTGTATGTGTATGTGTGTCCGTGTGTTTTTAAATGAACCATAAGCATGCGCAAGATTCATAAACATTGTAAAACCAATAATGCCCTACTGATTAGACCCTTTGGATAAATCAATAAGCATTTGGGCAAATAAAAAGTTAAATATTCAACATTATGTCCTATTCAGCATTACCTTAAGACAAATGAGGACACTCCCAAGACAAGCATCCACAAGCCTTCAAAAGAAAGTTTCTTTGAAACAAAATATAGACATAGCCACTATTCATGATACATAATATAGTATTACAATAATGATAATTGCCTTAAAAATAAAATAATGCCTATAAGGAATAATTACCTGAACATGACTGACTCACCTAAGCTGACCAATAAGCTTGTCAAATCCACATCAGTAAACCTGGTATTTCAAAAACCTCAAATATGATATATACATATAAATTAGGAGTTTGTTTCCAAAATGCAATAAGTGCCAAAATTACAAAAACTGATATAATACCATACAGTGATAGCCCTGTGCTTCTTACACAAGGTGCAAAAATCAGTTTTAAAAATTCCAAATATAAGGTGAACTTTTTAATGGTCAAAGTTTGTGTTTTTCTATAAAATGCTATCGGCACCAACATAGAAAAAGCTGATTTAGTGAAAATGAGTAAAATGAATATATTGCATTTTGGAAACAAACTCTTCATATATACACACACCCACACCCACACCACACACACACACACACACACACACACACATATTTTAAATCCTCTGAACTGACCAAAAAAATTATTTAAAATGTTTTTGCTATGATCTTGGATGATGAAATATTTTGAAATATAATTTATTTTACAGTAAGTGACCAACTCACTGTGAGCAAATTGAGTAAACATCACCAGTTGAAGTGCGACTACCAAACCAAAAAAAAAAAAAAAAAGAGAAAAGCTGTCATTTTTGAATGATGACTTGTGGGACATTCAGACCTTTGGGCCTCAAAATAATCACATTAATGGTAGATTCTGTGTGCACACAAAGTTCATATTTTAGAACAGGTATGGGACACTTACCTTCGCATGTGAACTTTAAAAACCTGTGAATCTGGAACCCAACAAATTCTATCCTCAAATCGATAAAAATGGTGAGGGAGGGTAGCATACTGTTAAGGGCACTTGATTAGCACCCTGAGTACGAGGCTTCAGTGAGAAGCACTGCAGGCAATTCTCACGACTAACGGCACTTAACCTACTCTGCTGGCGCAACAAACTCTCATAACCGCTGAGTCACAATACAGTGTGTTTACAGTATTGCACACTTTCTGGCGGCGAGCATAACCACAGCCAGAGGATATGCTGTAAATCTAAAAGAAAATTTCAAATCATTTCATTATTTTACAGACAGTGAAGACTCTCCACCTCTGATGCAAAGAAAAGGACAAAATCCTGGTCAGTGATGAATTAATATCCAGAGTAAGGTTGGAGACAACTTCATCAAAACATAGAAATAAACAAAAAAAAAAAAGGATAAAAAAATAAAACAGAGGGAAACACACAATACCTCACGGAGACTGAAATAAGAGTTTGATTACACTGATTTTCAATGATCTAAACCTACATATTGCATGTAGGCATCGGAGAAAACAAAACCGCAAACACACTGTAAACCGAGGAGCCGGGACGGCAACTGCATCAGAGGTGAAATTTCACTCAAAATGAACATTCTTTGTCTCATTAGCGACAGAAAGATCAGCAAAACCAGCCTATAACTTTACAAAGGGGGTCAATCATTTCCATCCATCCCAGTGCAAGAGAACTTTGACTACCACTTATCAGCACTCACAGTAACAGTGACCTGATGGGCTCCCCCTAGTGGCAGAGAGCCAAATCGCTACCCGACCAGTGGCTCCGAGCCGAAAGCTAGAGTTCCTAGATAGAGTTGTGACATGAGGCTTCCTGAAAATCTGGTCATGAAGCCATTTTGTTTCCATCATGTTATCAGGCACCGTCTCAAATGAATGTGAACTAGTTATCTCATTTCCAAATATTTTCCCCTCTTATGCTTGTCAATACCATTGCTAAGTGGTATTGTTTTTCATCCAGGATTACAAAATTTCCCTAAAATCCAATGATTTCCATTGTGTGCTATAGCTCAGTGTCACATGATGGAAACAAAACTGGATCCTATGCTTGAGTTGTCCTGACTCTATCTAGGGACTCTATTGTAGGTCCAACTCGTGGAATATGGGAAAGGCTGAGGTGGATCATTGGACCCCAAGGGAAAAAAAGACCTCATACTTCCCCTTGACATTCTCAACATTTTCATTAAATATGCTTCTGAAGCATATAATCCACAAGTTGCAGTGTGTACGCAGTTCTCACACCTCAGCCTGTAAGTATTTAAACAGTGACACAATTTCAATTTTGTGGCATCGCAATCTGGCACATTGAATATGCGATTACATACTTGCTTTAAGTTTTGAGTATTTACCTCTAATAATGAGTGAACTGCTTCAGAATTGCAGCCTACAGTGCCATTGCTGAAACACTCACAGACAGCAGTGTATACTAAATCCAAGACAGAAATATATTCCATATTTCAAGACACACAAATAAATGCACTGGTTTTTGGAGCAGGCAGTGGACAAGTATAGTTTGGGAGGCAAGGCGCTTCGCTGAAACACTTCTGTATGATCTCACCTGCTCTGTTGAGTGGACAGTAGACTGGTAGTCGGCTGTGTCTCCTGGGGCAAAAGCATGAGCAATGCGTCAATCATTGCAGGAGGGTCAGAGGAAGGGGCGACCGAGGAGGCCTCGGGGGTGGCCCCCGTCGCCGGGTCGAGCTGGATCGGAGAGGGAAAGAAGTCTACCAGGGCGTTAGTCTCAGCCAGCAGAGAGGGGGTAGAGGAGGCCTGAGGGTTACAATCATGCAGAAAAACACTGGACTTTGGTTTTTCGCCAAAGGGGGGGCGACTCCACAGGGCAGGTTCCGCCTCAGAGGAAGTGCCCTTCAGGAGGTCACTGACAGAGTCTGATCCCTTCGGGAGAGCACTTAAGTCAGTCCCAGAGAACAAATCACTCCGCGGAAACAGCACTGGCTCCAGAGGAAGTTCACTCGAAGCCTTTTGAGCTTCCTCCTCATCTTGCGGCTTCCGAAGGTCCTCTGGTGCCATGTCTGTTACGAGGTCCTGAGATACTGTGGAGCAAAGCTCACTTAGGGATGGTAGGCTTTGCCACGTGGGTTCAACACCCTCTTCCGGTTTGGCAACTTTTAGCGGATCAAGGTAGCTCCCCCAAAGTCCATCATCATCTTTTGGTCCAGGTAAACAGAACCCATTTGTGGGGTTGGGCTGAATTCCATTACCCAGCACTGGCGCTGACTCACTCTCCGCAGTGGTTTCCATTAAGATCGCCTTATCTGAGGACCTGGAGTCCATTTGTATGGCAAGCTCCTCGTCTGCAGACCATGCCGCAAAATTGGTTGTGTCCAGCTCTTTGACCTTGAAGTTGTCCTTACCAGTCAACCAGCTCTGATTCGAAGTCTCCTCAATGCCAAAAGCGGAGAAGTCAAATTGAGCGACTTCCTGCTTCCCCGTCAAAAGCTCATCTTCCGTGAGGGCGTAAGTTGTGTTGGGAGTTTCGAGGCTAATCTTTTGCCACCTATCCTCAGGGGCGGCCGTGGTACCAAGAGGAAATGAGGAGGTCTGCTGAGACTCAGGACCAGAACCCACTTCTGGAGTCTGAAAAAAGTCAGCTGGAGAGTCCCTGGGTGTGTCAGAATGCTCCTCACCTAAGTTGGGTCGATGAGATTTATCAAAAACTGAATCCTGGAAAAGCCTGGGAGGTTCTGGGGGTGGCTCGCTCGAATCATAGTCGCTGAGAAGATTTTCCGGCTGAACTCCTTGCTCCACAGCATCTAACGATGGATCCTCTGCTCCAAATGGAGAGGGCGCAATTTCGCCTGCCTCCACAGGAGCCGCCATTTCATCAAAGTGGCTTTGCAATGGGAGCTGGTTGAGTTCCATCTCAGCTGAGGGTGCATCATGAGACTCACAGATGCTTCCTGGGTCTGGGTCCTCAATGGCAGTAACGAAGTCCAGAGCTTCCGCAACAGGGGATATCCAGGGACCCGGATCTCTTGCTTCCAGATAATCAGACAAAGTGCTTCCGCCGCTCGGTTCCTTCACAGTTATATTTGCATTTTCTTCATCATAAATTTCTTGGTGTGCATCTTCTGGATCTGCATCCAAAGCTCTATAATCTGAGTCAGTGCCCAGAGCATCAGAGGCAAAGGTATCTTCGTTGAGAATGCCATCAGATGTCTCTTCTGTGAGAGAAACCACACTAGGTTTTGGGGAAACTGTTGCTTTTCCTCCTGGCAGTGAGTCTGACCCCTCCTTCCTCAAGGTCTCCTCAGCACAAGGCTCCTCGTGTTCTAGTCCATCTCCCTCCAAAAGAACCTCATCTTCCTTGTCAACCTGCACTGGAGATCCTGCAGGCACCTCATCAAGCTTCTCAGGAGGAAGTTCAGGAGCGTCGGCAGAAATGTCAGGCACAGACTCCAGCGGTGTTCCTTCACTAGAAAAAGACAAAGGGGGGTCAGCTTTGACTGGCTGATCAGCCACTTCTGCCAGTGAGGAGTCTTCCAGAATATCAGAGAACAAGTCCTCAGGTTTTTTGGAGTTCTTCTCATTCATGATTTCTTCCTGATCAAAAAGAGAGGGGCTAGTAAACAGGTCATTAGTGCTGTTGCTGTTAATTTCAGTGTTATTAGCCATTGTAACAGAAAGCGAGCTAGCAGCATCAGTATCTGGGAGGACTGAGTTGGCAAAATCGAAGACGTTTGCCTGGGATTCACAAATATTCTCATGTCCAGCTTCAGTCATCACTGGAGGGAAAACAACATTAGTGTTACTGATCATTGGATTACTGGTAACTTCATATTCTGGTTTAAGTGCATCAGTGCTCGACAATCCCTCCAGGGGAGTTTCAGAGAAACTGGGCAATGTTATGGGGACAAAAAATTTATTTGGTTCTGCCAGCGAGACTTCTGGTTTGTGAGTGGAAAGGTCATCTTCCGTGAGGGGGTAAGTTGTGTTGGGAGTTTCTGAGCTAATCTTTTGCCACCTATCCTCAGAGGCGACCGTGGTACCAAGAGGAAATGAGGAGGTCTGCTGAGACTCAGGACCAGAACCCACTTCTGGAGTCTGAAAAAGGTCGACTGGAGAGTCCCTGGGTGTGTCAGAATGCTCCTCACCTAAGTTGGGTCGATGAGATTCATCAAAAACTGAATCCTGGAAAAGCCTGGGGGGTTCTGGGGATGGCTCGCTCGAATCAAAGTCGCTGAGAAGATTTTCCGGCTGAACTCCTTGCTCCACAGCATCTGACGATGGATCCTCTGCTCCAAATGGAGAGGGCGTAATTTCGCCTGCCTCCACGGGAGCCGCCATTTCATCAAAGTGGCATTGCAGCGGGAGCTGGTTCAGTTCCATCTCAGCTGAGGGTGCATCATGAGACTCACAGATGCTTCCTGGGTCTGGGACCTCAATGGCAGTAACAAAGTCCAGAGCTTCCGCAACAGGGGATATCGAGGGACCCGGATCTCTTGCTTCCAGATAATCAGACAAAGTGCTTCCGCCGCTCGATTCCTTCACACTTATATTTGCATTTTCTTCACAGATTTCTTGGTGTGCATTTTCAGGATCTGCATCCAAAGCTCTATAATCTGAGTCAGTGCCCAGAGCATCGGAGGCAAAGGTATCTTCGTTGAGAATGCCATCAGATGTCTCTTCTGTGAGAGAAACCACACTAGGTTTTGGGGAAACTGTTGCTTTTCCTCCTGGCAGTGAGTCTGACCCCTCCTTCCTCAAGGTCTCCTCAGCACAAGGCTCCTCGTGTTCTAGTCCATCTCCCTCCAAAAGAACCTCATCTTCCTTGTCAACCTGCACTGGAGATCCTGCAGGCACCTCATCAAGCTTCTCAGGAGGAAGTTCAGGAGCGTCGGCAGAAATGTCAGGCACAGACTCCAGCGGTGTTCCTTCACTAGAAAAAAAAAAAAAGACAAAGGGGGGTCAGCTTTGACTGGCTGATCAGCCACTTCTGCCAGTGAGGAGTCTTCCAGAATATCAGAGAACAAGTCCTCAGGTTTTTTGGAGTTCTTCTCATTCATGATTTCTTCCTGATCAAAAAGAGAGGGGCTAGTAAACAGGTCATTAGTGCTGTTATTGTTAATTTCAGTGTTATTAGCCATCGTAACAGAAAGCGAGCTAGCAGCATCAGTATCTGGGAGGACTGAGTTGGCAAAATCAAAGACGTTTGCATGGGATTCACAAAGATTCTCACGTCCAGCTTCAGTCGTAACTTGGCGGAAAACAACATTAGTGTTACTGATCATTGGATTACTGGTAACTTCATATTCTGGTTTAAGTGCATCAGTGCTCGACAACCCCTCCAGGGGAGTTTCAGAGAAACTGGGCAATGTTATGGGGAAAAAAAAATGGATTTGTTTCTGCCAGCGAGACTTCTGGTTTGCGAGTGGACACTTCTGGGACAATTTGAAAAGGCAAGGCGGCATTATTCAACTCATCTCCAAACACATGGGGAACGTCCCCAGTGAAGGCACCTTCTCTTCCGATCCCTTCAAGAGCATGGGAGACTGAGGCTGAGGAATGAGTGGGGTCTTGCTCTTCGGTAAGGCTTCTAAAACCGTCCACACCGGCCCTCCTCCCCGAGTCTCTGTGGGGTCTTTGCCAAAAGGGGAAACAATGGGCTGTCCTGAGCTGGCACTCTCTGGGATGACTGAGCTCATATTCACGAACTGGGGGGAGGACAACAAAATATCCAAAGGCTCTTCAGGGTCCCACTCCCAGAGAGGACTGGTGGCTCCCTTGTCTGTCTGGGATGGTGTGGGAGTATGTCCACTCAGATCCACCATGCTGTGCTCCGCAGGCAACACGCCAATCTGAGGTGGCGGGAACAAGTCCGTCTTCAGGTCTGGCTCCAGCGTCCAGTCGAACATCGGGCTCTGACGACCCTGCAGGATGGGGATCTTGCTGGGTCTTTGCAGAAGCAAAGGTGAGCCAGTTTCAGCCTCTGTATTTTTTTGGGTAATCTGCAGCCCCTCCAATGCTTGGCTTGCAGTAGGTTCGAGAAGGGACTTCAAGTTGCGTAATGGGGCCGACCCTCTCAGTGAACCAAGCCTACTCGCAGCAAAGGCCTCGAATGACTCGTCCCATTCGCTGTTGAGGTTTTCAGACAAGGGGGAATCGATGAAAGGGTTAGGGGACGCCCTAGCCTTTGTTCCCAGCCCACCCAGATGAGGCTTCTCCTGGGCCAAGCCCACAACAAGGTCTGGCTCCATCTTGGAGTAATTTTCAGCAGGATTCAGGTCAGACGACGGGGAGGAGGAGGGAGCCGTGGTAGGCCAGAGTAGTGAACTGGAGAGAGAGGGAGCAGGCGAGGCCGATTTTAGGGCGTGATCACCCATGAGCTCAACAAAGAAGGGGTTACACTGCATTCGGGTGAAAAAGGGGTTGCAGGGTGAAATGTTTGGGGTGTGGGGAAGGAGTGTGAAAGGGTTAGCGTGGTGCACTACGCCCGGAGAGACCAGCTCAGCAGCTGAAGCAGAAAGAGGAACACGAGAGGGGTTATCTGGTGAAGGAGTTAGTGAAGGTGAGGGCGCTGCGCCCGAGCTGGGATCTACCTTAGGAGACACTTCCGGGCTGCGAAGAAAAGGCACAAATGGGCCTGGTGGTTAGCGGCGCCAAAGAGAAACTACCAGCTCAGAGAGGGCTCCACTTTTTCAGCAGACTTCACTGTACTTTTTTAAAATGGCTTAAATGGGGTTTTGCTCCCCCAAAATGGAGGCTCCGATACACTCATCGCACAGTTCTATTAGGGTAACCTTAACGTAGGGGGATAACCCTTATCCACAGAAAACAAACAAAAAAAAACACTACCACTACTCCAACTACTACTACTAATACACTAATAACAATGATAATAAAGAAATAAATAGACAGATTCTGCCTAGTTATGAGAATTAATGTTGCCAATCTGACAAATTATCCTCCAACCTTCCCCATCAGCAAGGTGTTTTCAGTTGCAAAACAGCTGCTAACTGGACATTTTTTTTTTTGTTTTTCACGCTTTTCTCCTTAACCCCATAAAACCTAATGCAGCTGCTGTATTACAATCCATGGAACTTCAGACCTCTTAAATTTTAGTGACAATCCTGAGGTTTCCAAGGATATCAAATATGTCCTATTACATTACAGGGAAATGTGTACAAAATGATGTACAAGATCTATATTTCATTTGATGTAATGCTGTGGCCATAAATTCATGGCCTCCTGGGTTTCACTCCTAAGTGAAAATTAAGGGGTTAAACTCAGAAGACTGTAGTGAGTCTGTGTTTGATCTGAACAACAACTGAAACACCTGACTGTATCCGCATGCTTACCTGCTTTAGGTCTCTGCCGCATGATTAGCTGATTAAATATCTGCATTAATGAGCTGGTGTACAGAGGTAACAGATGAAATTGCCACTGAGTGTACAATGAAATGGACTGAAGAGTAACCAGAAAAGTACTTTAGAAGTGCAACTGCAATAAACCGTATTAGAAAGATCAATCAAAGTTTCCTTGTTGATGTGCGAAGTGATTCTAAAAGCCTGAATTTCCTTTACTGTTCTGCTGAAAAAGGGTCCCCCTGGAAAACAGGCACCATACTCAACAGTTCCACCACCATAAATAACAGCCTCATTCATCACCCCCACCCAAATGAAGACCTTCTCTGCCCATTACCTCAAATTTACATTGCATTTACCTTAAAAAATACATAAACCGTCAACAACACTCTGCATTAATATAAATGCTGGTATACACGGACACCCTCCCAAAAAGGTGACATGCAGTCCTAGATAATAGCTGCCAACAGAGTGATTTCAACCAAAAATGAGTTTTATGACAGTAAAACAGAATATTTTTACCGAATAATGTCAGTCGAGAGCGTTTTAATTATAAATGGTTTGGTGATGACACCGTATATCATGGTTATTTTAATGACTAATCACAATTAATTTACGATGCACCAATGTGCCATTATGATTTATCTTTTCATATGCATTCTGTACAATTATGATGTGCGTTATTCAAAGCACAATCCATGGAAATTCTTCAAGTATATAATTATGAGTCAATTACTTATCCTCCATGGGTCACTGAATATAAGAGCACGTCTCTAAATTAATCACACAAAATAAACCAATTAACATGGCTACTTATTTTTTGTACGGCATATCCTGACACCGTCTGTCGTCTCATGTTTATGCTCCAAGTATTGGCCCGCATAACGGGCTACTTTAATTAACTGGCTCTACTTTCCCAAGACCTCTTTTTTTTTTGTAAATGTTTAATGTCCAATATGGAAAGCAGCCTTATGCATATGTCTATTATTTCAAATACTTATTCCCTCAAATGCTGCAGTTCATGTTGATGCAGAAATAAGACTGAGAGGAGGAGTTTCCCCCGGGAACCAATAGGGGTCGCTGTAGTGATGTCTACAAGCGCACGATGTACTGAACTGTCTCAGCTACGAGTCGTTTGGCAAGAGTTGAATCAGCAGTAGTAGTAACCAACATCTGTGATCAATAAGGCTGAACATTTTACACCCTAGCACCAGAGTAGAAGAAAAGACCCAACGCTGTGATTAACTTTCTCAGGCAGAATGAATGTCAGCCCCTAACCCCAGACAATACAACAAGCTCAATTTCCATCGCTTAATTTCCAGCTGAGAGGCGCATAGCCAGTTACAGATTTAAGCTGCTCTCTCCGACTAAGGCAGTCAGAGTGAGAGAACTGCGCGTTCTAATTATGTCAGAATCGATTAAATTAATTCCAAACGCGCAATAAACTTCATCTGATTAAAGAAACTGATAATCGCTTGTTTCTGTCTTCTGGGGTGTCTAACACGACAGTTCACCGAGGAAGCTCGCCACCGTTCTGCGGCATAAAAAAGCAAACGGCTCGTAGTGGCGGTGAACTTGAGGGAAGATGGCAGAGCCGTCTCGCCACCTCCTTTATACCGCAGACAGTTTGAGTCTTGATTTTATCAAAGCACCTCCGGCGATACCGCAGGTGTTGATTTTTTATTTTCTTTTTTCAACACGAAACTTCCTGACAAACTGCCTGAAAAAGTTTAGCTGCACCAATATCCGCAAAACCCAGCGAGCGATTGGAGTGTGATCAGGGCGCGCTTCAGCCAACAAGTAGTTTCTTTTCTGCTCAAAATCGCCCTTATCACACCCCAGTAGCACCTCCACCAGCGCCTTAAGATAACCAGTGTAATGAAAGAATAAACTATACCGCTCAGTAGACGCCATACTTAACATACCTACAAAAAAGAAAGAAGAGAGGCAAGAGGAATTTACTCGACAACGCACTTAAAAGAAGCTTTTATGTCATTACGATTCCATGCATCACAATGGGCATAACTCGAACCAAATACCCACAATTCCTCACTCAAGTAAACATGCTTAGGTTGAACTGAAGCCTAACGACACACCGTGGGACTGGTTCATATCGAGGGTTTGGAGCGCAATGGTTATATGTCCATTTTAGAGGTTTTGAAAAAAAAAAATAGATTTCTAGGTTTGCAAATGTTCGATTAAATCAGGTACATCATTTACATCATTTTATGTCAGTCACTCTTTTACTGCATGGTTCAGAAGTATACTGAACATGTAAGTTTTCATAAGTGTGGTACTGCGACATCATGGCCAAAATTGCCAAAATGGACATGTCATCTCCGTGCTCCAACAATTCTAGCACTTGATGTGACATAACACAATGGTGATAGATTGAAGTTAAGTTTGTTTGCAATGGAAGACAGATTATTCTGTAATGCTATTCACATTTGTTCATCAAAATATCAATGTTTAATTCATATAAGAAGATTTTGTTGGACATACCACAAAATGAAAATGTGAATTCTGTTTAAAACTGAGGCGCATGGACATATAATTATTGTGCTCCAAGAATTAGCTGATAGAGATGTGTGACAGGAGGTAAAAATCTCAAAATCACAAAATTTGGACATTTCACCATTGTGCTCCCAACCCTCAATATACAGAAAGTTCAGTAATCAACATGACGTAACACGGAAACACTAACAGCTCCATTTCAGTTCTCTTTTGCATTTGCATTGCGCAAACATGTAAACTATGCACTAGCCCTTTGTTCCCCGAAACCCACACTTGCTACAACACATCAACTGATGACAGTGTTGTCCCATGGCATTGTCCTCCCCATTTTCTTTTATTCCTGCACTACTAATGGTCCCAAAATAATTTTTTTCCGTTGTATGAGTAGCATGTGAACCGCTCTTGAACTAGCGATCCTGCAGGAGGAGCGAGACTAAGGCCCTATCTGCAATGCAGATGTTCGGAGAAACAGGATGCAGATCGGTAATTGAGACACACGGGCACCGATCCAGCCTCCCCATCAATGGAAATGCCACGCGATGTCACCACACGCGCAAACCTCGTGCTCGCTCTCCCGATTCATCCAACTAGCCACACCCTCCACCACATGCTAGAAATTCAGGGTATATTTCGCAGCAAAATTTTAAGTTACCTCTGTGCTGGCAGGCATAATGTATCGTCGTCAGCCTTTGTATGGATTCTAAGAGTCAGTTAACTATTTATCCCCACAGTTATGCTGAGTTGAGTCTAACAGATGCTTCACAGATTCTAATACTGTCAAGGGCAAAATTTATAAACACATAAATGTTCCAAATTGTCTCGTCAGACGCATACGTCCCCATACACATTCTCGAACCACCCGTTACTCCCAAACTCACCTTCTCAGTCACTTGTATGATCAATGAATTAAATTATACACTGAATGGTCAAAAGTATGTGGACACATGCTTATCCAACATCTCATTCCAAAATCATGGGCATTAATAAAGGTTCCCCAAGGCTCACTCCGATTAACAAAGGACAGCCCAAACCAAGGAGTGTCCGCAAGCCTTCGCCCATAAAGAGTATAACTATCATTGAAAGTAAAAACCTTAGGTGTAAACACCACTCATAATGGCAACCAACACCCACCGAGTTCCTGAGCTGGTGAACTTAGCTTGACTTCAGAAAGACATCATGGTCATGAATACCTGCACTGGATGACCGAATGACCCATTTCTCCGTACTGAAGTAAAGAGCTGTGCTCAGAGTCAGAGAGCAGAAGTGCTGCCCTCCATCTCCTGTACAAATTATCTCACCAATCAGCTCTACTTCCTGGTACAAGAACTGTGTTTAGATCCAGCAAAGATCTGGATCTACACACAGGAGGACCTACGCTTTCTGAGGGTGGGTCTGTGGGCCAAACGGCCGCAGGAGCAGAACAGGGAGCACGCTCACCTGGGCTTGTTGTGAGGGTCCTTGGAGCTGAACCATCCTTTGATTTTCCCTCCCTCCTCGGAGGAGGGCGGGGCCTGACCCGGCTCCACCCCTTTCCCACTTGAGAACAGATTCCGCTTCTGTTTCTTCCCCTCGGCGACCGCCTCCCCCACCTCTGCAACGACGGTGGCCGCGGGAACCACGAGGGCGGCCGCCAGCGTGGGCTTCTGCTCGGGCGGTTGGAGCGCGACGGCCACATCGGCGGCTTTCTCCTCCTTGGCGGCCTTGTCAAAGGACCAGCGGCGAGCCTCGGACGCCGGCGGGAGTCTGGGGGAGTCGTCGGGCCGGCGGGCCAGGTTCTGCAGGGAGCGGGACAGGGGGGCACACTTCTGCAGCAGCCCCAGCGCGGCAGGGGCTGCGGGGGGGGGGGGGGCCGTAAACGTGGCTTCCGTTAACACAGAGGGACGGCTGGGACAGGGGGGTCTGGACGCCCCCACTCCGGGACGAATCCCCTTCGCTCTGGGACAGAACCCCCTCCCTCTTCAGAGACTCAACCACACGCGGCTGGGGAGGGGGAGGGGGCGGGGGCAGGGGCGGGGCCAGACTGATGAGTCCCACCTCATCACTGAAGGCTCGCTTGTGTGAGGAGAGCCTGGGAGATGGATATGCGGTGTGCTCTGCAGGGGAAGGAGGGGGGGAGGAATGGAAAGAGAGAGAACGAGGGGGAGAGAGAGAGAGAGAGAGAGAGAGAGAAAAAACCAAAAGCGAGTGGTGAGTGTGTGTGTGTGTGGTCAGTGTTTACCTACCCTTGCAGGGACAAAATGTTCCCATATGACTTGGAATTCCAGATTTCTTTATCCTTATGGGGATATTTTCAGGCACCCATGAGGAAATTGAGCTATTTTAGGGTTAGGGGTTAAGGTCAGGCTTAGGTTAAGGTTAAGGTTGAGGTTAGGGTTAGGAGTTAAGTTTAGGGTTGGGATAAGGTCAGGCTTAGGTTGAGGTAAGGGTTAGGGTTAGGAGTTAAGTTTAGGGTTGGGATAAGGTCAGGGTTCGGTTAAGGTTAAGGTTAAGGTTAGGGTTAGGTATGTACTGTCGAGGGTTAAGGTCAGGGAAAAGGGTTAGGGAATTATTGCAAGTCTATGGAATGTCCCCACAAGACATGAAAACCCAACATGTGTGTGCATGTGTGTGTATCTATGTGTATGAGAGAATGCGTGTGCTGCAGCATGCGAGTGTGTTCTTGCATTCAGAGGAGGAGAGTGTAGTCCCTGATGCCGACAACTGTATTAACAGCAAAACCAATCGACTGCATCCCAAAACTTTGTCCAATAAAAATAGGACCAAGGGTCCTGTAGCTCACTGGCAAGCAGTCTTACAGGATGATACAAGCTATGAAAATTTCATGTGAAGTTTGACATTTGAATCAATGAAAATCAATGTCAAGGTCACTACATAAAAGTTCACATACATTTATAAGACCTCCTGTAATACAATCCTAAGCTCTGAATCAGTTTTGGTGATACAAGTCATTAAAATATGTCAATATGTATTCAATATGTCAATTGTGAACTTTAAAGGTCACAGAATGTCAAGTTGTGGTCAGCAAATGGACTACATATATGACTTTCTAAATGTCTCTATACAAACCTTGGCTTAATCTGTGACCATTTGGTGATAAGTCATTGTAATTTCACTGTCAAGTTTGACCCTCAAAGGTCAGTCAAGTTGAATGTCACCAAATTAAAGTTCATATGTGACTTCCTAGATGTCAGTAACACAAACCTAGGCTCCATCTGTGACCGTTTTAGTGATACAAGTCATTGAATTTTCACTAGGTCACATTTGACCTTTGAAGGTCAATCTGAAGGTCACCAAATGAAAGTTCATATATGACTTCCTATATGTCTCTAATACAAACCTAGACTCCATCTTTGACCGTTTTGGCAATACAAGTCATTGTAATCGTATTTTGTCAAGTTTGACCTTCAAATGTCATCAACAGTCAAGCTGAATGTCACCAAATGAAAGTTCATATGTGACTTCCTATGTCAGTGACACAAACCTAGGCTCCATCTGTGACCTTTTCAGTGACAGAAGTCAATGAATTTTCTCTTGGTCAAGTTTGACCTTCGAAGGTCATTATGAAGGTCACCAAATGAAAGTTCATACATTACTTCCTATATGTCTCCAATACAAACCTACACTCAGTCTGTAACGATTTTGCTGATATAAGTCATTGAAATTTCTCTGTGTAGTTTGGCCGTTGAAGGTCACTGAAGGTCAGGTTCAAGGTCACCCAATGAAACTTCATACACGACTTCCTATATGGCCACAATACAAACCTAAGCTCTATCTGTAATAGTTTTGGTGATAGAAGTCATTGAAATTTCACTATGAGAAGTTTGACCTTCGAAGGTCGCCGAAGGTCAGGTTCAAGGCCACCAAATGAAAGTTCATACATGACTTCCTTTAAGTGTTCAATGCACATATGTTCCCAATCTTCAAAATTTTCAATCCTAGAAAATTGTAACATTTTGCTTGACCTCAAGTTTGACCTTTCAAGGTCATCTGAGGTCAACTTTAACACAGCCAAAATATAGGTCATATATTACTTCTTATATGTCAGTAATACAAACTTAATCTCTATCGGCAACCATTTAGCTTCCACAGGCGATTTGGCCCATCCTGCATAAGACCCAATGTTAAAGTACAGCGCCCCCACTAGACCCACTTCCATCGATTCAATCAAAATGGCACTCGCACTGTACATAAAGTGTATCAAGGTGAGTTGATTGCCAGATTTAGAAAAAAAGTTACCTGACAGTTTTTGAGAAATCATTTTTTGAAATTTCAAGTCATATCTTTTGAACATTGTTCATATATTCCCTGACCTCGAGTTTGACCTTTCAAAGTCATCTATGGTCAAATTTAATATTGCCAAATTATAGGTCATATATTACTTCCTATATGTGGATCATACAAACTTAATCTCTATCTGCAACCATTTGGCCTCCACAGGCCATCTTGCATATTCATGAAGTACAGCGCCTCCACTAGACCCACTTCCGTCGATTCAATCAAAATGGCGCTCACACTGTACATTGACGGTACCAAGGTAAGTTTATTGCCTGATTTAGAAAAAAAAATTATCACGCAGTTTTTGAGAAATAATTTTTTAAAATTTCTCAGTCCTATCTTTAACATTGGAGCCAAAATTTCAAGGGCCCATAAAACGGACAAAAATGATTCAATCAAAAATCCGAGAAAAATTTCTGGAGATATGGTCTAGTAGTATGTTATTGCTAATTTACACGAAAATTCATCTGGCCAAAACAAAGATAAAAAATGTTCCGGACGACGGACGCCACACCACGACAATAGCTTATCAGCCCATAGGGCCAGTAAGCTAAAACCTGCTTTTAGCTTGATCAGCATTACTGTCTGCAAAAAACCTGCTTCAGGCTCCAAATTCCAACTGATCAAGAAAAACAATTACAGCTCGTGGCCAAGACCCTTTAAAAACACGAGGTTTTAAAACTGCTCTGTAAAGAATATGAACATGAACAAGTCTTACTAAAAGTACAGGGAAACAGCCCAGAGAGATTATTGCTTCAGGCCCAAATAAAACTGGAATTTTTGTGGGCTCTGGTTATGGACCCCTAAAATCGTCACCCCTTCCAGCCCACTATGGGCGCCCAAGCTCCTGGATAACACCTCCTCCTCATCGTTCATCCGTTTCAAGCTGAGTCTCAATGTGCACGAGAACATCAGTCGCACATTTCACAGCATTGAGGGATCCATAAATCCATATCTCCAATTCAAATCCAGCCCTGCATTTCTCTGCTTCCTGGCAATTAAGTGGACAATTCCTGTCACTGATTGGCCAGACTTTTATCTCATCTGACTCCCAAATAAAGGGATTGTGAAAAACTGGCAGATCTTGGCCCTTGAGGACCGTGATTCGGGGAGCCCCGGCATTAAAATGCTTGTAAAATAAAGCATTATACAATAAAAATAGATAAAGAAGTAGGCAAGCACACAAATATGTCAATAACAAAGAATCAGTCAACAAATCAATAAACAAGCACCGAGCAAACAGCTCAGTCAGGGAATAGGCAGGGAAGCTAATGAAACAAAATAAATTAATTAATCAATAGTAACCATATCGACCATGGGCGCAGCTAAAGATGAATATATAAGGGGACTAAGCCTTTATTTTGGGACTCTGGTCAGGCCTGTTGTTCTCCAGCTGCTGATTAACTTAAAATATATATTATTTAGAGCAGTGGCTCTCAAACTCGGTCCTGGCACCCCACTGTGTATGCTGGTTTTTGATCCAACCACAATTGCAATCTTAGGATTTTAACAAGATGTTGATTTGTTTTAATTAGGTGCATTTATGCTAATATCCAAATTGAGATATATTGTAATTATCTGCAGAGGGAAACAATTTAACTAAACATAACCAACATAAACAATCAATAGGTTCCTCATTGGTGAAACTCTTGACACATGGTGGCAAAACCCAACAATTTACTTGGCAAACAATGGGGTCACACCTGTTGTGTTTCGTGATGATTTTATTTGGTTCAGGCAGGTTATTTGGGAAAAACTCAAATCACCTGTGTTCAGAAACCTCAATTGGAACTTACTGATTTTCTCAGAGTCTAATTTGATCTGTTTAAAAACGTTTTCACCTGAAAATCCTAACAATATTGAAAATTAAGCACAATATGGTCAAGAGTTTTTATTCTTCATGGCAGAATGGATATGTCCATCAAAATGTGACTTAAGATGGTAAATAACTACTCTAAACATGGAATGCTGCTAATTAAGACAAAGTAACAGCTTTTTAAAATTCTAGAATTGCAGTTGCGGCTGGAACAAAAACCAGCATACACAGTGGGGCGCCAGGACCGAGTTTGAGAACCACTGATTTAGAGGAACTAAAGACATTTTAGGAGGCTGCAGCCCAGGTAAATTAGGCCGAGCTGCACCCCTGGTATTGACCCCTCTCTTAGCGCATCGTGCGGTTCTTACCAGGGCTGTTGTCGGCCGTCAGGTTGCTGGTCTCGCTGGGTGAGTTGGACAGGTCGGACACCACCACGCTGATTCCCGCTGTGGGACTCAGGCTGCCTCCTCGCGAGGACGACTCGCTGCTCTCCGAGCCCAGCGACGTGCTCGACCGCGTGTCCGACGACTTCCGCAACTTCCCCCGCAGGAAAAAGTTCCGCATCTTACTCCGGCGCACCTCCCCGCCTTCGTCGTCTTCGTAGTCCTCTTCCCCTCCCCCATCGCTCGGCAGCCGAGTCCTGCGCCGGCCCTGCGCCCCAAATCCGCCGGGCACGATGGCGGAGGCCGACTCCACGTCTTCGCGCTTCTTCCCCTTCATGCGGTCCTTGAGCCGGCTGAAGGCCGAGAACGGCTTGTCTTTGACGGACAGGTCGTACATGCTGGCTGTGAGGTTGTTTCGTGTGAACTGTACAGTCACCTGCACCTCTCCACGCTCCTTCTCCTTCTTTCCCGTTTTGGAGTTCAGCTTGTACCACCTGCAGCCGCAGACAGAGGGCGACAGAGCACCAGAGTCATTGTCACTTCTCATTTGGTTTCGCATTGCATTCGGCAAACCTCAGCTATTTCCTTACCAGAAAGCTAGCCTTGGGATGTACTGTGTGCAAAATTTTTTTTCCTAGGAGAAGTCTGGGAATTTTATAAATATTCATGAGGAGCCATCATCTGATTGGTTAGGGTTAGCCTACCATGAACACCAAGCCAGCGTCACCAACGCAAGTCAACGTCATCACTGTCCAATCAGATGATGGCTCCTCATGAATATTTATAAAATTCCCAGACTTCTCCAACGAAAAAAAAAATATCGCATACTCTGCAGCATTTAGCTTATGGACACTGCGACTTTTTGATGGTCGTGTGATGCGGTCGGTATAATTTGTCTTGTCACAACGTGAATAACAAATAAGTCGTATTCGACAACTGGATTCATTATAGAGAACCCAAATGGAAGGAAAATGTGAATAATTTTTATGAGCACCTCCAGAAGAGTATTTACGCTAGTATTGATAGTAAATCTAAAGAAAAGAAAATAACACTGCTTGTCTGATTACCTCTTCACTTCCACAGAAGTCACATGATCGCGAAAGTAGCGTCCAAAATGGCGCTCATTACATCCAAGGTTATTCGAGAAACGGAAATGGCTGAGATATTTTGAATGGGCCACAGTGTCTGCAGGTTTTTTTTTGTTTTCACTACTTACTGGATTAATCAAAGCAGGTAATTACACAGTCGCATGACTTTGCCAAAACTGGGCACTGAGACCAAAAACCAGCACATTGTGAGGCCGCCCAGGGTATACAGTCGCCTGAGCTTCATTTGTCTCACTAAATACATAACTGTGATACAGCAGAGTTTGAACCACAGAGAGTTAACTCTGAGGCAGGGGTGTCAAACAGGGCCACAGCGCCCCCTGGTTTTTGCTTGTGATTCATTCAAGTCTGTGATTTGCTAAGAAGCCCACACACCTTCTCCTCAGGGCAATAATCTGCAGTTTATGGAGGTGGGCTCGCGAATACCTGCAGAAACTGAGGCGCTCCAGGACTCTGGCGTGCATCACCCTGGCCTTAAAGTGCAAGATAACAGCTGCTACACTGGTAACTGCAGTTACAAAGCTTTTTTAGATTGAATCCCCGGCGATTTTAGTGGGGGGGCACCACAGAGCATAAGCATCACCGCTCAATATTCTCCAGGTAAATAATGGCTGCCAATACTGCTTTTAACGGCTTAATTACCTCAATCACATCCTGACATCTGTACAAGCACAAGCCACAGTACCTGTTTCCTCAAGAGTTATTTGTGCCCAACACAGGGTGTTTAATGCCACTGTCAGGAAATCAAAAATAAGGTCATTAGATGAAACCGAATCTGGCAACAGTGTTTGGAGTGCGATCACAGATCTGTGATAAAGAATGTTCCCCACTAATTATCTGAAAGCTGATGGAAAAAAAAATAATCAACTACTAATTGAAACAAGTGGAGTTTTGCCTGATGAGGATAAAAAAAAATTAGACGCAGTCGTCAAAATTTAAAAAAAAAGAAAAAGTTTTCCTTTAAAATTCGCTGCTCCTTCGACACAATCTTTAAACATCATTCATAGTACAAAGGAAAAAAAAGAGAAAAACTAAAATGAATTAAATAATAAAACACTTCAGTCAGTGAGTGTTGAGCTTTTGTTTGCGTTCTTTGCCTGATTGGGTAAGACGTGCAGGTCCCGCCAGTAGACTGCACTGAAAACTCCACACTAATAGTACAGACTGTCCTGCATGCTGACTAAGGCTGCACTCGGACAGAGAAATGGCACATCCTCACAAGGTCACATTCACTGATTGGAGAGAAACCACTGGCTTGACGCCAGTTTGTTTGAACAGTCTCGTCTGCCTTCAGAAAAGCACTTTTCAGCTCAAACCAGAGTCCATGAACAAACCACATCTGTTCTGAATCTTAACAAGTGCTTGCCCCAGCCAGGCAAACTCAAGGGCCGATCATTTAACCCAGGTAAAGTTACAGAAGTTTAACCCGGATAAAGTGTGTCTCTGACGCTACTCACACACCTGGGTGTAACAAACAGTCTCAAATGTTCAGCAATTTGATCTTAAACTTTACACCTGCTGGTTCACCTATTTTACAGGGCCTGGAGTGGAAAAGCATGTTCTCCTGCATTCCAAACTGCCTCGTACACCTTAAACAGGTACTTGCGACATGCAGGAAATTAAATAATGTAAAACCAACATGCCATTCCAGAAAAATTGCTGCAAATGGCACTGTCTGCCTGTGAGCAACGGACACGCCTTCGCAGGCTAAAAATAGCGGAGACTGACGTAGCTACACCCAGGGCAAACGCCACAGGGCAACAGCAAGACAAGCATGTTGTTCTAGTTATTCACTACGCCTCAGATTGCTGCGATGTCCTCAAATTTGCACTGTGATTGTACATTATTTCAGGCTGTAAAACATCCCCCGACTGCTCTGTCGGAATGGCAGTTTTGAACAGGGAAGTTACTGATCTAGTCCCTCTAAAATACCACCTGGAGGCAAAATCCGAAGAGATTGAAATCGCGGCATCGTTTCCTGCGCGAGAGGAAATGGCTAGATTGAATCTACAAATGACCCCTTCAAAGCAAGAATGCACAATATCTTTAGACTGGAGATCTCAGTTAATGTACACAGTAAAATATTCAGGACTGATCTCAGTTCCACTAACATTAACTCAGGACAGAATAAAAACTGGAGCTTTTACTGGGGTGAACAAAATGCGCAGAAGCCCTTTAGCTCTAAGGATCAGGACACACTACACCTTCAGGGACTCGTTCACTGAGATGCCATGAAATTACAAAACATGTCAGCCAGCATGTTTGGCTACAAAAAGCAGCAGAGCAAATTTGGCAATATTATTGTTATTTAAAGTACCAAAAGACTGCACCTTTAGAATATCTAATTGCATCCACTCCTCCGTGTATCATTACATTAATACTACAATTTTTAAAAACAAAACATTGATGTATTAAAATTAACATAGAAAAATTCTATGTAAATTCAATATTTATATCGGGAATTCTAATTTGTTTGGTCTAGATTTTTGATAGATAAATTTGACAAAAAAAGGCTAGATATAAGGATTTCAAGCTTAAAGGAGCTGTGTCGCAATTATTGCACAGCTCAGAACTTTGAAAACTGTCCAAGAAATCAAACCGAGTGAATCCGCTCGACTGCGAGTCAAAATCTGATTCCATCATAGCCAATCTGTCTTTGTTTTGCATTGTATTTTTATATTTCAGTTACTCCAGCATTATGCTTTTTATATTAAGGAGTTTCCAATGGAAATTCAAGGATTCAAAGGGCTATTTTAGCACTTTAACCAAAGGATATTAGGAGTGTGAGCACATTTGATAACCGCTAATAAACATCACAGAAGATGATTCCACTTCTATGATCTTCTTTGGCGGTTGGCAAACCAGGGGAGTTCTCGCTCAAATGATCACAATGCCACAACACACGCCTCATTCACACCTCATTCAACAGCTATACAGCTGGTTGGGCCAATAAGAAGTCATGAATCAACTGTTCCAATTTACAAAGATTGATTCACGCCGATAATCAGTGCACATTGAAAGCGATACGGGTGGAACTTCGTTCACTCTTGCAGTCACCATAAACTTTTTCTCACGAGCAGCAATGCTCAGAGATGCGAGGTGACAGTTTCGCGGAGTAACAGTTTTATATAACAGTCTTATAAGAGAGAAACTACACACAATAATATCTGCATGGTGCAACTTTAATTAAAACCTCACGAGTGGTAACA
Source organism: Gymnothorax javanicus (assembly GCA_029692085.1). Lineage (NCBI taxonomy): Eukaryota > Metazoa > Chordata > Actinopteri > Anguilliformes > Muraenidae > Gymnothorax > Gymnothorax javanicus. The sequence continues at coordinate 180,215,951 of CM056195.1, read as the reverse complement.
CTTCATTCAGTAAGACAGGCTATATAAATCTATTCTTCGACAAAAGATAATTAATTAGCACCACATGGGATAAACGAGTCAAGTAACTCAAGCAGAAGTCACTCCGCTGATGCGAGTCGCAGCTACACACGACGTAAACGGGAGTCATCAGGAGATGACATATCCCCCCAACCCCCCCGATCTAATCTCAGAAATCCCAAAATATCAAAAGGCACCAGTCTAGGACCTGATTAATACGCACAGCAAGTTTCCTTAAAAAATATTGAATGGTATTGGAGTTCTGCCCTGGAAACAAAATGTCCGTGAATGTACGGACGGACGGACGGACAACTGCACTGACGACTATACCCCCCCGCACTGTATACCGTAGGGATACTGACTCGCAGTCTTCAAGTAAAATGACATGATCGACATTCCAGCACTAACTGGTTGCAGACAAGGCATGTAAATGAAAAATGAAAATATGTATTTGAATTACATTAAATTCCAAAAAAAATTAAAATTAAAATTAAAATGTTGCCATGCAACGCATTACTCTTATACACAGTACTGACTGTGTAACTCTTCCCACCTTTGTTTAAGGGAATTTCTATCGAGAACGTCTGTTTCACAAGGATGCACTGGTAGGAATGCCATCGAGAACCACTGCTGCAAGTATAGAGTTAGTAATAGAGAGAAACACGGGAAAAGCCCCTTCAAGCAGTTTTGAGGTTAAGGGCCTCGCTCAAGGGCCCAATGGCAGAATTTCTGTAAACTTCCACTCCCCGGATGAAAGTCCATATGCCAAACCCAACTGTCGGTAGAACAATCACCTCAAAACAGTTACCAGTCAAGCGACACGCTACAAGGCTCTCATGCAAAAACAACAGCACAGCTGACGATGTAAAACTCAGCAGGGATCACACATACTGTATAAAACGGATCCTAAGCGCAAAAAAAAAAAAAAAAAACACAAACTCATCTGCCAAGTTCACCTCGTATACGCCTGTGCACAGGCTGGGAAATTATTTTTATTTATTCATTTATTTATTTTTCCGAACATCTACCACTTACTGGCGGACAAATTTTCTGATTAACCAGTCACTCAATAGTAAATCATCATTTTCTGTCCAAAATCTACCAGCTACTTTCATATTTTACCAGCATTAGGTTGGTGGCTGACACCAGTTTCCAATCCAGCACAAGAAAAACTGTTGAGAAAAAATATGGGCCAACAGTTCAGTCACGACCAGGCCCAGCTTATGCCTGAACTCTTTTGAGGTAACCGTATGTCAGAGATTACGATGTTCTTAGCAGAACATTCTGACACTGATGTCACCATCGCTACTGCTGATATAAAACCCTGGCGTTCTTAAACCCCAGCATGGACAACAGAATTTAAAAACAAACCTTCACTGTTTCAAAGGGTTAAACAACACTAGATTCATCTGGCTGCAACAGGTTTCCGATCAAAGCTGCCCTTTAGAGATAACCAGCAGGCCCGGATCTGCATGCGAGCAGCATTTCCGCGGCAGGTGCTCGACTCCCACAGTCGACCTGCGCAACGATTGACCCTCTGAACTAATCTCAAATACCGTTTCTGTACTCTCCGTAAGCAGTAAACTAACCTGCCACCAAATGCCCCAGTCCAGCAGCGAGCGTCTTTACATGGCCGATAAAAACTCATCTGTAAGAGGAGGGTGGGATTTTATTTATTTTTTTTTTCCAGAAAAATTTGCAACAAGGTCACCTGAACTGACAACAATGAAGATAAAATTAATAAATGACACCACATTATTTTAGCATGAAAATCACTTCATTGTTGGTTTAAGTATTAGGTTAAAAAAAAAAAATTAGTGGATATTAATACATTATAATTACATACCTATAATTACAAAAAAAAAAAAAAAAAAAATAGCATCTTCGTATTCCTATATTAATTGACATTTACTCATCTAATTGTTGACAAAATTAAAGAGGCCTTGGCTAACTTTTCAGTGGTATAACAAATAATGATGACCAGGCTAACTTTTCGACGGTTAGTAAGTAGATAACAAGAGATAGTCAATTCATGCGGACCTTGTTGTGAAGAGTCAATCTTTAATCAAATAAAAGACGGCAAATGGCCAATAAACAGACTGAGGAATCACAGTTTGTTTACTTAAGACATTACAGCTGATCGCACAGTACGCAGTGAATCTGCCAGAGCTGGGATTATAAAGTGGAATCTCCCTGGCACGACCACTAAACTGCCCCTCCCAGCCAGGGTACAGCCCGAGCCGGGATCTCTGGGATGCATGAATTTATGTGCCATTTGTTTAGTTTATTTATGCGCAAGTCCTTTATGCCCATTAACCAGCAGCTAATTAATTTGATTACTCTAAAATAATAGCCCCCTGTCTACACTTCTGCCACCTTCATTATAACAGGCCCTCCGCACGCTAATGAAGTAACAGCACATGTGAAACAAATCTGCACTTGAATCTCATTCTACCACACCTGGGGCCTGAAAATGGATAAAATTTAGAAAATGTAGGCAATATTTCCCAAAGATCTGACACGGAATATAAAACCAGAGTTGTCAGAAGACAACACAGCTCGCCGGAAAACTTGAACCTTGCTGTCCGCGGACGCGGACGCAGACTATTGCAGACAGGCAATAGCTCTCCGAGGACATTCGTCCTGGTGAGCTAAAAAGTAAGTCAAAAAACATCCTGAAAGTGATTTACCAAACTGAGTGTCAATTAGGCAGCAGAGAAAGCCTTTCTGGAGTCGCCCCTTCAACTCACCATCTGTCAGTACTCCAATAAAACTTCAACCTCGGCGAAATGTCTGGTCTTAACAGCTTTCCCGTCAGAATGTTTCCAGTTTTTGAAATCCAAATTTAACCCTCTGCAGGTCAATCCCCTTCCTACACGAAGGTCTTTCATTTTTTTAAAACACTTCAAAGTCAACAGCTCTGTGATTACTTTAGAAATTAAGCGATTAGGATTCTATCAACTAAATAAAATTATAGGAAATTAAAATAGCCAGGATAAGCTCCATAAAAACTTATTAACCTCCTTTGATCAAAGACACAAATACAGTAAAGGGAGTGTTTATCCATAATGCAAATTTGTGAATTCTGTCTCCTGAACAGACATAAGAACACAAAACCTGTTTTTCAGATTTGAATACCGGAGAATTATTCCAGCAAAAATCAGGAAGATGCATTAAAGGGACTTATAGTTAAGCAAACATTTTTCCAAGATATTCACTTTTTAAACTAAGAATTATTATAAAAATAATTTTATTAGAAAGTGCAACTTAAAACACTGAGTTTCTGTAGCATCACATCAGTGGTTGCCATGGCAACGGCTGTTTTAATGAATATATAGATACTTAGAGAAACAGTTATTGAGATAACTAAACAGTGTTTGGTTATAATTTCAGCTGTAACGTGAAGGAAAAAAACATTCCTAATGTCTCTACAGAGCTTTTTTCCCAGGTTTCTATGTTCTAGTATTGATTTTGACCCCCCTAAATCAATTTCAGCGGGAAACAGCTAATTAAATATGCATATTTTGATACCTCATATTCAGAGGTACATATTGCAAAAAAGAGCTCTGTACAGACATAGATCATCACAAAATGAAGAAAACTGCCAAATATGAAGTTAATTGGATGTAAAGTTGCTGAGAAATCTGTATTTTCTTGTTGAAAATCTGTATTTTTAGAAAAACATGATTTTAGTTCGGCAGTAATAAAGTGATCGAAGTTTGACAGTAATGTTCTCAGGAGAAATACATTTAGTATTTTGTTTTTAGTGGTTTTTAGGATTTTTTTTACCTCAACAGGCACCAGCCTCATAAGTAACTCCCTCTTCTTCAATCTGTGTTTCTTCCCTAGTTTTACGTGCTTGTCGAGTGTCTATTCGTTTCTTTTTTCAAGTTTCAAGAGCGCGTTTTTCACTCTGTTTCGCACGTTATCTGCCCATTTCGTGATAGCCTTTCATTGAGAGTGCCCCTGCCTTTATGCCAAGTTTCATAAGAATGGAGGCAATTCCTCGTCGGCCATCATTGAAAGTCACCGCACTCATAGCTGTTCCAGCCCTGAAGACAGTGTTCGTGACGAATGTTTCCTTCAGAACACGACTCCATATTACGGACTATTTGAAGGACCACTTCATGTTCTTACCTCAAAACTAAAATTTTGAACCAAAATTGGCATTTTGCTTAGCTACAGGTCCCCTTAATTGACATAAAATACAAACTCATTTTACTTCAATGAAACTGCAATGCAAAATAATGCATTTATGAATGTTTGCACATTTCTTGGTAAATGTAAACCCCTAAAACACAGAAGATAAAACAGCTTTTATTTGTTCTCTGATGACTCGACCCTGGGTCGTGGGCTTTCCTTTTCCAAAGGACAGCGAAAAGTCAGTGAAACCTCTGTGTTCTCCTTGTGTCTGAAAGAGAAAACAGGAATTTTGCCCAAAATGACATGGTAAAAAATCTCTCCCCCTCATCCCATCTCTCTCTCCTCCCTCTCTCCTCCTCCCTCTCTCCTCCCCCGCTCTCTCTCCCTCTCTCTTCCTTCTCTCTCTCTCCCCCCCTCCCTCCCCCCAGTATATCTCTCACCATCTCCTCACTTGCTCTTCCATCAGCAGCAGGAGTATTACCCAGCATGCTTAGCGAGCCGCGCACAGCTCCACTCCAGCTGGAGGCAGCAGAACAGTCCCGGCCAGATTGTGAATTGAAGTCAAGATGATGCTGCTCGCTCCTCCAGCTCACAGCTGCATTAGACTATAAGCTGAACTGTTACCAATCAGCACCTCATTCACTCCACACGCCACAGCCAGGGAGAGACACGGCAGATGCTCGTCCGAAATCCAAATTCAAGAAGAGGAAGAACACACACGTCGCAAAAAAATAAGGTGGAACATCCACAATGAAGCACACAGGCCCATGCACAGCTAGTAAGGTGGGTTCGCTCGCTCGCTCACTGACTCACTCAATCACTCTGTCTCACTCACTCACTGACTCACACACTCACACACTCACTGACACTCAATCATTGACTCAATCACTCACTCACGCACGCACTGACTCACACACTCACTGACACTAAATCATTGACTCACTCCCACACTCATTGACTCGCTCACTTTCCAGAAGCTTAAATTCTCAAAGAGTAAAAAATACATTCCACAGTGTCAGGAATATGCCCATTTAGGCATGTTCACTTCAACTCAACTACAACGTCATACTAAAAATTTTGTCATCATATTTAGTAAAATGATTCAGACAATACAGAATGCACTCATCTGTACAACATGCACAGCTTAACATCTGCAAAGTGGTAATTAGGACAAAATTTTCACACAATGCAAAAATACTCTTGGATACTCCAGGCTAAATATAATACTCCACCGTCACCCCTGCCTCCTGCACAAGGCCCTGCTCGTAAACCTGTGCTGATTTCCAGTCTGCAGAGGGCTTGTGTCGGTATGACCGTGCGAGTTTCAGAATGATAAAGGCTTCGCTGCTTCTTCGTGAGACAGGCGCTCGGGGAACTCCTCACTCAGCGCTCCAAGAATCGTCCGCGATTCTCTCGTCTGACGCCTGGCGTCTCCACAGCATCAGAGAGGTTTTGATATGAAGCGTCAGTCATCGGAAATGTGTTCAAATGTCAGAGCTGCGCTCTTAAACGGGCCGTAAAGCGCTAGCAAGGACTCGTGCATGACTGAGACCTGGCATGATCTGTGTAGCGAACAGGTGTACTGCAGTAAAACTGCTGACAGAATCCAATGTGATTGTGACCCTCGCTGTGATTTGGCCGCTGCAGGGGCCACCCGTGGGGGGGGGGTTACTGTGGTGGGGGGGCCACTTCGGTGGGAGGAATTCAGAGGAATCGCTGTGGAATGTGAGGAGTTGTCCAGAAGCACACACACACGCACGGACGCACGCACACACGCACGGACGCACACACACACGCACGGACGGACGCACACACACACGCACGGACGCACACACACACGCATGGACACACACGCGCGCACGTTACTCAGGTCCAAACTGCCATACTGAAACAAAAACCCAAGACCTGACCCAAGCAAAGCTTCAGGACTCACTGCAATCGGCCTGTTTTTCTGTGAGGGGTACAGCTCGGCAGGAAATCCACACACTTCAATCAGCCAGTGACAGTTAATCTCAGAACTGCTTTGTACAGAGATGACATGAGCGGACTCATTTTCGAATGACAAATGGGAAATTCTGACAAACTTAACACTCTCGACTTCATACTTGATCAGACCAGAAAACTTCAGAGGCGAGTCAGTGCGCAGGCAAACGGACACAGATTCTGCTGGTGATGGGGTCGGCGCGTTACACTATGACTAACCAATTAAAACGTTTGATGGACTAAATTCAGCATAAGAACTTTGCAAGATACAGACTGCAAGCAAACCACAGATACACTTTTTTTTTGATGTTTGACACCTCTGGTCTGTGAACAGACTGTTACAGACCACAACAATCGCAGTTTGTACCATACCAGCATTGATTTTGGCCCATAAGACTGCTTAACTCCATGAGAGATTGGCCCAAACTTAGCCTAATCAACTGTAAATCTCTAAAATTTAAAGGTCCCTTATTATGTCTCCAAATGCACAGCTAGTTAGCCATTACAAGCCATTTCAAAATCTCTCCTTAGTGACATCACAAAGGGGAGGAATCACCCAGAATAAAGAAGGACCTGATTAAAGGAGCTATGTCACGATAACTGCTCATGCTCAGAACTTGCATCCCAAGAAAGTGAATCTGCTTGACTGCAAGTCATAATCTGAGTCCATCCTTGCCAATCCGTCTTCGTTTTGCATTGTATTTGTATGTTTTAATTACTCTGGCATTATGCTTTTTATACAAAGGAGCTTTCTGTGGAAATTCAAGGATTCAAAGCCCTATTTTATGCTTTAGCCAAGGGATTTGAAGAATGTAAGCTGGTTGCAATCGCCAATAATCATAGAAAAGAAAAATACCTTCTAGATTTTGACTTGCTGTTGAACGGATTTACTTCGTTCGAAGCTGTGAGCGTGTGCAGTAATTGTGACACAGCTCCTGGCTGAAGTTGATCAGTCCCTCTTGCCTCTGAGCCGCCGCTGCACAACATGATGTCACAAACAAACAGACTTTGAAATGTCTTGTAATGACCCATTTTCTGTGCACCTGGTGACATGACAGCGGACTTCTGAGGCATCAGCAGAATAAGTGACTGTAAAGATGAACAGTGGGCGAGAACAGGAAGCTAAGGCCAGAAATGTCAGTGAGTTCTGATCACTTGCAGAAGCATACTGGTATAAAAAGCAGCGAACGCCAGAAAGCCATCAGGAGGGGAAACCCCAGCTGAGATATCAGAAGGTGGGAGGAAGAAAGGGGTTTATCTGCAGGAAAGACAATGCTGATTCATTCATTACTCTCTCCCTCTCTCTCAACCTCTCACCCCCTCACTCTCTCCCTATCTCTCCTTCCAGAGGTTTCTGTCAGAAGGTCAGCTGTTTAATGCTGGGCAATAGTTTCTGTAATAGTTTAAGGTAATTGTTTTGATCTCAGCTTTCAGTTTCTCTCCATCACACCTCTGCAGTCTGTGTTTTCAAGTATAGCACTGCTAACAACCTTAGACTATCCAGTATAAATTATTCCAAAAAAAAAAAAAAAAGTTAAAGAACACATCATTTGTTAAACCATTTTGAGATGTATAATCTTTAATAAACTAGTGAGCTGATTGAAGTATGGCCTTTTACTACACAGCATAAGGAGCGCCCATTAGTTTTCTGACAAAATCCGGCCTCGTGTCCAAGGTCTGCTACAGAGCTGTGGCTAACAGTTCTAGCATTAGGAGCGCTACACAGAGCAACAATTAGCACAATGCAAACATTCCCAGCATTGACATAAAACTAACAGTTACTGCATTAACGCAAAGCTAACAGTGGCACCATTAGCACAAATCTACCAGTTCCAGCACAGGCACAAAACTGGCAATTCCTGCATTAGCACAAATCTGAGAAATCCAGCATTAGTGTGAAGCCAACAGTTCTTGCAATATCGAGAAGCTGAAGGTCTCAGTATTAGCAAAAAGCAACAAGGTCCAACAAGCAACAAGCAAGCTAGTTCATGCATTAGCACAAAACTAATAGTTCTCACCAAGCTAAGCCCTCAACACAATACTGCAAAAGCTCGCAGCCCAGCAGGTCCCCCAAATGCAAACTATTTGGGGGAAACACAGGAAATTTATTGGCTTTCCACTTCTGACATATGTGTGGTGTCAGCCAAGCAGAAACAGTTTTTTCAGATAGTAGGTGACTTATAAAGCTGGATTTATGCTTCTGCGTCGAACCGACGCCGTCGCTACGCAGAGCCTCTGCGACGACGTGAACCCCCACCGCAGAGCCTCTGCGTCGCCTGCCGTGCACCTCGAAAATTTTCTAACGGCACGTCAAAGCGACGCAGACTGCAAGGGCACTGATTGGTCCGACCCGAGCCTAGTGACGTGTGTGATTCAGCGTCATTCAAGAAAATGACAACGGTGGCTAGTAGCTACCTAGCGCACAGAGTGCTGACGAACCTAGCTTGATGGTTTACTACAGTCGACTGGCTATCGCTAGTTATGTCGTTTTTTATTTTTATCCTCGGCTATTTGTCGCCTTATGAAAGCGATGCGGTTGCTTATAAAGCTACCCCGAAACCGATAAATGGCCAGTGAAAACAGTTTCCCGCGAACTGGCTCCGTCTGTTTATACTTGTTTAAGCAGAAAGCAGCAGCCGCAAAATATGTCAAAGGACATTCCAAACAACCGTTAATTGAAAACCCTACTCCCTGCTGCCCTTCAGAGTTTTCACTACGAAGAGAAGTGATTTTGCAGGGTGTAGGATGTAGGGATTATTCCCCTACGGAATGAAATACAGCCCATAACGTAACGTAAACACTCAACCAACGAGTCTCACGTGATTCCACGACAGGTCCTTCGGAAACCTGACGCCACCGAGCGGTTTGACAGGGAATTGCTTCGCGGCACAGCACGACGCAAATCACCTCAACGCAGAAATTCGAAAGGTCGAGGCGACGGCGTGCCCTTTGCGTGGAGTCGACGCAAAAGCATAAATCCAGCTTAAGACGTAACGAGCTGTTCTATAAAAGCCTTCTGTCTCAGGTTCAAATAAACAAAGAAGCCAGAATAAACCACAAAGAGCTGCTAATCAGCCTCCATCAACACCGGTGTGGGTTTACAGCCAACTCACATCTATAGGACTCCCAAGCCCACTGCTTAATGTGCTAACAAAGAGGTGAAATTGGACCCTATAATTAATAACTGTTGTAATTTGTTGAACCAAGAGACTCTTGAATACCAGGCTACGCTAATGTGACGGGCAGTTCAAAACTGGGATATTTTAGATAAAGTCAGATAAAGAAAAGCTGGAGAAAAAAAAAAACAATCCCAAAAACACCGGTCACCTACAAACCGCTGTTACAAATCTACGCCAGCCAAAAAAAAAAAAAAAGAACACGTTCATCTACCGCCGACCCTGCAGCTGTGCTGTCAAACCACAGCACCAAGGGACGGAAAAATCCTGATCGTGCAAATAACTTGCTCCAGCACAAGCTGGAAATGTATTACATAAGAGCTACACGGACTCCATTTTAGGAAGCTTTGCTCTCCAGGTCCACTTTTTGGCCTGCATGTAGCTCTGTTCTGGCTCTGTTCTGGTCCAGTTCACTGGGGCGCGTCCTGTACTGATTCTGCAAGCAGTGCTGTCGTGGCAGACAGAGAAGGTACTGCAGCTCTGGAATGGATCATCGTTCCACCCGAACGGCATGATGAAACACTCAGACATGGAGTCAGGGAGTGTTACTCCTGTAGAATGTTTATCTCATCTCATGATTGCAGCCAGCTGATTATTCTTTGCCAATTAATTTTACCTCTTGGCTGAAGAATTGCACCAATTAGCAAATTCATCAGCTCACAGGGGAAAAAATTACTGGGGCAGGATTTTACCTTCTGAACCTCCAATTTTACACCTCAGCAAGAAGAGTAAGCATGATGTGGGACTGACCCTGTTGGCTAGAATCAGATTTAAGTGGGTGACAGCGTAATGACTCGGTCGATAGTTTTTCTACAGTCTATAGGCAGGACCCCTCCCCCCCTTCTCTAAGCCTATTGCAGAACAGCGATGTGCTTTTAAAAGCAGACACTGAGACACTGGCTCTGCAAAATGCAGGGGTCAAAGTGGAGGTCAGAAGGAAGCTGGTCAGTCAGGCAGCAGATCTACTCGTAACAAGGCAGACCGTGGTCACCGCAGTCATTCTCAAACTCAAACAAAATGGAGGTTAACCGAAGACGACCACTATAGCCATAAGAACAGCCGGCTGTGACCGTTTCTGCCGGTCCACAGTCCACAGCTAACCGTTAATCACAGAAGGGTGCTTAACACAGCTCCACAAACACACATTTACTGTCTTTCTGCTGGACCAGGAGAAACTGACACCATCCAGATGCAGAACTTATGGAGAGAAGACTTCTCGCCCTCCTGCACTGTGAGGCATGAGCAGACTGTGCTATGAGCCCATCTTTCAGTGCGTGGAAACACTGCTTCAAATCTGATTTTCTCATGCAATGAAAAACTCCCCGTCGTAACACATTTGCAGAAGCAACCCTGACCCAGCAGAACCAGACCCAGGGATATCAGCAGAGCTACCATCTGCTGCGTTTTTTGGTTCGACAGCAGACGGCTGGGTGGACCCGGGCACTGAAGCACAGCCACAAGCGGACGAGTCAGTGACCTCAAACTCGACTCACCTAATGATCAAGCAAATAACATACGGTGAGACCAGGCTGGAGTTGAAAAAGCCAAATAAACATTTATTTCCTTTCAAAAATACCAAAAAGGTGATTCATAATCAACAGGAGTCCAAGGATCAGGCCGACAAGAGTTAAGAAAGGGAAAGACCAGACGGACCACAAAATGTGTCACCAAAAGCCCAATACTGAAAATGAGGAGATAAACCCTCAGCAGAGCCATGCAAACTGGACCAATGGATCACATGCAGCAGGAGAGGAATAAAATTGGCATACAACATCAGGGTAACCAATAGCATACTGGACATTTGTCGGTCAGTCACCTCTGTTTAGATTCCCAGTTTAGACAGAGGGCCCATACTGAAGCACCGCTAGAGTCAGCCTGCCAGCCCTCCCATTGGGCGAGACAGGCCTACAGGTCCAAGAGGAACCCGTTACCTCACTGATGCGGAGCTGATAAAGGAAGATAAAGAGAGGAAAAGGCTCCTGTGGACTGAAACTCAAACCGACGCCACACAGCAGGCTGAAGTTCTGTCACGTGAATGGAGAGAGGGAGAGGGGGATGGAAAAGAGGAGAAATGAGAGAGAGAAAGAGGGAGAGAGAAAGACAGGGAGAGGGTGATGGACTGGAAGAGGTTTGCCTTTTGAATCAAGGGTTTGACTTTCCCAGTACATGAGCAGCCAAATGATGCAAGTCGAAGAGAGAGAGTGAAAAACAGGGCATAACGGTGAGTTTCAGCGCAAACAGAGCAGAATTTATTCTCCTTCTAGCCTTCGGCTTTGACCATAAGCAGTAAAAAGGCCAGAAAACAAAATGGCTGAAAGCAAACCTAATTCCCCAGCGACCCGCAGGTTACTGGGCTAATCCCGGCCTTAAGCCTCACTATGCAGAGAGCCTGGTGGGCACACACGGTAGTTTTTAATCTGAAATTAAATTTGCATACCAATGAAGGATACATTTGTGTGTCCAGCAAAATATCCATCTGTGGAGAACTTTGGGAATATGAACACAAATAACCAACAACAATTACACTCAGAGCCCAGCACCAAAAAAATGAGAAAACCTTCAACCGATACAAATTTAACATAAGCCAGCCTCAAAAAAAAAAAATTTAAATGAAAAAAAAAAAAAACTGAGAACAATCAACAACAAACTACAACAAGACCATATTTAATCCCCAAGACAGCACAAGATGCTGGAGATGGTGGACTGACAGCTGTAATGGAGGGCAGGTATCCCTGCAGAGCTCCTACCCATATAAATCCCTCACACAGCACAGCAGATCAATCCACTTCCTGCCGTAATGTTCAGATCGTAACCTGAACCATGCCAATCACTCCCACCCCCTCCTCCTCCTGCTTAAAATCGAAAACAGCGGCCACTGGAAAGGACGAGTCCAGGGGTGAGAGAGTGTGTGAGATCCAGTCATCAACTCAGCCAGCAGATTTCAGTAATGAGCTTCACCTCCTGACTGAAGGGCCCTCGTTTTGTTAGCAATGCCTGTTTTTTGAACACTGCGAGTATTTTGCAGTCTCTGTTGAACTCTGACCCCCGACCTCTGCAAGGGCGTAATCTGCATCCAATTGATCCACAAAATATTTTGCCCCATGGTCAAATCATGCAACAGCTTGACAAATCATTACAAAGCAGTTAAACACCCCGCAATAATCGCTCAACATTATTTAATCTTGAGACTTGCAGTAGGGCGACTTCCACACGGACGCACTCAGTCTCATTATTTGCCCTGGACTGGTTTCAAATCAATCATAACGGACATAAGCAAGTCTTCTTGTCCCCTGCTTCCTGTTCCGCTTGAACTTGACCGGTAAAAAAATGTCAGAGCAGTACAGACACCCTGAAGGACATTCTCTCAGCTTGAAATTCCTTTACTTTTCAGAGGCATGACCCAAAATGAACAAGAATGCAGATATGTCCTAATTTCATATTTTTGTAGAGCTCCTACACATCTTGCATGCATCGAGGTCATCCAGAGGTTAACTATGACCCCAACTCTTTGAAAAGGAGTCGCTGTGAAACTGACCATTGGCAGCTCAGTGTACCAGTTTAATTAGGATAGTGGAGCGCTTGGCGCAGTCCCGGGCATTGCTCACACTCTCGACTGTACTGCTATATCTGCAAGCGTTTCCATCAGGGGAGGGCGAAGGTGTTCGGTGCACAATCAGGTCACGGGAAAAACACGCCAGTAACAGTTTCCGCTACCACAAAATACGAACAGTTCGTACGACTTAAACCAAATAACCAAGAGGTTCCCGGAAATTAAAAAAAAAAAAAAAAAAAAAAACCAAAACATAGAATTGATGATTCTGCTTCTAAATGTTCTTTGATGACAAGAAAAGCAGGTGAAAACCTTTATAGATGGGAGACAAACATTCACTTTTACAGACTGAGACGAATACAAAGTTATTGCCGCAGAACAAAGAAGATACAGTCATTCCCAAAGGGCACGAAATTCGAGCCAACAGTTCACTCAGACTGGAGTAAGCCTTGAGGCTAACAAAGTGTGGAATCTCACGGCGGAAAGTGCGTCTCTGACACCTATCTGGGACAAAAAGTCATTAACTCCTGGCACGACAGGTTTAAAGAAAATGTGAAGCAGTGTGTTTTTTGCAGCGCTAAATCAGACATGACATTTTCTCGCAAAAAAGAATAATGTATGCGAATGCACGAACCCAGGACAGTTTCCATATGAAGACGCTTTTGAAATTATTTGAAAGATTATTGAAAACAAACCCTTCTCACGTGCACGCTGCAGGGACAGAGGGCCCCGTTGTTTGTTTAATTCCATCACTGCGTGGATTTCGCTGCGGCTTCCAGCGGTCGGCGAGGCTGTGAAATACCTTCGCTGGGTCACGCATTTTTATTTTCACCTCTGCACTCCCGATTCTCTGTGAAAAAGAGCGGAGTTCTCGATGCTTCATGCAGACCGTTAATAAATGGTTGAAGGGATTCGTGCCGCTCCACTCGTCCGGGACGCGAAAGAGGCGTAAGGTAATACACAGACGGGATTCCAGGTCTTGTGTGTTCAATAAATGCCAAAGCACACTTGAATAATCCCACACATAGACCTGCATGAACAAACACACACACAAATGTTGACACATTTGCACATATGCGCGCTTACGCGCGCGCGCGCACGCACACACACACACACACACACACACACACACACACACACACACACACATACATATCCTTGGACTTACATCTTTGTGAGGACATTACATTAACTTCCATTCATTCTTTATATGTCTCTACAGACCTTCCCTAATCTTAACAATGAGCAACGCATGCCTAACCCAAACCCTTACCCTAACCTTAACCTATCCCTAATTCTGACCTTACCCCAAACTCTTACCCTAACCTGAACCTATCCGAAATTCTAACCTTAACCCAAACCCTTATCCTAACTTTAACCTATCCCTAATTCTAACCTTAACCCCAACCCTTACCCTGACCTTAACCTATCCCTAATTCTGACCTTAACCCAAATCCCTACCCTAAACTTAACCTAGCACTAATTCTCAGTACAAGAACACACACATGCACGCACGCACAGGCCCCCCGTTTCCTGCAGGGACAGCAGGTCCACACACACTGTCGTTGTGCATCTGAATGAAGCGTTTCTGCTTTTTTTTGCTCACTCTCTGGGCATGCACTGTAGGTGTGTGTTTGTAAGTCCTGCATTTCTTACAGATTCAAAATTCACTCTGCGTTTGACTAAGCTTGCCTGGTGTGGTGGGACAAAGGAAATGATCCTAAATGTTCCAAACCATCCACTACTCACTGGCGCACATGCAATGCAGGCCAGATCAGCAGAGCACAGAGAGAAGTATTCAACACTTAAACAAATGACACTTGAACCCAGGACTGATTTGCATGACTTAGAAATGGCTGATTTTTTTAATGGACAGTATTTACAGGAGTGTGAGGTTGCGCAGTTAATGTGCCACCAGGACATCACCGTTCATCACGTCAGTTATTTTCTCAGATGTGGGCAAACCCTTAACCCTCAGTGTGAACTGCTGTTATCAGCGGTTTACTGAAGCGTCTGTAGTAATGATGCGCTTCGCTGCTCCTAATGGCTGGGGTGATCGTGACCTTTCTGTGACCTCATTGCCGCATGCAGTCCCCTCCCCCCTCATGAACATTAGAGCGCCGCGCTGATCTCAAGTCAGCGGTTTAATTTAGTGGAAGAGCGCGCAGATTGAGAATATTGCAGTCCACTGACTTTGCATGCGCACGCGCACGCGCGCGTGTGTGTGTGTGTGCGTGCGTGCCTGTGCATGAGCGCGTGTGTATGTGTGGAAATGAGTGTTTGCGAGTGTGTACTTGTGTAGGAGCTAGTGTAAGTGCGTGTGTGTGTGTGCGCGTGCATGTATGTGAGCATCTATGTGGGCGCCTGTGTGTGTATGCGATGCGTGCGCATGAGAGAGCGCGTACGTGCGAGCGTGTGCAAGACAGATCGAATTCGCCAGCGTGAGTGTGCTCTTGCAACCAGGGAAGAAGAGTCTTTCCCATGAGCGATCCATAAGACCGCGGAGACATGCACCTCCAAAGCCAGCAGGATTGGTGACAATCAGTCGACGCTGTGCTTTAAGATAACATCCTAAAGCCCAGGACAGACAGTAATTTACGAAAACCAGTCTTCATAAATACAGCAGATGGAGAATCGACTCTGTGAAGTATTGGCACCTACGAGACTCGGACATCCAGCCCTACGATCCTGTTCATAAATACAACCTGACAGGCGAGTCACAGAAGCAGGGGAACTGCTGTTTAAAGACCGATAGGGGTGTTATTCCGGAAAAACCAGTGTCTATTAGGGGGAAGGGGGGGCACCTGGTTTATCTTTCCATCCTTCAGGGTTAATATTGAGGTTTATTTCACTACTGTAATTTCACTTTGGCAGCCATATTTCATTCTCCAGACAAAAAGAAACACAAACCCGCTTGTTGTGATTACGTTAGATATATTATAGGAAAAACGCTAAAAATATATAACTGCGCCGCCTAAAAAACATTCATGGTTTAAATCAACGTTGAATTCCCACAAGCTGATAAGCTTGATCACTGGACACCTTCATCGATAATAATTTTACTCGACTGGACCCTTGTGCATTAATCTCCAACTGTGCTTGAGACAGGAAACATATCCCATGCTACAGCTATACATCACGCAGTAAAAAAGCATAAATAAGCCGACCCACTCTAGGACTGAAGGGTCAGCTGGTTCCCTGTAGCCATGTGCCAAAAATGAAAGAAACCCATGTCTTAATTCTTGCTCTCCTGCGATGACACCAAAATGTCTGCGGTGGCTTTTTTCCAAAACCAGAGGACACAAATTCAGAAGGCTGGCAGGTTGTTCACACATAAATTACCCAAATAGTGGAGATCATATTAAAACCAGAGGCCTGTCGGCCCAGAGAGCTCCGCTGAGGATGAGTGAAATGTCCATGTCATAACTTCGTTTCAGAAATTCCTGAAAACTATTGCAATATGAACACATATGAAACATTTGGTAACCAGAATATACTGAGAACCAACTGATGTCTCAATTTATGTAGTATAACAACAGAACCAAACTACAATCATTTATTTCAATCATGTTATCACCAAGCAATACAAACAACCAACAAATACCCTGCCGCCCCCCCATGGAACAAGATGATCCAGAACAATGATGAGGAACAACGTGATGCAGAATAACATGATCCAGAACAGCATGATCCAGAACAATATGATCATTTCAGTCATCCTCAGCGGAGCTCTCTAGGCCGACAGGTCTCTTGTTGAGATAGTAATCAATGACTGAAAAAAATGAGCACAAACGCTGATTTTCGAAGTCCAAACTGCTGAATTTCTCAAAAACCGGGAAAGAATTTTCTTATTTTCACTGTGAATATTCAGATCATCATAAAGGAAGGCTCACAACAAATTAGACAAAAGGTTATCAGACAGTTTTTAAGATATTAATGAAAGACAGAAAAATTGAGCACAAACACTGATTTTCTAAGTCCAAAATGCTGAATTTCTCAAAAACCGGGACGTAGAATTTTCTAATTTTCACAGTGAACATTCAGAATATCATAAGGAAGGCTCACACCAAATTAGAAAGAAATTTATCAGACAGTTTTTGAGATATTCAAATTTGAAGTGAAAAGTTCACGCCGATCAGATGGACAGACAGACGGACACCGGACGACTCGGCACTAGAAAAGCTCCGCTGACTATCGTCACAGCGGAGCTAAAAACTGAATAAAAACACTTATCATCCACATGAAAAACATGTTAAATACAAAAACCATATCGCTGGCTATACGGGTCGAAGGTTAACTTTATGTCAAAGTTGAACAGCGACAGTGCAGTGCTAGGTTTGTATGGGGGAGGTGTGAGGATTACTCCATCTGTAAAGAACCCAGCCATTTTAATACAACTCTCCGACACGCTTTTTGGTTCAGAACCAGGCTATTACCCAAACATGGCACCACAGGAGAAGACATCACACTCAGGTCCGAAAGATTCAGGCTTTATCTGTGAACAGGCCTGTGTGTGTATTATCATAAGCACAGAGATCAGGACATCAGCAGTGATGTGAGCCACACTTGCATGAAAACAGCAACTACGCAGTAAAGAAACCTCAGAGTTAGATTTATAAAAGAATCGTGCCAAAATAATACCGGAAAACTGCATTCAGATCAGACATCAAAGGCTCAAATCTCAACTCCACGAACGTGTGTGTTCATCGATAGCCGAAAGGAATGAGGTGCGTTTATGTGTCACAAATCTGCAGAAAGAAGCTATGTGACTCGACTAATGTGTGTCTGAAAGTCTCTGTTTGTGCACCTGTGTCCAAATATGCACGCAAGCATTCACGCACACACACACACACACACACAGAGAGAGGGGGCCAGGAAAAACAAATAGAGTTTGAAAACCGGACATTACTGAGCTTTGGCCGAGGCTGAAACACAGTCAGACAGAGTCGTGTCTAGACCAGCTGTTCCTTAAAGTAAACGGAAAGCAAACGATAGAAGCCAAAACAAGCTAAAGTAGAGGTCTCAGGAGGTGTGTCCAGTACTCACAAAAACACACCCTCCCATCCTCACCCAATCAGATTTTACCGGAGGGGAGGAGACATGTACAGGAAAGGAAGGCAGTTCACCAGAACTGGGACGCACCCAGTGGATCAAAATGTTGTAAACCCATGGGTACAAGTTGCTTAATTCTGCCGGAAAGCCAGCAAAGTTCAGTACACACGCCCATCTAGGAGGGCGCCGAAATTGACAAATATATCAGAGATCCGTCGTACTGTCCCACGAACTGCGCAGTCATCCGAGGAGGGTAAAAATAAACACAGAACCATGACATTTCACTTCATCAATAATGCAAAAGTTCAATGAAAATGCAGTCCTTCATACCGGCAATCACGCCTCAGCTTTTACCCGGTGAAAACCCTGGCACTGGTGTTCCCCTTTCTGAAATGCAGTTTACACACACGAGGACCAGCGATCAAGCAGTGAGGTACATGTGAACACTGCCACAATTCTTTGACCCTTTGAGCACTGCATAAATTTTCAAGGAATTAAAAATGTAGTTATCCTGAGCTGTTGAAAACCTATCATGTGGCAACTTGTTTAAAAGAGCTCCCCTGCGGGAGCTCTTTCAAACAAGTTGCCACATGATAGGTTTCCAACAGCATCTGGTTTTGACATCTTACATCATTGGGCAACTATAGTTGCCTGCGGCGCTGAAAGGGTTAAGGGCTGGAATTGCGAAATGATCCACTCTGCACGCTGAAGTAACTGCCCTCAAACAGAAGAGAAGACCTTCAGCTTTCATTTCAAGGGCATTTACAGCGATAACGAGCAGACGATGAATTTCAATCCCCAGTATGGAATAGAAAGCAGGTCAAACTTATTACCCTCCAAAGAGTTCTCCCTGCATGATGAAGCATTCGGATGTTGACTGAAGTTACAGTAAATATTTTGTAGTTATACACAGCTACATGTGCATTACCAGGCTAGCAAATTACAAGAGAAGGAAATCTCCCATGAGGGCATGTTCTCTATTATATACAAGTATAGTAGACCAGATCAGAACGTGGTCTTAAATCAAATTAAAGAGGAACCATCATTTTGCCTTTGTTCAATAGTGCACAGACAGAACAGTACAGAACTTGGTCCAGCCAAATGCGAAAAAATAAAGACAAATATGAATACTGACAAATACTGACAATACAGACCAACACTGGCTTCATCACCAACTTTCCCTAAAACTAAAGACAAGCCAGAGTCTGGTATGATAGCTTTGACCAGAATACCTCTGACACAACATTCATGGCACATGAAACTTTAAACGCAGAATGTCCGGTGATAAGGAGTGGTGCGAACACACATCTGAGAGGGACACGCTGAATTTATCACATTTGCGTGAATGACATTGGACAGTTCTCATCAGAAATACTCAACGCATTCATTTCTATCAAAAACAAAAAATAAGCAATTAAAATTAAATAAAACATCAAAAATAGAAATTGAACAACACCTAATCGGTCGGCAATCTTGACTCTAATTAGGCCAACAGCCAATCCCGATCCAAGAAAGCGCGGAGTCTTCAGGCACCTACTGGTGAGCGCAGTATTTTTCCTTAAATCTGCCCACAAAGGGACACACAGAGATAACAACATAACACACTTTGTCACATCTGCCTTCTCAGACACGCAGAAATACACTTAAAAGCCGCCATCTTGCACAAAACAGCGACTCCCAGAGCCCCTGCAGTATGGCATGGGCCTCGACATCGAAAGGAGTCATAACTCCTTTATAAATTTATACCACTCCAGCAAACTTCTCGCCACAGTGCCATGCAGAAAACAGGGTGTCCCTCTAACATGAAGCACTCAGTGCATCTAGCCATAGTTCCGGTTCATTTTCCAAAATCTTGCAGAAGTCGGATCTGGTCAGAGGCCGGCTACACAGACCACAGCACCTCTACTATTTTACAGTGATCATGTCTTCACATTAACGCATTTTCTTTATACCAGAAACAGACTTACAATGGACATGTCAACAAAGACAAATACAGAGATTTCTCCTGCGCACACACCTGCACCAATGCCACCACAAAAATGTGAACAAATCATTAGTGGGTCATTACTCAGTGTTTTGCATATTGCGGAAACTCCATTTAGAAACTTAAAAGTATTCCGTAGGGAATGAGTTATATAAAATTGTCGCATTTGCACGGAATACTTTTCCCGAAAATTACACAATATAAAGTATTGAAGTACAGGTGGCCCATCACCGCGATCGTAAACTGATTTCGTGTTTTCATCGGACTGCGAATGGTCATCCACGCCGCTGGCACCGGCTTACCGTAGGGAATGGTAGAATTTGCCGCGCCGTTGGCAGCGGCTTGCCGTAGGGAATGAGTTAAGTAGGGTGTGAATAGCAGGTAACGTAACACCTACAAAGGTTTATGTCAGGTTAAAGATTACTCTAAGAATGAAACATAATACTACTTTGAACATGCCAGATTCAAATCTGATATGAATGACAACAAAAACAATTCCGTTAGGGAGATGACATCAGAGAATTACATATTTTTTGTACAGAACATTTGCCTTGAAATCTGTCGCGATATATATATTGCGATATAATTCGGCCATCTTAGTTACTCGTTCAGTGACACATTGAACCTAGTTAATAAATGTGAATGTCTAAAGGGGGAACAACTCGTCCTGCCTTCGTGAAATTTTAAAGAAATCAGAGTCTGTTGCAGGAAGGACAAGTTTTGTTCAAAATAGTGCAGAACGGACCTTGTATGAATGCTTGCTTTTAATAACATTCACACTACAGGCGATCTTTGTTTACTTGTGCGTGCCTCAGTGTGTCCGAGACTGAATGCACCAGCTGACCCATTAAAGCACACTTTCAGTGACCCAATGACAATGAACCACAGCACAACCTACCAATCAGAAACACGGGGCAACCGGTATTCAACAGCCACACAGAGTGCCCATTAGAAACAAAAGCAGCCTCGACAGGGATGTTTTCAGGACAGAGCACACCTCTGGCACACAGGTCAGCGCCGTCACTAAATCTGGGTTGTGCACAAACTCTGCTAATGATCAAGTTTATGTCACATGCAATGTCTGCGAGCTAGAACGCTGTGCTCTCCGTGTAGGCATACCAGGGCCTTACCTGAATTTAATGAATCCAGAACACAGACCAATATTACTCAAACGGCCCAAACAAAATCATAAATAATTTTGGAGGGGAGCAATGTTTTGACATTTAGAACAGCATGGAGCGAAAGCTCGCTGAATGTCGCTCAATGACTCAAATGCAAACACACACTGCAAAGATATGGAGACACTATCCAGGTTACAAAAACTGCAGTCCTTTCACTGTCCTTTCCCACTGTTTTGACAATAAACTGACTATCAAAAGCCTAACTTAGCCACCTGCCAAACAGCGAGAGAAGCCCGGAGAGAAGCAGTTTGCAATGGAATGGGTCGCCTGCAGCCAGCAGGCAGTGAGACTTTCGGGGCAGGAACAGGTAGCTCTGCACTGCCCCGGGCGGGGCCTGGGACACAGCTTCATTAGCAGCTTGTCAGTCACTGCAGAAAGGCTCAGGTAAGTAAACAGGTCCAGTGGGAAACTCAACACCTGCACTGTGAAAGCACAAAGATCAATAAACTTTTAACGTGTTATATTTCTAAGGTTGCTCCTTCGGCCAGCCCGCACCTGGGAAAACTCACAGAAAAATGTACAGGGTACTTTCCACACTGAAAAAAACCATTGGGTTTCAATACAGTAATGGCCGACCCTGGATAAAGTAGTGGAACTGAGGCAAACTATACTGTGACAGCATTGAAAAGATTCATCGGAGAAACAAACAAAGACTATTATTTTTATTTGTTTGTTTTGTTTGTTTGTTTTTTCATTTCGGCATGATTGTACAGTCGTTCCATGACAATTTCAACACAACATGTATCATGACCGAAAGGGTCGCGGGAGAAGCGCGAAGAAGAAGTATTATTTTTACTCACAGTGATCTCAATATTCACAGAATGCAATTCAGGGTAAGTACTTGGCTCAAGGATAGAAAGAAAAAAATACCTTGAGCATTCAAAGTAACCCAAATTTCCAAAAAAAAAAAAAAAAAAAAAAAAAAAAGGTAACGAAATCCAACCAGTATCATAAATATCAGAATCATCCCATGGCAGATTACTGTAATTATGAACAGAAAGTACAAGTAACAGCTGCACTGTAAAGGACCTGTGATAAGTTCCAACTTCACAAACAATAAATAACACGTCAAATTTGCACTGACCAAAAGGATGGCAAATTGATCCATGTATGCATGTTTGTGTTCATATTTGTGCACAGACAAAACTCATCACTAATACTCTTTCATACTGGCCATACAGTGGTCTACCCAGCTCTTGCCTTCACCCAGATCACTCATTCCCATCTTTGGAGTCCCTCAGGGGCCAGTTCTGGGTCCTGGCTCTTCAATAATGCGCAGAGAAACTTCCTAAGCATGTGCAGGAGGTTGTATAATGTACAGACCACACTGATCATTTTACATCACTACTAAATGAATGTAAGAAAACCCAGACCACTTCTGCTCATCTGCTCATCTAAGTAGAGTAATCGAAGGCACCCACAAGAGCATGAGATTTGGAAATTCACACTAATGGAATGTCAGAGGACAAAAAAGCCATGCGTAACATTTCGCCCGCAGTATGGATACACATACCGGTAAACGGGTAGAGCACCTTGACAATAGCTACCCCCATAACTAAATACTTTGGTCCGATGGGAGACACAATGAAGCAGCAGAGAGGCAGCTTTAAGCCATAGTGTGCATGATTTTCAGCTCATTATAATCTAAAACAATGTCAAATATTCTAAAATACGTTCAGTCAGCACTGGGATACCCTGGTGACCTGAGTCCGCCTTCCTTTTCGCTCAGCACCTGAATTTGTCGTCCACTCAAATTTACTGTATGGCTCAGAATTAGTCTATGGATCCGAATGCGAGCCATTTGTGTTTGTGTGTTCTATCAGAGAGGTGGCCATCAGAGGGGCACTGGAGGAGCTCAGTATGGATTGGCCTCATTCGTAAGAGACAGCCGAGCACTAGCCAAGAAAGTCATCCTAGAGAGGCATGTTGTTTGCATGAATCCAACAGTTCATCACAAATGACTCATTTCTTGCACCGTACAAACTGGTTACAGCAGCACCCAAGAATCCCCCAGGCTTTAAGAAAAAAAGGAGAAAAAAAAAAAAACACAGTTTGGATTCCCTTTCTATCTGTCCGATCCAGGCAACCAGCCCCTGTTGTGGAAAACAACATGCAGACCTGCTGGTTGTTCTCAAGGCAGCATCTGACAAGATACAAATCTGATCCACGCTATAGCACAGCACAGATGGAGGGGTAGAATTAAGTGCGTGTTTATGTTTGTGTCAGTCTACATCTGTGTGCGCGTGCATATGAGCACGAGATCGGACCGTGTAGTAGACCAGTAAATATCCAACTCTGTGAAAGCAGTGCACATAAAAACAGTGCACTGGGTGCAAGAATCATAATAACCCTGCATGTTGCAGCAAGTGGTTCAACCTTAAATGAATAAGTAATGCATTTAGGAGTAGAAATACATGCATGTTCTCAAAATAAGTACCCTGCACACCATCTCATTTGGCCAGGATCCAACATTGACCCCTGAGGGACACCACTGGATAGGAACCAAGTGACATGGGTGGAGAAAGTGGCCAGGATGTCTTACTCTATGGTCAGCAGGGAGAACAGAGATCCTGTGTGTGTGTGTGTGTGTGTGTGTGTGTGTAAGTAAGGGAGTGATTTATGGAGGGTTGGAAGGGCTTCACAAACTCACTCCCCCCAATGTCAAACATGCCAATAAGACCCCCTCAGTAACAAAGGTACAACAACCACGAGGGACAGGGTCCGATCCCCCCAACAAAGTTTAAAATGTAAAGTTACACCATTATTCCATTGTGAGTGTACAATGACTGAGTAGGCCACACACACACACACACACACACACACACACACACACGCGTATACTACAAGCAGGCAGAAGCGACTTTAAGTTTGTATACATTTGTAAGAGGCGAGTGTTTATTTGAGAGAGTGAGTGTACTTGTAAAAGCAGGTCAAATTGTCAATGCATGTGTGATCAAGGCTAAAATGGAGCACAACGATGCAGGCACCAGTGGTCTGCAAATAACGAGCTATTGAGTTAAGCTGACATTAAAAAGTGTTGCACATCAAGTGGCGCAATGAAAACCACATCAGACCGCCACAAGAGGAAGCCATCATCGACAGCGGACTATAAAAAAAGCGTCGGCCAGGACGATGCTGCATCCTCCTCTTCTATTAAAAAAAAAAAAAAAGCACTCAAAACTGTCTGACCTCCCTCTATAAAGCCTACGCTAGCTGAAAAAAAATGAGATTCACTCAATCAAGGCACATACAGTTGACAGTCTAGAATTCAAACAGGTCAACTTAAAAAATAAAGCAGACGTCCATCATTAAAAAAACATCACCGAATACCAAGGTAGCAAATTCTTCATTGTTACAGTGGTAACTATCCATTGTGTTTGTGCAAATGCCGATCAACGACATTTTCCAAAACCACAACGGCTACCACAATTTGACTTAAACTGATCGAACCGGTTCATAAGTGATCGAGTTCATTTAATGCGGTTGCTGCGGAGAACTAGTGACCGCCAGGCAGGCCCAGTCAACTCATCTGCACCAGAAAGGTCCGTTTTACGGCCTGGTTCACCCATTTCATCTGCCTACGAGACAGGGAGCGAGTGAGCAAAGAGGGTGTGTGTGCAAAATCAAAACAGACTGATACGCCTATCATCATTTACCGGTTTAACGTTTGAGATTTGCCTGAGAAACACCTTTAGTAACGAGCTAAACAACACAGATCAAACACCTTCATCAGGTGATTTCAGTAAATTTGCGGAACAGCCATCCATTGTCCACGGCAAGGCTTCAATTTAACACTTCCCACGATTGTGCATTAACACACATCAAAATGTTCGTGTGATCAAAGCTAGCGACTTCTGGGTGTGAACTAGCGCGTGCAATACCACCGAGAAAAGCGGGACATACTCGTTCCTAGTGCATAACCTCTCCTGGAAGACGGTGTCCAAGGGGATGGTGGCTTGTCCAAGGAAGACGTCGAGACCGATAAGCGCTCTGTGCATCACGGTGAGGACCAGGTCGCAACTCCCCGCGGGGTAAGCGCTCCGTCCCTCCGCCTCCAGCACACCGGGAAGGAGCTCGAAAGAGCATTCCTCCTTCCACTCCGGAGCGGTCGTCTTCTCCACCACACATGTAGAATATTTCTCCTTCCCTACCTGGATGATGGTGTAAACATCGCTGGTGCCATTCTTGCCTTTCGCCCGCAAACCTCTGGCTCTGAGCACCGTCACCTGCACATGAGTCGGCACCCATCTCTGATCTTCGTCCGTATTTATCAAAGACATTTCCAAACCTTCCTCTTTGGGAAAAAATGGGGCACGGCGCGCTGGCTATGGGGACAGAGAAAAATGGTACTGACACCGGCTGCCGCGTCCTTCAAAGACAGCAGCAAGCACTCACGCTTCCAAGCCTAGCCTGCGGGCTGGCGGCAAAGCATGATTTTATTATGTCCGTCCTCCACTAAAGTTTGTGCGCTCCTCAGCCTCTGTTGCACCGTATCTGCGAAGCTTATGGAAGACAGTGCCTTTCGCTGGCCCGCATTCCTCTCTGTCCAGCCCGGATCCCCACTGCAGAATAGCTGCTGTTCGCTCAGCGGCTGTGGCAAGGCGAAGCAGCGGCCGACGTCACACTTTATCCTTCCCGCAGCAAGAGGAAGTAACTGCTAGGCTACCGGCGGAATCCGTTTGCGTAGCTTGGCCTCAAACTTCTCAACTATTTCTTTTATCGTCAATTCATCCAATACACAGCTTCCAGAATCAACCCTTTCGTATTTACATGAGACCAAGAGTCCAAATCTTATTTTGACTGGGCCTACTTTACCTCTATGCCACGGACCCACCCTTTGAAAAATAAGACGTCCCCCAGAAGTATCCGACTGCAGTAGCCTGGATGAGAGCGGCTGCCCCGGATGACATAATATTGCAGATGCTGAAAGTACCGACAGTTTGTTTGATCTGTGCACATCAACGTCACAGATAAGAAAGCTATTTCTAGAGTATATTTGCCTTTCGAAACGGCAATTGCAGGTTAAAAAGCCCAGAAATTCCTTCACATTTTTTGGCTTTGCTGCAGCAACGACTCGCCAGATAACTGCAGTGTTCCGAAGAATGAATGAAGTTGTTAACGTGCAATTATCTCTACCTTCTTGCCTGGGTGGCGAACAATGAATTACGAGTCAATTTCAATGGGCGTCGTAAGTTGGCCGACCACAAAAGTATGCAAGGGCGTGGCTCTGCAGAATCGCTTTAAGTTGTCATATTTTTACGCACATGACTTTATGATTTAATTTAACATGGGAGGCATATTGCTCTCAGTGATGCTTGAGTGAATGGCGCGATAAAATGTAGCACTACTCGTTTAAACAAGCCTCTATCTGTTGTTAAGGGCAGCATATTTCGCCGCACTTCCAAAGCAAACGCTTACATTGCATAATTGTCGCGACATCAAAGGATCGACTCCGTGACTTAGGGGTACGTTCAAAATGTGTTGAGTGTTGAAAGTTAAAAGCACTTTCTCCGGAAGTGCTCTACGACGGTAACACATCCTTTATCTGAGCAGGCATTCCCCATAAAATAGCTTTGTTCGTTGATATAAGACAGATAAGAGTAGATTTACATGTTACAATTAAAAACAATTAGGTCCACAGAGCAATTCAACACTGTTATCTTTGTCGACACGTTAATCAAAAGCATGTTCTTGCTCCGAAGCGTCAGACAAGCAGTGAAACAAATATAAGACTTTCTTGCGTGTATTTTAGACGTCATCTAATGCTTTCTTCTTTTTTTTTTCATTTTGGGAACTAAGGCCGGGCACCTGCCCTTTTGCAACTCAGAAAGGCATCTTTGTGAGTGTTCCTCTCAAAAAAGCACAACACAAATAACTTGGAATTATGGTCATTAAAATTATGGTCACATTCTTCTTGGGTGTGGGGACATAATAGGACTTGTAGCTCATTTTGGTATATCAGTGCCACAAAAGCACACTCATTGTTCAGAAGGAATGCAACTCCACCTATAACAACTTCAATCCACAAAATGACATGACAGAAATCATATTCAATTTGAAATCATGTGACTAGAGTTGGCCAACCTTTGTGTTGTTAAATGTCAAGCCATCATTTACTCAAAGGAGTAGCCTTAACTGCAATCAATCAACCAGTACAACTGATACACTTCAATCTTTCATTTCTCTACTTTCCCAGAGTTTATTACCTCCGTCAACGAAGTTGGGGCGGAGGTTATGTTTTTGCCCCTGTCTGTCTGTCTGCCTGTCTGTCTGTTTGTGAACAACATAACTCAAAAAGTAATGCACGGATTTCTCTGAAATTTTGTGGGTGCATTGCTATTAAATCAAGGAAGGACCCTATTGATTTTCACCGCGATCAGTGAAACAATATGGCCGCCACGGCAGCCATCTTGAAATCATATGACACGCGATAACTCAACTTTGCTCCCACTCATGAAGATTTGGATTGTGCTGCCTTGGCAGAGGTTTGCACTCTACGAGTGCCTCTAGTTTAAAGTGGATTTTTCATTTTATTTCTCTAAAACAACAGGCTGGTTTCACCAACCCAGAGTAGGAATAGTCCTGTATTCAGTTAGGATTTGTGTATAGCCTACCCATTCAAATCAGAATAGTGTCAGACAAAGATTAATTTGTACTTTTTTTTTTTTTTTTAACTGGCCCATCAATTTTTAATTTTTTTGGCACAAGCTGTTACTGTGCAGGTACAATAAAAGAAGACCAGTTTATGCTGAAAACAGTTTCCAAGCAATTTCTCCTGCTCCACGACACATTCCAACATGGTTGCTCGCCAGATCTCGAGCTGCCAATTTTTCCTTGAAAAAAATGAAAGTCAGACCCAGAAAAATAACTGTTTTTCTATTAGTTAGTTTTACAGGGTCTTGCTTGGAAGTCAAGCTTAATCAAATGTTAATTTTACACTCCCAAAATAAATAGGAGAAGTGGGTGTGTTTTTTTTTTTCCTGCAGTGCATGACTGTGTGATCATTCTGCATTGCTGAAATGAAACTCAAAAGAAGAAGCAACTGTGCAACTAATAAGGTTAATGAAGCCTGAACTAAATTACACTTTTTTTGTGATGTATGAGGCCAGTTTGATTGTTTATTGATGTCTGAGTTTAGATTGATTTTTATTAATGTTGCAGCACAATTATTGAGTAATGCTTGATGAAATCAGCTTCACTTGATCACAGATGTTTGAGTTCAGTTTGTTGTTTTGACTTTTTTTTTTTTGACTCATCTTTAATCTGTGGTATTTTTTAATTTCCTCCTCAAAATGTCACTCTCAGTGAGATTAAATCTTTCCAGGCACTCCAAAATACAGAATATGTGCAGACACATTTTAAGCCATTTAATTTGAAATATATAACTGCAATTATGAATTTTCTTGATTTCACCAGATGACATAATCTCACCTGATGATTGTTCCTATTCACGCTAATGTTCACAACCCAAATATCCTAATAGTGTGGCATTTGATTACAGACAAACATGACAAAAATGTTTAGCAACTGCTTGCTGACTTGTGCCTGGAACAAAACATATTTTCAACACTGATATAATGTTAAAATATTTGTTGACTTGTGTTGCCCATTAAGATTGGGCATCCTGCTGCGCAGTGCCAGGAGGGAGGCAGCTGGGGGGAAATCCAGTTTAATCTAAACTGGGCCAGCGAGGCTCTGGTTTCGGTCTAGCACCTTCAGTGGTGCATGTGATCGCTGCATTTCAGTGAAAGGAGGGTAATACACAGCATTCAGCCAATGAGTAACCAGCTCTGGGTCAGAAATTTAACCCACTCTTCATACAGCCCCAAGGCTGCGAAGGCCCCAGAATATTCTGTGGTTGTGATTGGCTGAGAGGAAGTGAGGAAGCGAGGACATCAGAGATGGTCTGCTGGCTCCACACCCTCTGCCCACCTCCTGATTTTTTGGGTTGTTGCTAAATCAGCTACTGTACCTCCTTAGAAAGAACAGAAGTTCCACCCACCATCTGTTTGATAGAGTTCTGGAGATGATTATCTTGGGTCTTCAAACTGAAGAACTCCACCAGTTCTGTGAATAAAGTTCAACTCTGAAAAAAAAAAGATTATTAAGAACCCGAATAAAGAGAAATCACGATTTAACCCTGCAAACTCTGATTTCTCACTTAAGCTTTCCCTCAAGTCAGTTCAAAGTCAGATAAAGCTTTTTTTTCATGTTTTAGGACAGTGTCACATATATATTCTGTATCTGCTGGTTGCAGCGCTTCACTGAGACTACATCACACTTATATTGGGAGAAATACTCAAACCCTGGACAACATGTTTTATGGCCACAGCATTACATCAAATAGAAAATATCTAGATCTTTTATACAGTATCATCTTACACACATTTCCCCGTAATTCAGCAGGACATATTTGGAATCGTTGGAAACCTTATGATCTCCACTAGAATTTAAAATGGGTCTGAAGTTCCACAGGTTTGATTGCAGCAGCTGAATTCTGACGGAGCCATCTATGGGTCCATAGATTTATGGGGTTAAGATTCTCCCCATCTCAATACCGTGTATCTGTTCTCATAGACTGAATAAAAAGATGGATGAAGCAACCGTGACATCACCCATTGATTTCAGCATACAATTTAGGGAGCCTCGATTTAGGCAATTTGAACAGCGCCATGTTGTCATTTTGAAACCGGATGTGATTCCTATTGGACGAGAGCGAGAATTGAAGATCAAGGGAGGAGTGAGGGGTGGATCTATGGGTGGATCTAACCGTTTCAGATGAGGACCAGAGAATAGCCATGCCCCCAAAGCATATCTGGCTTTATCCTTTATTCTAGTCTATATGGCACCATAATTTACAAAAATGAACGTCATGATATATTGAACGGGACTTGAAACTTGCGATAGATACCATAAAATAATGTGGAGAATCATTATTGAGATAATTAATCAGGTGGGAAAGTAGGGTCATTTTCTTATTGACTTCTATAGCATTGAACTTCTTTCTGCAACCACCGACGTCGCCATCTGCTGGCGATTAAATAGAATGCAATTTTAAGGCTCTTCTGCATCGGCTTCACTTTTCAGACCCGGGTGCTGCGTCCATCTTTTTATACAGTCCATGGTTCTTCTCAGTGTTATGTGACAGTATCGTCCTTTCGATGATGGCCTCCCGATGCAATCACTGCCAGGCGGGAAGGGGAGAGGCTGGGGGAGGGATGGGGAAGGTAAATTTATTTTGCTTCATGGACAGAATCGCACAAACGCAGTGACGTGCTAATGCTTAGCCCGGGTGGAAGTGTATTTATTAGCTTTATTTCTCACCTTTCGTTCGTTATCCGCCTCTCCCCCTGGCCTGCACCACCTCCTTCCCACTGCCAGCTCAATGAGCAGAACATGCAAAATTAATCCTTCAATTTATTTTATTTGCAAATCCCAAGAATGTGAATGAACACCCCTGCCCCGAACACGATCAGTGACAAAATGATCAGGGAAACAAACCCGGATCATGGGTTTGCCGTTAAATGGCAGTAATCCGTATTTCACGAATGCAAACCCTTTGGTGGTGGGAATCTATGGGGCGCCGATTGTATAATCGTGCACACTGGAAATAACAGCAAGATTTTGCCACATTTAGCTCCAAAAAAAAAAAAAAACTAGTGTGCATTTTCTGAAGCACTTTTGATCAGATTCAGAGCAAAATTTGTAAACTTTGTCATATTTAATTTTTGTCTAAAAAATAATTTAAATGTGCTGATAACATTAAATCCAAATGTTAAATCTAAATTTAAATGCGTAATTTAAATCTAATTAAACGTAAATGTTGAATGCTAAATCTGAATAGTAGATGTTAAATCTAAATGTTTAATGCTGAATGTAAATTTGAATGCTAAATTTAAATAATGTTAAATGTAAATGTTAAATGCTAAATCTAAGTAGTAAATATTAAATCTAAATGTTTAATGCTAAATGTAAATGTTGAATGCTAAATTTAAACAATAAATGTTAAATTAAATGTTAAATCTAAATAGTAAATGTTAAATCTTAAAGTTAAATGCTAAATGTAAATGTTGAATGCTAAATCTAAATAATAACATTGAATTTTCAAGGAATTAAAAATGTAATTATCCTGAGCTGTTGGAAACCAACCATGTGGCAACTTGTTTAAAAGAGCTCCCCTGCGAGAGCTCTTTTAAACAAGTTACCACATGATAGGTTTTCAACAGCTTCTGATTTTGATTTTTTACATCATTGGGCAACTATGGATGCCTATAGCGCTCCACGTTAAAAGGTTAAAAGTCTGCACAGCCCACTCCTTAGAAGATGTACCCTTAGAACTGCAGACTGTCAACTGCAATTCGAGGACGGCTCAATCCATGTGGACAGAGCTATTTGGGATTTACAGCCATTTATTATTATTGCGTCGGTGTGCTTGCAGACCTCACTGAATGTCTATGATAAATGCAATAGGAAAACGTTCACAAATACGTGACCCACATCCGTTAAAGCCGTACTAAATTGAATCTATCCATCATCTTACTGTCTTATCTCTGATCCAGTTTGCAAGGTGGGCAGACCGTATCCCAGTATGTATTGCGCTGGAGGCAGCAATACAACTTGAACAGTTCGACAGACCACCGTACAACCCCAAATCAGAAAAAAGTTAGCACATTATGGAATAAACCAACTTTTTTTTTTTACTCTGTTACAGTCATCGCACTGTATATTTGCCTCCATTAGGAGGTCACTTACGCATTTGTGCGCGTTTGTCAGCGAGATTATTCAAAAACTATTGAACAGATAACGATGAAAATTTATGGGAAGTTGGACTGTATAAATGGGAAGATCTGATGAAATTTCAAGGCCAATCGCAATTAGGATCCAGACTCTGCAGCTGATTACAAGCGCTACTGGATCAAAACCTGCTGGGGGAGGTATGCGCTCTCTGAGTGCCCTCTAGTTTCAAAAAACGATAAAATGCACATATTTAAGTGTCGAATAATGTTTTGTTCAAGCATCTCAATATAGTAGAAGGTGAATAGACTTTTCAAATCACCCATTTTTGATTTTATTTTTATTTTTTACTCGGGTTCTAGGACAAAACACACAAACACTAACACACTCCTATCGATGAGTGATTTCAAATCTCCATTGACCCTCTACAGAAGGAAACCACAGTGCCCGGACATGGGAACACACAGACTGCAAAAAGAAAGGCCAAGGATGACAGTCAAACCCACTACCTCTCTGCTTCGAAGCAGCAGTTCTACCCACTGTACCACAGTGCAGCTCGGCCATACAGAGTTAAGAACATTTATAAAAAGTCCTCCATCTCAGTCCAGGTCTTTTGGCTTTGAAGATGCCTGTACATTCCAGAAACTTCCCTGGCAAGGACTGCTTGCCAATCACAGCACGCACTCTCTGTTGCCATCCAATCACCATTAGCAGAACTGGAGTCCCCAGCCAAGGCTATCCTTCAGCATCTCCAAAAAGACTGGGACGTGGGTGTGCTGTTTACCACCAGGGAAAGGGATGTCAGCTTGGAGTGTGTCCATGATCTCAGTCAGTGTAGCTCAGAGCAGGGCAGGGGGATTGTGGGTGAAGTTAGCTTGAGAAGCTTATTAATTTGATTCACTTGGTTTCCTCAGAGCTTCACCCAAGAGGAGACAATTTTTGTGTTAAAAAGCTTGTGATTGGCCGAAGCCCAGAGACCCCAGAACTCCAAGCCGTGTCCCTGTTGGACTGACTCCCTGGCTATTGTTATATGGCTCATACCTGGGCCAAACCGCATCTAAAGATTCTCAAATCTGGATCCCAGATGGAGAACACCTGGTCCCCACTGTTCCAGTGCAGGAACTGCAGGCTGTAATGGGGTCTCAGCCTTTCACAGGAGCCAATACTACTGTGTTCCACTTGATAACACCAGTGTTCAGTTCAGCATTTCCCAGCGGTCCCAAGGACCCATTGCGTACGCTGGTATTTAGAAACGCCAACATTCTCATCAGTTTTGGTTGTTGAAATTGTCTTTTGAGTACAACCATGGTAGTGTGGAAAAACATTTCAACATACTGCAGGTTTGTCTTGTCACCATTTGCTGCTGTAAAACTCCTTTTTTCCCTACACAAATCTTTCGTGATTTCTACACTGCGAGTAAATGGTACCGAGCTGAATTTTCCCTGTCTGTTTGTCACAACTTCAATAAAAAATAGTGCCTTTGGCGCTGTTGCTCATTGTAGCTCATGATATAGTGCAATTGAGTGGCTTAGAGCAAAAGTCTACAATCTGACTTTTTCCAAGTTCTGAGAAAATAAGATTTGAGGTTTTGTTTGAACAGAAAAATCACTTTATTTTACACTTTAAACTTTTCTGGAGTCCGTTATGATAATATGCATATTTTGTTTGTACAAAATGAAGTGATTTTTCTGTTCAAACAAAACTATTTTCTCAGAACTTGGAAAAGTCAGATAGTAGACTTTTGCTCTCAGCCACTCAATTTTAAATATGGCTGACTGGCGGCCATGTTCAATGTTGAGTTTCAACTTGTCAAACAAATTTTAATCTGTACATTTTATATGTACCCCCCAACCAAATTTCACATTGATCCCTTCAGTTGTTTGGCAGAAGAAGATCAACGTTAACGCAGATGCCGACGCAGATGCCGTCCCGTGATCCAATCAGCTCCCTTTGGTCCGTTAGACCATGGGAACTTAAAAAGAATCCTCTTCGATCACAGTAATGTACTGCGCAGTATATTCAGTCAAGTAAGCAAGAACAAACATTGGTTTTGACAAATATACTGTCAGCACCATAATTAATTGGACAGTGACACATTTTTGTTATTTCAGCTCTGTTGGCACTGAATCAATCTCCGGATTTGAATCCATTTGAACATGCATTTCATATGCTGTAGAGGAGACTGAAGGCTAAAAGTCCCTGAAACAAGCAGGAAGTGAAGATGCTGCAGTACAGGCCTGGCGGAGCATCACCAGGGAAGATACCCAGTGTCTGGTGATGTCTATGGGCTGTTTCACAATCAGGGACCAAAGTTTGTCTCACGGACCCCCAAAAATCAAATGCGGAATATAGAATCAAATTGATGCCTATTTGTTTACATATGTTGTTGAGGACACATACTGAAAATTTTGGAGCGTTGGGTTCACGGGTTCTCCTAAAATTCATATAAATGACAAACAAAGTCAGTTATTTTCTAATAAAATATTATTTTATTCATATGAACATTACCACATCATTTATGGTGAAACACACTCTCTTTCTCATTGATATTGTTTAATTGTTTAACACCAGCCACCTCCAGTATAGAAATCTGCAAAAATAAGAGTACAGCACTACCGTGATAGCTTTTATTGCAGGAAGAGTGAATGTCAAAAAAATGCGTCTTCTCCGGAAAATTAGTCATTATATTATTAACTCTATGGAACACATCCTCAGAATGAATTATCATGTGTCCAGAGTATTATTCAGTTGTATATGTTTCATAAGCACTGTGTTTGCTTGTTAATTCATGATAACAAAGAAAAGGTTTTGAAGTAAGTTTACCCTTTGATGTTAGATATGATTTGTTGTAACATTACAATGTCGCATGACATCATAGAAATTGTATGGTGTATTTAATTTCATATGTATAGCTTACAGAAACACTAAAATTGTGCAAAAATATTATGCCTGCTTCATGACCATCTATTAAAATGAGCATCAAAGCTATTTTCAGGAGAAGACATATTTTGACATTACAACATATTGTGATAATTTGGGACATCTAAATTATATTTGCGCACGCTTTTATTTTTTTCTGAAAATATTAATGCTTCTGAGTGATTTAATGTAACTCTGTCTATGTAAACAGTACGTGTCTGGGCTATTTCCACCTTTTTACCAGTTCCGGAGAAGACATGTTATTGACGGACAAAGAATATATACTCATAACATGGTACAAAGTGTAATGACCAGTGCATATACTGAAACAGTATTCCTCGTGCAATCATATGAATAGGTGGAGTCAAAATCATAACTCACCCCCCAAACTCACCCCCCTCTGTTGAAATATTAATAATGTAAAAAACATTTCCGGAGAAGACAATTTTTGATGGACAGAATGTCTTGGTAGAAAAAGTCAAGTTTTCATGAATCTATGTGTTTCTGACCCCCCACATATCATTTGTAGCTTAAAAACCTTCCCATTTTTTAAATAATGATTGCACAAGCTACTGGCTGCAGTGGTATTTCATTGGTGAGGAATACAAATGTATCTAAAAGAAAATGAGACCAAAATGTCAAAAAAATAAAAATATCGTACTGTCAAATTTTCGACATTTGACATTTTTTCATCAAATAAACGGCTTCTGTAGATTAGTCAATGATAGCAGAACTTAAAATGAATGATATATGTCACCTTGCTTTTAATAATTTTATAAAAAAAGTTAAATTTATTCAATATTTTAGAATTTACCCCGGATTGTGAAACAGCCCCTATGTGTCACAGGCTTCATGTGCTGTGGCACACGAAGCATCTATGGTAAAAATAAAACGCTATCCTCGCAGACATGACCATGTCAGCTGTTCTGACCCCGTCACCTCCAATCATAAACTAACCGTTATGCTCTTTGGAGTCATATGATCAGTTAAGTGGACATCTAGACTTGTCTTCACAAAAGTGAACATGACTCTTTGTTCAAAAGCATCCAGTGTTCCTGTGTCCAGCCTGCTGGGTTAGCATTGTTTATGTTGAGTTATAGGAAATCCCCAAGAAAATACTTTTTGCCCCACTTTTTATGATATAGACACATGATTTTGATCCACTCAAGCAAATTATAAGCTTCTCTGTATTGTATGAGGCTGGATAAATACTTTCACTGCAAATTTAACCCTTTAACGTCTGCTGTGATTGGAGCATTCCTAAATCGGCATTTTAAAGCTCATGTAAGCAATTACTACTGATTAATGAGAGAAGTTCTACAGCTCTGACATTAAACAAAAATTGGAAAAAGAAAGGTAAAGAAACAAACTCCTAAAAGGATTACGGAGGAGATGAAAGCGAAGATTTGGAAGCCAGGCGTAAGGAGGAAGAGGCATTCGCCCCGGGGAATAACCTGGCTCCTATGTGACAGGTGTTTTGACAAACTCCTGATCAGGCTTGTGACAGCAGCACTCAGGACTTCCCAGAAGAATATGAGGTTAATGTGACACCTGCGCGTGATCCAGGCACGGCCTCCGCGACATCCGGACCGAACCCTCCGCTGGTGCTCAACCTTGACTGACCCGCACTTTGAGAATCTTCAGTGTGCCCACGCAAGCCCGGGAGAGCTTTTCGCTTAATTTGATCGCATCATTTTGAGTACCGAAACACACTCAAGGCTTGCAGTTTGACAACAGGTTGATGCCACAGTCAGGTCCAGAAGTATTTGGACAGTGACAATTTTCTCACCATTTTGTCTCTGATAGCCACTGGATTTGAATTGAAATGCATTGGTCAAGATGTGCTTGAAGGGCAGATATCAGCTTTTATTCAAGGCTACAGCCATAAATAATGTATAAACCAGGTGCAACAACTTTTTTTTGAACCTGACCTTCCCAATTAGGATGCTAAAAAAAATATTAGTACCAACTAACATGATCATGGATTAAAATGTCATTTTTAATGATTGGTTGCAAATCCTTTGATGTCAATGAATGATGGAAATCTGGACCCACAGACATCGACACTGTTTCTTCCCGGCTGATCTGCTCGGCCTTCACAGCAGCTGTCTTCAGTTCCTGCTTATTCATGCAGCATCTTGCCTTCAAGTGGAATTCATGCTCAAGTGGGCACAGGTCAGGTGACTGACATGTCCTTTGTGCAACAATCCATCTCTAAGCCTTAAATAGGTCTTTATTTACTTTGGGTTATTGCTCATCTGCACTGTGAGGCATCGTCCAATGGCTTTTGAAGCGTTTGGCTGAATCTGAGCAGATAATATAGCCCTATGCTATTCAGAATTCATCCCA
Organism: Gymnothorax javanicus; assembly: GCA_029692085.1. Taxonomy (NCBI): domain Eukaryota; kingdom Metazoa; phylum Chordata; class Actinopteri; order Anguilliformes; family Muraenidae; genus Gymnothorax; species Gymnothorax javanicus. Next base: position 180,178,862 of record CM056195.1, on the reverse strand, counting down.
ATCCTTTTTTTAACAGTCAGAATACCGGTAAATACAAGGAACCATTTCTACAGGCAGCCATACATGCCCACACATGACCTCTCTTTACAGATGAGATTGTGTGCCTCAGATCCTGAGGAAGTTCCTTCCCTTCTCCATACTCTACTCTTCCCTTCATGCTGGAATATGCTGATCTTTGTACTGATGATGATCTTTGTCTCATCTGACCATAGAAAGCTGTCCCAGATCAGTTCAGGCTTTTAAAGATGTTAGCAATCTATTTGTTTATTTATTGTGGTAAACCCTCTGTATTTACTTTTTTTAGAACTCTTTTCTTGATTGTTGGCTTTGACGCAGATCACAGATGCTCATACCTTCTGGAGGGTGTTCATGATCTCGCCAACTGTGGTGAAGGAGTTTTTCCTCACCAGGGAAAGAATTCTTTTTTGACCACAGTTCTTGCCCCCTGGGTGCTTTTCAGTAAGCCAAGTCGTGCTTTCTCACTTCCTCTCTCCTCTCGTGACCAGGAATTCATTACCCCTCCACAGTCATGGTGAATCTTCCGGTCCCCTACACGCACTTTGAAGAGACAGGTAGCGAAGAGAGAAGAGGCTTTTGGAAGAGCTTTGAATGATTAAACACAGGTGTATCTAACGCAGAAATCTCTTACCAAGTGGCGCAATGCATAAACGCCGTAAGGAATACTCGTTTGGCAGTTTTGGCTCCTCCATCCTCACGTCTCTTCCTTAAATTTCCATCTCGCAGCCTCGCTGGGGGAGCCAAGATGCAAAGGAGAGAGAAGAGTTTGCCAGCAGCCATACCACTTTTCGATCTGCTCCAGCCGTGCGGCTGAAGCTAAGCAGGTGTGGGCTTGGTTAGTACTTGGATGGGAGACCACCTGGGAAAACCAAGTTGCTGCTGGAAGAGGTGTTGATGGGCCAGTATGCGATCTTCCCTCCGGTGGAATAATCCCCAATGCCCCAGTGCAGTGAGGGGGACACTGTACTGAAGGAGACGCCGTCTTTCGGATGAGACGTTAAACCGAGATCCTGACTCACTGTGGTCATTAAAGATCCTATGACACTCTTTGATAAGAGTAGGGGGTTCCCCGGTGTCATGGCTAAAGTCCCAACCTGGCTCTTTCGACCTGCCACCTAATCATCCCCCAATTTAATTAGCTGTGCAAATTGCCCTTTCCCTCCCCACCTCAACCCCCAGGGCTCCCTTGAAAAAGAGATTTCAATCTCAAAGGGACTTTCCTGGTTAAATAAGGGTTAAAAAAAAGTGAAGGAAGCGAGGAGACTTGGTGCCGCAATGAAAACCACCTCCCTCTTCTGGGACTTTTTATGTTCCTGAGCTCACCTAAGCATCATGTCAAATCTGTACCAAATATTTTAATTAGCTACAGCTGATGTCCATGGACAAATGATAAGGCAATGAATATACCTCATATACTAGTCAAGTGTGATCAGAGGTCGTGTTACATTTTCTGATTGTCCGTCATTGTGACGGACAGGGGCATAAAAATTCCATCATAATCAATTATTATGTCATTGTAATCTTAGTTTTTTTAAATGATAATTTTTTTTTTTTATCAAATCAACAGAATAATTTATAGATTACGCATTAGCTGATGCCGACAGTGATTCATGTAGACACACATTGCGCACTGTTAAATACAGCACTGCGAGGATTTTAGAACTTACTGCTGTATGAACTTTATAAAACATCACAAATTTTTCTCCCCCCACACAGTAACAGTGTGCAAATGAACAATGCTTTCAGTTACTGCTGGGCTTCACTAAGCCTAACAACCGCAGTCTCGCTAAGCGGTCCTACGAAGCTGCTTATCAACTCGTTATGTCAACCGCGGCTTTCCCCCACCTCGAGATATCTGCGTGTTCACACAACAGAGATTATGTTTGTACCATATGACCAATCGTCTACCGGCAGCAGAGCAGCATATTTTACAAATGAAGAGCAAATGATCATATTACAAAAATATGAGGAATACAGGATCATACCAGAGTTGCCAAGTCAGACGCATTTGGCTTGAGTCTCTCGCCTCTTAGTGGCATTCACGTTCCTGTGCCGTAGTCAGCAATTATTCAAGCAACGCGAACTGAAGAAATTCACTGGCGGAATTCAAGTCATTGCACATTAAGTTAATCAGTTTCACATGCATTACGGTGGATTTCCCCACTAGTGGCACGGGAATTGATTATGACTTGGGAATTCTCACGCTTGTCTTTACTGAAGGATTGAAAGCAATGGAATTGCATAAAGACGTTTCAAATGGTCTTATTTAATTTAAATGATCAGGAAACACATGCATTGTTTCCAATCCCTGGGTAAAGAGAAGCACGAGAAGTCCGGAGTCATAATCACTTTACATAGTGAGGTGCACCTTTACGCAAGTGAAACTGAAACTTCAATGCACAAGGATTTTAACTCTTTCAACCCCAGATATTCTAGCATCACTATACCCTTCAACCCCACAGCCCTCTGTAGAGGGCTGGTCATTATCTGGACATTGTATCTTACTGTTATCTCTGGAATCCCATTAAATGTAACCTGATATGTTCCAATCAATTAGTCAGATTGTTTGAATTTTCCCTACAGGAATTTGGGGTTGAAGGGAATATGTTGGTCAGCCCTCTGTAGAGGGCTGTGGGGTTGAAGGAGTTAATATCGCGTGAGAATCTCATTAATAAGCGTTCGTTGAATAATTGCAGACTTCGATGAATAAGCCTAAAAAATGCGTGAGACCTACGCCGAATGCATGAGACTTAGCATCTCTGCCATACAGATCAAAGACAATGCTCGAGACAATATGACACCCACCACCAGTTGGACGGGGGTGTGAATTACATTCTGTCAAAATGACGGACGGCCTTCAAAATATTCCGTCATTATTTAAAAAAATCCGTCAATGACGGAAAACATTCGGTTAACGTGACCTCTGAGTGCGATAGTCCTGGGTCAACATAAACCAGGTGTGAAATACAGGTGCTCCAGAAGGCCCCAGGCTAGAAGAAAACTCTGGGCTCGGTGTGAAGCCGATCTTCGCCCAGGGTAAGTCTTAGCCTGTAGCTAATCTCACCCGCGTGTGAAAAGGCTACATGTAACTAAGTTTGCCAGTTTGCCGATGTGTCACCATAATATCACGAGCTCTCCAAAAGCAGCTGACATTCCAATCACGACTGAGGTAAGGATCGGACTTTGTGTTTTCTACACTGCATTCTGCAGCAGCTAATCTCCACTCCGCATCCTATCCCACACTCTTAAACTCATTTATTAGTGCACCTGTCCGCCTCCATTCGTGGATCTACACTAGTCTCTGGTGCACAGAAAACTTAAAACACGATGAGCTGTGTGGGAACCGCGCAGATATTTTGAGGCTGAAAGAAAAAAAACTGCATATTATATCATGACTAAAAATACCCAGCGCAGAGTCAAACAAATCATTAATTATCCATCCATCCATCCATTCTCTATACCGCTTCTTCCTCGTTAGGTTCGTGGGGGAGCTGGAGCCTATCCCAGCTGACTCTGGGCAAAAGGCAGGGACACACCCTGGACAGCTCGCCAATCCATCGCAGATCCATGGCACACACACCATTCATTCTCACACTTACATCTACAATTTAGAGTCTCCTGTTAGCCTGATGTGTTTGTCTTTGGACTATGGGAAGAAACCCACACAGAAAGGCCCCAGGCTGGATTCGAACCCACAACCTTCTCCTTGTGATATGTCCCCAGCCCTTGCACCAAAGAATACTGTAATAAGCTCCTACACTCTCCATGATCATGAATAAGCATGCTAAAATGATAATGAATGCATGGATGACTTGCGCCAGAACTCTGTAGCAGATTTCAGTAATTCCAGCGAGCTGGAGAGCACGGCCATTAACGCGTGAGGGGACAGAGGTGTGAACAAGTTCCTTCGTTCACACCTTCGCTATAAGAGGCAGGTGCGAGCAGCAATATTGTGACTGGAAAAAGAAAATGGCGGTAAGAAAATGTTAACTAATATCCGCCGAAAGCATTACCAGGGCTAAAATAATACCCAGCATAGTTGAGGGATGGTGTGTCAGATTAAATTGTGAAATGGGCAGCTGGATGAATGGGAGGCACTGGGTGTAAATTTGAATAATTCAAGATTACAAGAGTAAGAAATTTCCTATTTTACACTAAAATACCCAATTAAAATGAAATCAGTTGTTCAATTAAGGTTCTTTTTTTTTTCGTTCTTTCAAAAGCTAGAGGCCCACCCTGGCTCGAGTTATGGCCAATCAGGATTCAGGCCACAGAGCCTGGGCCAATAAACTCTCATCTTCTTATTTCACCGTTTGTACCAACCAGCATGCAGATGTATTGCCAATATTACCTTCAAAGACAACAGAAAATTATTTATGATGTATTTAAAATGATCTGTATTATCATATGAAATGCTCTTTCAGTCGTAGAGCCCTACAGTGATTAGTTATTATCTTCGGCGATGGAGGCCTGATAATACCGTTTTGGTTACATCGGCTGAGACTTTAATCGTAACTCTATTAATATTTTCCCTTACTATGTTAAAATGATGGGAGAAAAGCAAACAGTAACCTTAATAAACACAATTTAAGGCATAATTAACATAATTTGAGGCAGTGGTTCTCAAACTTGTGTAATGGCTGGTAGAGTACGGAGGCCAAGCGCAACGACAGAAAAAGAGAGTAGCACGAACACAGTACAAACACAGAGAATAATATAGAACAAACGCAAGTACTCGCGCTTCCAAAGGACGTATAACAGTCCGAACCACGGAAGCAAAGTGAGATAGAAAAAGGGAGAAGAAACTCCAATAATTAGAAGATAGAAAGTCATACAAAACCTGACTAAAGATTTCTTCGGCTATAGTGCGAGGCTAAACACAGACACTCTAGCGAAGGAGGCGTGCCGGACTTCCTGCTTATATAGAGTCTGGGAAAGCACCGCCCCAGCTCAATCAACCAGCTGGGTAAAGAATTCGATGGCCCAGGAATTTGATATCGTCCCGGGACGAGAGCCGCAAAGAAAAGTCCAAACAACACTCACACCTCACAAACCATGACAACTTGGTCCTGGGGACTGTGCACGCTGGTTTGGTCCTGGGGGAGCATTGTGCACGCTGGTTTGGTCCTGGGGGAGCACTGTGCACGCTGGTTTGGTCCTGGGGGAGCACTGCACGCTGGTTTTTGTTGCAACCACAACTGCAACCCAAGAATTTTAACGAGGGCAATTTCTCTTCATTAACCTTTTAAGAAACATTGTCAAAAATTTCTATGCTTGCTTTGAACAATAAAAGATCCATATTCACATCATGCTGCAAGGGAAACATCTCAATAAAAAGAGAAATTAAAACAAAATGTGCCAATGAATTTAAAAAAATCAGTAGGCTCTTAATTTTGTATAATTGATACATTGTCACTAAATCTATACATTTATTAAATAATTAAAAGTTTGACAGTAAAACAAGTAAGAATGACTCATACCTGTTTTGAGTTCATATTGTGGGGAAAATATTTAATGAACTTTAAGCTTGTATGAAACAACCGACCGGAGCTCATTAATCAATCTTAGAATTACTTGGATCTGTCAATATGTTAAATCTTGTGCAATTACTTGCAATACTGCATTATCAACACAATATGGACACGGACCCTTTGTTCCCCATGGCAGGCACTGCTATTTCTCACATAATGTGAAGTCAGAGGGTAAATCAATGAAATGCAACTAATTAAGACAAATTAATGGCTTAATAGAATTCTGGGACTGCAGTGCGGTTGTAATGAAAGCCTGCAGACACAGTGGTCCCCCAGGGCTGAGTTTGAGAAACGCTGATTTAAGGGATGGGTGGGCTCACATTTATTTATATTTATTAACCTTTACTACAGGAAAGTCCCACTGAGAGAGAGGTCTCTTTTTCAGGGGAGCCCTGATTACAGCAAAACAATTACAAAGTAGGTTAACAACACAGAGCTCAGTAAAATTCACAAAATTATATTCAACAATTGCAGAATAATTGAATAAAAACATACAAGGACAAATGACAGAGAACAAGTCCTACATTGATACCAAAGGCAAGTACATCTGGCCTCCTCAAGTAACAACTCGCACAGTCAATTCTTGAAGGACTCATATGGAATAAGGCAATTAAGCTTCAGAGTGTCTTGGCATCTATTCCAGAAACAAGGTGCATATGTGCTGAAAGCAGAACAGCCCAGATTAGTTCTAGTCCTGGGTGCCTCTAACAAATCCACCCTTGCGATCTGATATGATGGCTTCTGATTTTGATGCAAAACAGTCGGCACTTACCTGCTTCAACTCTGCAATCCCATATGGAGGTTTGTCAAATGCAGCTGCTTTATTCAGACCTGATGAATTTGAGACCAATTTTAGATTCTGGTGGAGACCCCGAGGTTTCCATAGATCCCAATTATCTCCCGCTGAATAACAGGGAAGTATGCGTAAAATAATGCACTCGAACAGGGGCAGGCAAATCCAGTCCTGGAGGGCCGGTGTGTTTTGCAGGTTTTTATCTCTATCAGTTACCCTAGATAAATGAGCTAAGTGGCTGCATACACAAATATAGATTTGCGCAAACATTAGACCAAAGAAACATGTTTCATGTCGGGAGACAAGAACAGTCTTTGGTGGTCATTCACGATAAATTTAAAAGAATGCCAGAAATGTCAGATTTCATAAACAGTTTGTCTAGTTTATATAATTAAAGGCCAGAAGTTGGCATGAAAACCAGGGACAGATACGGCCCTCGTTGCCCACCTCTGCACTAGAACAAGATATGTTCTGTTCGATGTAATGCTGATGTCATAAAAACTTGGGGTTTAAAATTTCAAATTTCACTCAGTGCAAGTGCGATGAAGTTTCAGCGAAGCACTGCAACCTGAAAATACACTAGATACGATATGGGGGGGTTACTTTTTCTTACTTTGAAACAACTAAAGGGGAAAGTCAATCAAAAATCAATATTTAAGTGGTTAATATTCAGCTAAAATCCAAGCGCCGCACCGTTCAGCGGAGAGCACATACCCAGCTGACTACGCAGGGGCCAGCCCAGCGTGTTTAAAATGTCTCATACTTCTGTTGTAGGCTGCGGGGGAGCCGACTCTTGCACCGCATAACGGTGCTCTCTCATGTCACATCTCTTCTCCTCGCCAGGCCAAAAATAAACAAACTAATGGAGTCCTGGCAGAGTTTCAACAAACATTTTAGCAAATGAGAAACATCCTCTCCATCAGGCCTTCCTCTGAATCTTGCCCACCCGACGTCTGATAAAGGAACGAACACACGGAATTAGCTGGATCTCAACCAAGAATCGCGCTATCACAGCTTGCACTGCCCTCTACTGGAATCCTGAGGACACTACAAGGAGATTTAATATTTTTCATTCGATCGTAGACCTCTCGTGATTATTTTATGTACCGGTTAAGTACACACAAACATAATGACCTTTAAAGGTTGCTTCAGATGCCATTTTCTAGCACTACTGACCAGCGACTCCCTCCTTCTAGGAATATGGGATAGATCTAGAATAGGGGTGTCCAATCTTATCTGGAAAGGGCCGATGTGGGCGCATTTTTTTTCACACGTGAATTTGATTAAAGAATCTGATTAGTCAGTAAATCAAATCACGCGTCTAAGTGCATGGCTAAAACAAAATCCTGCACCCCCAGCCCTTTCCGGATAAAATGGGACACCCTATTCTAGAAGCTTCCGGGAACCACCACCTTAAGGGCAACGGGTCTTCCCTGTGTTCCCAGGTCCCCCATGGAACCAGATTTGTCCATTCCCTCAACATGAAAATATGGGTAACGTCCACGATCTACAGATCTACAGATCCCTACAGATCTACTGACGTTCTGGCCTAGGCGACATGAACTGCTAAAGATTGTCAGAAAGTGAAGAGAATAATACCAGCGATAGTGGTGGATGTACCATGAGGTTCCGATTACAATACATTACATTATCTGCAGCTCCAGTAGATATACATAATTTTTTATAAACAAAGCGTAAGTTGAGCACAATATATTAGGGCCCCAGAGGGACTCGGCGATTCAGATACGGTCCCAGAGCCTCAGACTAGCTGTCGTCCGCTTGTTAGCTCTGTCAAGTGGTCATGTAACAGACAGACAACGAGATCAAATTGACAGCGGAGAGTGCCATCGCTCCCTCCGACAGCCCCGTGTTATTAAAACACAATTAACTTTATAAGAGAGGGCTGTTTCTGCCATTCCTGGGGGGGGTGAGTTCTTCCACCCGTCAGGCTCAGCTTCTAAAGTTCATATCAAGGGCAGAATTCAGAGCGCATGCCGACAGCTGTCGCGTAAAGCTGCTCAGAACTGTCGGGCACTAATACGGGCGGGATTCGGAGCGACGCTGTGAATACATGCTTGGAACTCAGAATAGGCACTGGGAGGTTGAAAAGCCCCCATCGCAGCCTAGCAGGGCGGCGAGTCAGCCTCAGTGCATAGCTGGCCAGGTTTGAGCACCAAGTGCAAATGGCCCTATTTAGGAACTAAAACAGGGACGTAATTAGGTTTCTAATTGGGACGGTTTACGTCCTTGCGTCTCGTAACGAAATGCTTGGCACCCATCGCAGCCCGATTGACAGCTGTTTCCGAAAACACCACTAACCTGAGTCAGAATCCTTCCCCTGGCACAATCACCCATGCAGCCTCAACATTAAAGAATAATTCCTGCTCCATAACATAGGAGAAAACTCGGAATTTCAAAATCACTCCCTAATCTAATTTTTTCAACCAGGACAATTCCATTGAGAACATGCATTTCTTTCTCAAGGACATCCAGATAGAAATGCCCAACAGGACAGTCATAAGTGAGGATGGACAGAGAGAAACGAGGGTGAAGCACCCCAGAGCAATGCTTGGGCTGATGGGCCTTGCTCAAGGGCCCAAACGGCAGAGCTCCTCCCATGTTCATCCTTTCAAAACCCCAAGCCACACTAGGAGCTTGAACTAGCAAGTCTTTGGTCATCACTCAAGCAGCCTACCACCAGCCCACTCTTTCACCAACTGAGATTGGTCTGAAACATCCCAAACAGGTGTAATTAAGAAATTATTCCCAGAATCGCATAACTGCTTTAATACCAGTGATTCTGGGATAGAGTTTGGAGAGATGACCTTTCTCTCATAGGAAAAAAAAGACATTATTGAGTTGGCAAAAGAACAATGCTAATATGTGTGACATTAGGGAACCAGTAAAATGATTTGGTGAGCAGTCTTACAATGCTGTCGTCTTGTTTGGCAGAAAAGCCAACAATGTGGTCTCCTGATCCTATTGATAGCCAGAAAAACTCTCTGAGTGATTAACAGAATGTGGGACAGACAGGTGACATCTCAATCACCCCCCACCCCCCACTGCTGGGACAGGTTGATCCCAATGAGTCGCTTTTACTCAAAGCCAAATATTTTGGGAGCGCTTGCGAGATCAGGTGTCGATTGGAGGCCTGGAGTGTGAGAATCTGGTAATGAGTTTTTATCTTGGGAAAGGTCAGAGGTGAAGTGAACAGGGGGGGCCAGGTGAATATTAACCAAAGCCTGAGAGAGAAGTTGGGAGGGAGAAAAAAGACTGGAGAGGTTTTTTAAAAAGAGAAAGAGGTTTGCATTGTATTGTGACATTTCACTGAGTGTGTGATAGCCTCGTGCGCACAAAAATAAGTACTCAAATCTGTCCTTTTCCCCTGCATTTCTCCCAAATGAACTTATTATCTTTTCATGGTACAAATATAACCTCATAAATCCTCTTTCTTCTAATGAGAGATCCATTATCACTCTTGTCTAGCTAGCATGAGATCCAATACCGTAATCATCCATTGTGACATCCACTACTATTGTAAAGGGGGGGGATAAGTGATGGTGGTGGAAGGGATAGTGTTGCTGTTTTACAAACTGTAACAAGAAGACGCGTTTTCAGTTATAGCTGAAGGCTTCAAGCCAGCACATTTATTTTTTAATCAATGTTGCCTCAGTTAGCAACTCCGTCGGAGATGTCTGGTTTTCACAGGCGAGGTTCCTGCCCATGGCTAGAGCTAGAAATCCGCTTTTTTTAGTACGACCTTCTCCCATTGTCTCCATAAGGACGGCTGTTATCCTATATAAACAGCTCCGTATATTAATTCCGCACCAAGCGGCACATCAGTGCGACCCGGAGACTGCGCGCTCGGCGAGCCGCCTCTCGCGCCGCGATGAAATGTCTCTGCGGCGACCACTTGTCGCAGACAGCTGGCAGAGCAGCGCGTGTTTTTCTTTCTGGGCTTATTTCGGTGTTGGTTTACGGGTGAGCCCTCCCTGAGCTGGTTTAACTCGATTTATGTTTTAATTATCCGCTAAACTGTCGTCGGAAGCAGTTTGTGGGAATGCGCGACGCGTTGACCTCCAGAGATGTCAATCACGGGGAAAAGGAGCTGATGAGAACGATGATCGCTGAACCCGATATAGGCCTCCAAAGATGGAGAAGTTTACGGGCAACGGCGGGTTTTATTGGCTGCTGCCCCAAATTTCCCACCACCGATAGATGCTCCCTCCAGAATCGTTTAATAGGAAACTGAATGACGTATTTAAAGCTAAATTCGAAGAGTTCTTGTATAATAATAATAATAATAATAATAATAATAATAATAATAATAATAATAATGTGAGAACTAATGGAACACGGGCTTTTAAACTGCTCGGTAATATATTTTTCTCCAGAACCCACTCGCAGAGTCTCATGGTCGGCCAACAGTTTGACAAGGAGGGTTGGCTTCAGGATGATAGGCCATTGCCTCCTGAAGGCTGTGACACGTAAGTTTAATAAATGCTTGCAAAAATCATAAATCTTTGTAAAATTAGGTAGAGGTGTGTTGAAAGTGGATTTCAATAAGTTGGTCTATATAGAAATGTGCGTTTATACTATAGCGCTTAATAGACCCAATGTCGCCAAAAGCAGCAGAAGCTGATATAGCTATGCCATTTTAATTAAAACATTTGTTTATGCATTCATTGGACAAGACAATATAGCTATTTGTGTTCCGTGTATTTTATTCGTGATATACAATGCAAGTAGATGCATTTTTTGTTGTTTTAGTATGAACAATATGATGCAAAAGTTGTTTACTTCAGCATACACTTGTTTTCTTTCTACATATGTACAAATGGCCATGTTCATTATTATTATTATTAATAATAATAATAATATCCCTCAACATCTTGGGCATAGTGCCCTCTGCTGGCCAATGGAGGATATTCGTGGTTAATAAAACAGCTACCAAAAAAAAAAAAAAAAAAAACTGAAACCGAGAAAAAGTTAACCACCCTATCCTTGAGTGGTTTGCATAGCAAGACGGGAAAATCCCTAAAAACTATTCGCCTTGCGGTTTATATCTATTCAAATAGTAATTTTGCAAAAGTCATCACGGTAATCAAAATGGCTGAGTAGACTAGCATATATTTCATCACTTAATTTAGTGCCGTTGTTCGTGGAAATACGTTGGGCCCCAAAAATTCGTCGCAGGTAGGCTATCATGTCCTCAGCTTCCACGCAGTAATTAAATAATAAGCCACATCTGGCAGCAGTAGAGTGTCTGATATAGGAACTGAAGTCCACGTTCAGCATCGAAAGAGACTAACTCCCCATTTTGAAGCAACAAAACCCCCAACCCATGTGCAGGCAGAAAAGACGGTCCATCCATCCACCAAGGTCACCGCCACGACATACACAGCTATTGTCGCGTCTATCCGATGAGTCAACAAACCCGACAGCCTGCGGTCGCGTGACGCGAGAAAATCCTTCACGTGACTCGTCTGCGATCTCTCCGCAAACCATCCCCAGTGTTATAATCTAACACTTTTTTTTCACTCCGATTACATTTTATGCTCATAATCTTAGTTTAAGCGGGCATAAGTAAACAAAATGGCAGAAAGGAAGGTTTACTGATCCCCTTTGTCCTCAGGAGGTCGAGCTTCAACAATGAAAGGACAGAGTGGAATTAAAGGAGTTTAGGGTGAGGCAAGTCAGAGTGCTTGTTTAATTGACCCGTTGACATTGAAGCGTATACCTCCAGCAGCTCAGGTCACGGAGAGATTCTACCAGTCTTTCATCTCCCGCAGGGCGACCGTAAGCCTTGTGAGCCCCATATTTCTCTGTGCGTTTTGGTTTGTAGGGCTGGAGCGAAGGTTAATTCTTCGTAGGAGAATGAGCGCATAGTTAGCAAGATCAGTTAGGTGTTTTTTTTCTTTTTTTCCTTCCCCTTTCTTAAAGGGGATTGTGCGACCCGTGAGGCCTTCCTGATTGACCTCCTACAGATGGGAGTGAAGCTGAATGGCTCGAGGGAATGGGTGGGTCAGCGGGAGAGGCGGGTTCTCTCGCGGTCGCTCCGTGGGACGGATTAGTTTCTCTTTTTGGGAACACTGGGAAACGAACCCCATCAAGCAGCCGGCGACCGAGAGGCAAAACTCAGCTCAGGTCAGAACCTCTCTGTGTGCTTTTAAGCGTGTAAAGGGTATTTTTGTAGTGGCTCTTTTAAACTGTATGTCATTGTTATCGAACTTCATCGTTCTCGATCATTAGCAGTAATGGTTGTATCATTATTACAACGTAGAATTTTCAGTAATAGGAGAATTCCATAATCTCATACATTTGTGAGGTTACGCATTGGGGTTTGAGGGTCAAAAACTGCTTCAAATTTCCCTTTACCAGACAGTCTGACTAACTGATTAGTAACACTATATCTCTTCAGTTAATTACCTGGGATAAATAGAAAGCCGGGGCTGGGTTTGGACCCTGATCAGAGGATCCCCTGGTCCACATGCAGCCACATTTAAGCCTCAAACAGGAGAGCACCCCCCCCACCCCCAAAAAAAAAAAGAATCGTTCATTCGGTGACAGTTCAACAGATCTTGAAAACATTACAAAAGAACAAAACTCACTAATCCATGAGCCTTTAGACATTCTGATTCCTATCGTGTCTACTTGAAATTAATATAAATATCTGCAACTTACAGCTTCTCAGGGACAGTGACACAAATACTTATCCAAACACCAAAGGACCCCACTGTATGCTGTAAGGTATACTACATTGTATAATATTGTAAAATCTTTGGGATATCCCTGAGGGGGTCACTGAATTAGAACTGATTGAGTCCCACCCGAAGTACGTCAGCCTTATAAGACTGGCAGCCAATCAGATCGCCAGACTTCCTCTCCACTGGGAACAGAAGAACGAAAACATGACACATTGCATAAACCCCCTCTGCGGCATTTCACCGACCCCCTTAAACGCACCCTCAGGAAAAAGCCTTCATGGTAACATCGTCTGGACGTGCTTTGACACTACTTAGGGCTCTTAACTGCTCGAAGCAGCTCACCACAGATGCCTCAGAGTGGGAGGGGAGGATTGTCTCACGGCCATTTGCTCTCGGATCAAAACAGACCCCCTCCCCCAAGTTCATTTGACCTTTTTCTACAGACGACCATGACAGTTCGACCTGCAAATGTCTGACCCCCAACAATCACCGTGTGTGTGTGTGTGTGTGTGTTTTTGAGGAGGAAGTGTAAGACGTATGACCTAATGATGAGCATGGTGATTGTAACAGACACACACACACACGTGTGCCACCGTTCAGGACACCAGTGTTTGAAGAACATGCGTAATCTGGGCAACGGTGCGACAGCAGGCCTGCAGTCAGCCCCGCTCGCCCGTGTCCTCGGGTTGTATGCGAATCTCGGCTTTATTAACTCCGCTGTCACACAGGTGACCTTTCCTGCTGGTACAGGGGTCAGACGTGAACTGACACGTGCATTTTAGAGCCAAGATGGTGCAGTTTTGCTTGAACGCACAACACAAGCATTCATCATACCATTTGTGAAGTGCTAGCGTGATGTTGCTTCCACTCACAATACAGTTGCAGTTTTCAAAACAGCTTTTCTCCTCCTGTAAAGATGCGTTTGACACTCTACGAACCGTTCGAAAAAGCAGCAGCTTTGAATTGATGCTACTCAAATCCCAATACAAGGCCATCCTTTCCCATCCAATTCCTCTGCTCATGTCTCAGGACGCCCTCGCTCAGTGAGAAACAGCCATTTGTGGCGGCCAGAGGCCAAGATGCCCAACCATTCATCGAGGAAAAAAATGCCGACCTGTGATGTCACGCACCTTGCTTGTGTGATATTTCTCCGTGGATAGAGTAACTTGCATGCTGCATTCAAGCGCTGCAGGACTTGGATTCTGGATCCGCCTCACATTGCCCACCCGTGGAGTTTACAGTAATGCCACTTTGCATTCCTGCACAGGATCCATTCCCACAGACATGGGTACAGCCACTCCGAGATGTGTGTGTGTGTGTGTGTGTGTGTTTCTCTCTCTCTGTCTCTCTGCACCCCCATTGTGTTTCACCTGGAAATATTCAGCATTACCTCTTGTGTTTTTGTTTCCGTGGAAGTTGCTTCAGGTTAAATTTTCAGGAAGAAAAATGCTGAACACCATCGACAGACAAGCAGAAGCTTGTACATAAATACACAAATCTATTCTTTATCTGGTCTGCTTCCTTCCACATTACGGTGACGGGGGAGCCGGAGCGTGTCCCAACAGACCATGGGCAAAAGGCAGGAACACACCCTGGACAGCTCACCAACCCATCACAGGGCGCACACACCATTAACACACACACACACACACACACACTCATATCCACGGGTTTATTTCGAGAGTCCAATTAGCCTGACATGCATCATGTCTTTGGACAATAGGAATCACCTAATCACCTCGGGATCACCACCTTATCGTGGTGGGGTGGTTTGCATGTCCCAATGAATCCTAGAGCTATGTCAGCTGGAGCTTCATGCTCCTAGTAGGGCCACCCATGCCGAACAGGTCGAAGGGTAGGGGCCAGATGAAGAGTGATCCCACCCCCCCATTTCCTCGCTTTAAAGGTTGATCGAGGGCTAATAACCTTATATGGAAAAAAGAAGATGTTACAGAATCATCGAGGAGTAACTTACAACAGCCGGATCTGGGTGAGGTAGGGTCGCCAACGCGAAGGTTTATGATGGGACACAGTGAAAAGCAGACGGAAGCTGTGGGGCCGAATGTACTACTGACACCCAGGAAGACCAATAGAAAGGCAAATTGGAATGTCAGGACAATGACAGAGGAAGAGCAGCACAGATAGCAATGGAGATGAGAAATGACAACATATTTGTAACAGATCTGAGTGAAACAAGATGGAACCAGGCTGGGCGGTGAGTGTTACCATCAGGAGAGGCGGTAGTGTTCTCTGCTCATGACGAAGATGGTGCCCCTCGTACAGACGGGGTTGCTTTGATGTTGTCAAAGGAAGCTGCCGAAGCTCTCCAAAGCTGGGAGCCAGTTAGCTCTAGGATTGTTACGGCTAAGTTCTCAACAAAGCAGAAGAACATCAAGGTGAGCATTATGCAGTACTATGCTCCAACAAACGATACTGAAAAGAGCAAGAAAGAGGAGTCCTATTCCGTGCTACAGGACCTC
Source organism: Gymnothorax javanicus (assembly GCA_029692085.1). NCBI lineage: Eukaryota > Metazoa > Chordata > Actinopteri > Anguilliformes > Muraenidae > Gymnothorax > Gymnothorax javanicus. The sequence continues at coordinate 180,163,333 of CM056195.1, read as the reverse complement.
CTGAACAAGGAAAGATGTAAGAACATGACGGTCATTATGGGGGACTTCAATGCTACGATAGGACCTGATAACACCAGTTATGAAGAGGTCATGGAAAGCATGGTCTTGGCGAAATAAATGAAAGGAGAGTTGTTTTCCGACCTGTGTGCGCTGAACCAACTTGTCATAGGAGGTAGTATTTTTCCACCCAAGGACATACAAAAGGCTATTAGGGTATCACCTGTTCAGGTAACTGAGAACCAAATTGATCACTTCTGTGACAATATTTTATGCATTTGGAAAGGTACGGTGACCAAATTAAAAAACTTCCTAGAATATTTAAATGCAACCACGTCATATCTCTTGTTTACTATGGATTACAACAGTACTAGTATTAATTTTTTGGATCTCAGAGTGTATAAAGGTGTTAATAACCGGCTTGAAAGTATAATTTTTCGTAAACCCTTAAGCAGAAACACCTTGCTAAGGGCTGATAGCAATCATCCTAAACATTTAATTAGTAATATTCCAATTGGGCAATTTTTGCGAATGTGTAGGAAGTGTAGCACAGATGAAGAATTCGAGTCCAAAAGTGGTGAACTAACTGAACGTTTTAATTAGAAAGCCAAAGGCTCAAAGTCAGTCGCACGTTTGTTTTTCTACTGATTTTTCACCATTGGCCAGTAAAATCAAGAACATCATTTTAAAACATTGGAGTATACTTAAAAGCGATCCTGCTTTACCGCAAATGAGTTCTAATCTTCCTCTTATTTCATTTAGGCATTCACCAAATCGCCTTGTTCACTCTGAGATTCAAAAACCTTTAAGTTCCTCCTGGTTACCGAGTCAACCTCATGGTTTCTATCCATGCGGTCATTGTATTCAATGTTCAAATTCTTCTAAACTAAAAGAGTTCACTCATCTATATTCGTGCAAGAAATATAAAATAAAATCTTTTATCAATTGTGATACAACACATGTGGTTTATATACTCAAGTGTCCGTGTGGTTTAGTCTATGTGGGTCAAACTAAACGCTCGTTGAAAGTTCGTATTTCGGAACATAAAACAGCGAAACGTACTAAAAACCTTGATTATGCTATTGCACGTCATTATGTGAAAGCTAATCACGGTTCTGTTGCATCTATGCGGTTTTGGGGAATTGAGAAAATCTACCCATCTTTGAGGGGGGGTGTCATTGTCAATCGTTTGCTTCACAGAGAGGCATTCTGGATTCATACGCTTGATACGGTTGAACCGTTCGGTCTCAATGAGGAATTTAATCTGTCATGTTTTTTGTAAACTATGATTTCAGAGTATAAATATGTTAAGTGTTCTTGTGAACGGCTAATCTTTGTGTGTGACGTTATAATTGGTTGTTTTATATTCAATGCTTTGTTTGGCCATTGTTAATTGACTAATTATGAGGTACATCTGTTGGAAACTTTTAAATGATTCAAACTCATTCTGAATTGTCTGACTCTGATGAAGATGTGGTAACGTCGAAACGTGTCAGTCTTTCTTTTCTCTGATTCGTACTATGCTATTCAAAAAAGTAGGGGATATTTTATTTTGAGATCAAAATTTTCACATATACAAAGGGATTGAAACCATGTTGTATAGTTCCTTACTGAGGAAGCATTTCCAAAGAAATTCATCACCCAAACACATCAATGACACTCTCACGATCTGCACGGGATGCTATTGATGATCAAGGGGTTGTGCCACAAATTTGCATGACTCGAATTGGAAGGTTAGAGCCACTGTAAAGGAAGATTTTGAAGAAAAAGCATCAGATTATCAGTGGTTGAAGTCGTTAATTAAACAGAGACCATGCGCCGTCTAACACAGGAGGAGAGGTTACGTGCCCTTGGCATGCTACAGGTTGGCACAAGACAGGTCGTTGTGGCAAGGGCAATGAATGTTTCCCAGTCTGTCATCAGCAGATTATGGTCCAGACATCGTGCTACAAGGTCTGTTCAGGATAGACCACGATCCGGTCGACTAAGGGCAACAACTCAGGCTCAGGACAGATTCATCCGCACTATTGTCTTGAGAAATCGTATGGTAACAGCAAATCAGATAAGGTCTCAACTTCAAAGGGATACTGGCTTGGTAGTGAGTGGCCAGACCATCAGGAATCGCCTGCACAGATTTCACTTACACGCCCGACGTCCTCATGTCATTCCCTGTTTGAGGGATCGTCACATTAGGGCCAGACTCAATGGTGTCGTCATCATCAACGCTGGGATAATCGCCGATGGAACAACGTAATGTTCTCAGATGAGTCGAGGTTCACTGTGGACTTCCTTGACAGACGCAGGAGGGTTTGGCGCCGACGTAATCGAACGCGTTTCCATGACGTTAACGTCATTAGACATGATCCGTATGGGGGGTGGATCTGTAATGGTGTGGGAGGCATCACTGCTGCCGGCAGAACAGACTTGCATGTTGTTGCTGGACGTGTCACAGGGCAGTACTACCGGGACAACATCTTGGCACCCCATGTTGTGCCGTTTGCACGTCGTTATGGCCGCCGTTTCACTTTCCAAGATGACAATGCCAGATGTCATAGGGCCAGGATCGTTACAGATTACCTCCAGCAGCAGAATATCACCACATTACCATGGCCAGCACTCAGTCCGGACCTTTCCCCATCGAGCATGTCTGGGACATGCTTGGACAGCGGCTTCACGCCAACGTCAACAACCTCCTGCCAATGTCCAAGAACTTGCTGCAGCATTGCAACAGGAATGGAATAACGTTCCCCAAAATGACCTGGGACGTCTCGTTGCAGTATGCCACGCCCGAATTCGAGCTTGTCTAGCCAACCGAGGGGTTTTACCCGCTACTGACTCTGTTTCACAATGGTGGTAAATTTGCTGTGTGACCCTGTGTTTGTGTCGACCCTTATTCTGGAGAATCTGTCCTTTACTGACTGCACACAGGGTTTCTTTATAAATTGACAAATGTTTCCTTAATGTTTTTATGTCATTTGTTTCCTTCCTGACCTCATGATCTGCATTTCATGGTACTTGTAAATCCAATATCCCCTACTTTTTTTGAATAGTATATTAAAGGCTTTTTGGTATCCGAGTGCTCCAGTTTTTTCCCCTTTTCCATGAATTTATTGTGCGAGACTGAGAAGCACCGGATCTAAGCCTTCACCGGCAGATGCGCGAGGATTCTTTATTTATAGTTGATCACTTCTGTATCAGCAAGAAATTCTGGAGAACGTTGCAAGACGTTCGGGTTAAGAGCAGCGCAGATGTAGCATCGGATCACCACCTTGTCCTGGCAACCTTAGACCTCATGCTGAACCTGCTGAATCCAGGATGCGTTACAACGTTGACCTGCTCAGGGAGACAAGGATGTGAGACCAGTTCCAGATAAGCATGTCAAACAGGTATCAGACGTTGTAAGATCTTTATGAAGTGGAGGGAGAAACAGATATCGAGACAGTGGAGTACAGCAAACAAGGTTTGATTGACACCTGTGAGGAAACTATCGATAGGAAGAAAGCGACCCACGGGGACTGGGTGTCATTGGATACTTTGGGGAAGATTGAGGAGAGGAAAAAGCATAAGGCTGAATTGAACAACTGCCAAACGAGAGCTTTGAAAGCTAGGGCCCAGGAACAGTATGGAATGGCCCGCAAGGAAGCACGGAGAAGTTTTCGATGAGACAAAAGGGTATAAATGGACAATCAGGCGAAGGCAGTAGAGGAGGCTGCTGCCAAGAGGATCATGAAAGATCTTCACAGTTACACAAGGAGGTTGGCAGGAAAACATCATTGTGGAGAGAAGCCAGTCAAGGACAGGCAAGTAAACCTTTAACCACAGCGCCGGAGCGACTTAAGCGTTGGGCAGAGCACTTCGGTGAACTACTAAATCAACCCCCCTCAGAGTACCCACCAGATATTCCACCATCTGATACAAGTCTCCCCTTGAACTGCGATAAACCCAATAAGTCTGAGATTTAGACAGCTGCTCAAGCATTGAAGAATGGAAAGGCAGCAGGGCCTGACGGGTTCCCTGCAGAAGCTATGAAGGCTGATCTAGAAACATCTGTAGATATCCTTCATAGGCTCTTTGCTGGGATTTGGGAGGAGAAAAGCATACCAAAAGAGTGCAGGGAGGGGATTATCGTAAAAGTTCCTAAGAAAGGAGATCACAGGGGAATCATGCTACTGTCTGTTCTGGGGAGGGTCCTTCACAGAATACTTCTGGAGAGAATGAAGGCTGCATTTGATGCCCTGCTAAGAGACCAGCGGGCAGGTTTTCGGCAAGATCGGTTATGCATGGATCAAATATGTATGCTTTGTGTCATCATAGAACAATCATTGGAATGGAATTTGTCACTGTACATCAACTTTGGGGACTAGGAGAAAGCCTTTGATAGTGTTGACCATGAGATACTATGGAAATTATTTCACTCTTATGGTATTCCAGAGAAATTTGTGGCCTTATTCAAAGCTATGTAGGAATGTCTTGCTGTGTTGTTCACGAGGGTGAGTTACCGGAACCTTTTGAAGTTAGAACTGGAGTACGATAAGGTTGCTTATTATCACCTTTCCATTTCCTATTGACCATTGACTGAATAGTGAGATCTGTCAACAAGGGCCATAACATCGGGATCCAATGGACGCCATGGGAACAGCTAGATGATCTTGATTATGCAGACAATTTAGCTCTGCTTTCACATAACCATCACCGGATGCAGGGGAAAAAAAATACTAAGCTGGCAGAAACATCAGCCAAGGTCGAACTGAAGATCAATAATTCGAAAACAAAGGTGCTTAGGCTAAAACCACAACTGAGGTACCTGTCGTAGTAGAAGGACAGCACCTGGAGGATGTTGATGAGTTTACTTATCTTGGGAGTATTGTGAACAGTCTTTGAGGTACCGACAAGGACGTCTTAACAAGGACAGGGAAGGCTACTGCATCATATCTTATGTTGAAGAACATCTGGGCATCGAAAGAGCTCACAATAAGAACTAAGCTTCACATATTTACATCTAACGTGATCTTCATCAATAGTTGTCTGATACAGATCTTAGGGATTTGCTGGAAGGATAAAGTCACTAATGAGGACCTATGGAAGCTTCCGGGTGAGGAGCCAGTGACACTGCAGATAAGGCAGAGGAAATGTAGCTGGATTGGACATACACTGCGAAAGCCAGCAAATAACATCACGCGTCAGAATCTTGCTTAGAACCTACTTGGGAAAAGGAGAAGAGGCCACCCGAGGAACAGCAGGAGAAGGGACCTTGAGAGGGAGTTAAAGGATCTGGAACTGAGTTGGAGATGCATGTGCAAGTTTGTGTGTTTTATTTTTAGTATAGTATTACAACAAATTATATAATCTGCAATATGCATATTATGCGTGCGCACATACGGTCATGCACACGTGCGCGCATACACACATATCAGTCTTCATTATTTTGTTTCTGTACTCTCGTGCGTTGGATTTGAAATGTAAGTGGATATGAAGTGAAAGCCTCAGTACTCAGCATTAATTTGCAGGTGATTGAATCCGTATCAGGAATCCATAAAAGGTAACAAAAGGAAAAGGATAAATTTGCACCCTGTGATGGAGTGATAATATTTTGTACTGGGATGGTAATCCTGTCATTCAGCGACTACCTGACGTTTGCAGCTAAAACCCTTTGATATCTTCACTCCTGATGCGGAACCAGGCCTCCCTGCAGCCATTTTAAGGACCCGCCTTCTCGCATGTCCCCGAGTTTTTCTGACTTCCGTCGTGTCTCCAGTGAGTTAACCCTGGTTCAGATGGATGCAATATGGGACGCTGACATCTTGTCACTAGAAGTTTCCGTCGTGATTCTTTAATAATGTGTTTTAGATCATTTTCCTGCAGCAAAGAGAAGCACCATCCCCTGACTTTAGAGCTGTCTGGTTGGATCAGAGAAGATGAGGCATTTCAGCAATCTTTAGAATATACGAATATATGTATATAGAATATACGTTGAACGTATATACGAGAAATGTCTATTTCCCGCATACCAGAAAAGCGCAACTCACACCTACAAGAAATGTTTCGCATGAACAACTCTAGCATACAAGAAATCCCAACTATGACAAGTCCACATCCCCCTCGTGAGAGATGTTTTGTATAACCCTAACCCTAACCTGAGCCTCAACTTTAACCCTGAGCAAAAACAAAAGGAACAGTTAAATCTATCCCATGACTTCAACGGCTGCGGGAAAAAAAAAAAATCTAACAGCTTATTCTTCATGAGTATTATGAATTCATGCATACCAGAACTATACAATTCTAGAAAATGAAGAAATGACAGTTTTATATTGCCACTTTCTGGTATACAAGAATTGAACATTTCTCGTATATTCAAGCAGTGCACCTTCAAATTGGCTTGACCCAATACCAATAAAGAAAAGCAAGTCAGGAGGTGGCTGTACTTGGCTAACCCCTAAAGCACCATTGCATTACATTTCATTGCTGTGATTCAACAGAACCTTTTGTCCAAAGCAGCTTTCAGTTGACCAGACTAAGTAGGTGCAAATCCCATCTTCAGTAATGTGGGGTAAAAGGCCTTACTTAAGGGCCCAACAGCTGTACTGATCTCATGCTGCTATTGTTCTTTGTTATCTGAGATTTTGACTCTATGGTTTGATCCAAACCTGCATCCTGTCTTGACCTTCATGCCATTTCAAGCCTGAAAACAATGTTTTCTTCAAAAAGCATTTACAATTCATCTCTTGCAGTGATCTGTTGTGGTCTTTCAAATACGGCCTTAATGCGCAGTTTACTCATGTGTTCTGGCTTCCAAACAATGTACCTAAAGTTGAGTTTGATGAATGAATTTTTACAGCCACGTCTGATTGATTTATTTTGATTTTCCAGGCTTATGGTGATGTCATACACGAGCTTTGAAACTGTGTGGTCCTGAAGTAGAGACACCTAAAGCAGCTCTAAACACCAGCTGTGCATGACACATTAAAATTAAGAGATCCTGGCAAAGAATTTCCAGTGTAAGCAAGGAAACCGTGTTAAAATGACCTGATTTGAAACTTAACGACCGCCAATATTTGCTGTTCTTCGTATATTTCAGTTCAGTCAGGTATAATCTGATGACATTTCAATAATTGGGAGAGAGGCGCAGGCGCTCACGTGCCTCTTGGCTAATCTCCGAAAGTGTTTGAGGCGCGTGTACGCAATTGTTTTCTCCACCAAGGAAAACAGTGGTAGAAAGACAAATCCTTTGAGACTGCCCTTTGTCATTTGAGTGAAGTGACACACCAAAAACGTAATGTTTAAACACGAAAAAACACTAAAGCCCTTCCAACTGCAGATGATTTAAGCAGAATGAAGCTGCACTTTTCTCAGACGGAAACCAGGAGACGGTATGATTAACCTTTTCAACATAGAAAGAGAAAAAGAAGACTGAAAAAAAAAAGATCAGCGATTGGGTTAGCTCACTCGGTTAAGGCGGCACATTGCGGCACAGTAGTGACCGCCACGACCCAAATTAGAACCCCAGTCATACCAGCCGGCAGTGGTCAGTAGCCTTATCAGAGCAGCACACAATTAGCTTTGCGCTGCAGGGAAATTAATTGGGAGGGACTGCCGGTTTGGGGTGTTGAATTGCAGCATTGTTTGTCGCTGAAGTGCCTCCTGTTGGCCAGCCGGGTGCTCATCAGTAAAATACTAAGCTTGCTCATGTTTGGGTATCATTCATCCTTGTTCTGAACTTGCTAAGTTTAGAGCTATGAGTGTGAAGCCACGTTTCCACCAAATAGGAAATGAATTTTTTTGCACGACCAGATTACATTCAAAGTCAATGCAAAGATACGTCATTGCAAAGTCAATATGTGCGAAAAGACGCTAGTTTGCGCCAGGCAACGCGAATCACACGGGAGACCCGGCGTGACATGGATGGGTCGCGCGAACAGCGCGAATGCACGAAATTCGCATTTCGCTCCACATCAAAAAATTTGCAAGAGTGGAGCAGTGTTCTGAACAGCATCATTGCTACTAGTAGCAACACTGGCTAGCCAGGCAACCTGGGGCTTATTGCACAAAAGTCGGATCCTGAGATCCTGGATCAACGCCAAAGCGAGGATTGCCATATCCCAAACAGCGCGTCGCTGGCTTAATTGATTGCACAAAGCCAACAGCGGGTGGAGGAGAATTGACTAAGTGAAGCCCGTTGCCGCTGATCCTGCTGAGTGCGCGCACACGGCTACCTCAAATAGACCCCGAGATCGATCACAGAATCGCTGATCATCACCATGGACACTAAGTAGTTGCAGCAAACGCATGCGCCAGCAACACTCAAAGACCACGTTCAAACAGAGGGACGATGGGATCGCTGAAATGCTTCTGCTTGCTATTCCTTTAGTTTCTGTCTGAATGATGCGAGACGTTTGAGAGGAGTATTAAAGTTAGCTAAACTCAAATGAGAGTAAACTCGGGAGGTGTTTCAGCACCCTCAAAAAGGAGTTGCTGATGTATTTCAGCGTTACCGTGAACGAGATAACCCGTCGTAGTCAGACAGGTTTAAAGTCTCGCAAACCCTCATAATTCCAGCTTGTGTGTGTCAAGTGTAAGAACTCCTCAATGATAGAAGCACGCTAAATAGATCTATGGAACTATAAGCACGTGTGACTTGGTCTCACAAGCATTATATAGGCCTTTTTCTGTCCTGTATGAAATGAATAAAAGTCCGATCTAGAAGACGTTGTTAGATTAGTTGAGTTTACTTGCTGCTGTTAACCACCTCTGATGAAGACATACTCAAATTTAAAAGTAGAATGTTAGCCTCAGAAAATTACGTCAAGGAGCCTCCTGAAAATGTTTGATTCCAGTATCGCGAAGCGAACGACATTGCACTCGTGTCTAGCATTAAGGCAACGACTCTTCCTTACCCGTCGCAGTCTGAATAAAGACGGAGAAAAGTAGCAGCAGCGCTGTAGGTAGGGGGTTACCGCAGCGATTTAAGACCGCGCTGAAACACGGTAACCTACTTTATGCAGCACTGCTCATTTTCTACTCTGATGGAAGTCTCAACTTGGGGAATAAGGACAAATCTGATAATGACGGATTCTAAATATGGTTAAAATTTGACATGGAAGGGGGACTGATTGAACTGTGATGGTCACTGTCACATGGATAGGCCTATTTGAATATAATGATCGAATATTGGCTATTTTACTGACATCAATGGTCACAAGTTTCTAAAATAATTACTCTGGGCCTATTATAATTGAGATAACAACGTGTAGTGGACAATTCAGAATGACTGTTAAGGACGTTGATTTTCTATTTGGGCGACTGCTGAACGAGGAGAGGTGAAATTGACTGCAGACAGGAGCTTAGCTATTTCGTAAGCTTGCTCCGGTGCTGGCTAGCTCCACAGACTTTGTTTCCATAGTAACTAGTGCCATGGCTTAGCTCACACGCTCTGTGCAACCGAAATGGGGCTTGAGATCAGGCTAATCCCGTGCCGATCCTGGGCTAATCCCTTATCCTGCCTTTGTGCAATAGGCCCCTGGCCTCATATTAAAACCGCAGTTGGCTGCATTGCTTGAGATAATGGGAACGCTTGCTACCTAGCTTGCAAGCTAGCGAGCCAGTTGTGTCAAATAACCTATGGATCACAGTTTCACAATAAAATAGTGGTCTAGCTCTACATTGGAGATGACATCATCATGAGGTTTGTGAATAATTTTATTCTCAAGCCAGCACAATGCTCATAAAGTAAAATGATTGTGATGTTAGCATAGCAACATTAGCATTGCCAATTTGTTGATGTTTTTTGGAGATGTAAACAAGGATCAACTGACATTGCTATTGGTCGGCGGTGTGAATTCACGTGTCAATCCTGTGCCAGGTTGTTCTCCCATAGAAGTGAATGGGATCTTTGCGCGAATTGGGCGGAAAATCTTCAAAGCGAGAAAATTAAAATGATCCCGCGGTCATACTCTCGCGAATAAAACAAGGGGAAATTTTGCTTCACGCTTGGTGGAAACGCAGCTTAGAAAGAAGCAGCTGTTGACCGGCGCGTGCTTCGGAGGAGAGCTGCGAACTGTCTTCGCTCTCCCGAGATGGCGACATGGGATCGCATACTAGCAAGCTTGCGTACATAGTTAACTAATTGGCCATTCCAGATTCAGGTGGGATTTGAGATCCCAAATAAAAAGTAAAAAAAGACTAACAATACAGGGAATCGTGTAAAACCACTGCAACAAGCAAGCCTAGGCCCACATCGTACAAAAATGAAAAATGAATACCCGATTATAAAACGCCAACCCACGAGAAACTGTGTTATGTGTCACAAGCCTCGTGTGAATGCCTTCTGTGTCCTCTCCTATTCAGCAACTAGCATGTCTTTAAGAGGTAATGCCTCCTTTAACTGCAGATTTTTCTCTTCCATAGTCACCCTTCCTCATGTGTGCGTGACACATTTATACCCCCTCCTTTGAGTTTGCAAGTCGCTGGAGTTTGCGTCACTTGCTCTATGCACATTAGCACCAAACAGTAGTTACTCGTAAAACTCTGCGTTCTTTGATTCTTCAATGTAATCTTAACCCTTTCAGCGCCGTGGGCAACTATAGTTGCCCAATGATGTAAGATATCAAAGTCAGATGCTGTTGAAAACCTATCATGTGGCAACTTGTTTAAAAGAGCTCCTGCAGGGGAGGGTTAGGGTTAGGGCAGCTGCTCCCGCTGGGGAGCTCTTTTAAACAAGTTGCCACATGATAGGTTTTCAACAGCTCAGGATAACTACATGTTTAATTCCTTGAAAATGTATTCAGCGCTTAAAGGGTTAAAGGACAGTAAAACATACTGAAGTTACCTTCCTTGTTCAGTTTATTAGGAACAAGCTCCCAAGCCATTCTCACGGTCCCCAGGATTGGGACCGCATTCCTGTTAATCCTCTCCTAGTCTGTTCCTCTGTCCAGTTTATCAGGAACAAGCTCCCAAGCCATTCTTACGGTCCCCAGGATTGGGACCGCATTACTGTTAATCCTCTCCTAGTCTGTTCCTCTGTTCAGTTTATCAGGAACAAGCTCCCAAGCCTTCTTACGGTCCCCAGGATTGGGACCGCATTCCTGTTAATCCTCTCCTAGTCTGTTCCTCTGTTCAGTTTATCAGGAACAAGCTCCCAAGCCATTCTTACGGTCCCCAGAATTGGGACCGCATTCCTGTTAATCCTCTCCTAGTCTGTTCCTCTGTCCAGTTTATTAGGAACAAGCTCCCAAGCCATTCTTACGGTCCCCAGGATTGGGACCACATTACTGTTAATCCTCTCCTAGTCTTTCCTCTGTCCAGTTTATTAGGAACAAGCTCCCAAGCCATTCTCACAGTCCCCAGGATTGGGACTGCATTCCTGCTAATCCTCTCCTAGTCTGTTCCTCTGTTCAGTTTATCAGGAACAAGCTCCCAAGCCTTCTTACGGTCCCCAGGATTGGGACCGCATTACTGTTAATCGTCTCCTAGTCTTTCCTCTGTCCAGTTTATTAGGAACAAGCTCCCAAGCCATTCTCACAGTCCCCAAGATTGGGACTGCATTCCTGCTAATCCTCTCCTAGTCTGTTCCTCTGTTCAGTTTATTAGGAACAAGCTCCCAAGCCTTCTTACGGTCCCCAGGATTGGGACCGCATTCCTGTTAATCCTCTCCTAGTCAGTTCCTCTGTCCAGTTTATTAGGAACAAGCTCCCAAGCCATTCTTACGGTCCCCAGGATTGGGACCATTCTTGATCCTCTCCTAGTCTGTTCCCAGTCAGGAACAAGCTCCCAAGCCATTCTTCACGGGGACACTGCATTCCTGTTAATCCTCTCTAGTCTGTTCCTCTGTTCAGTCAATCAGGAACAAGCTCCCAAGCCTTCTTCACGGTCCCCAGGATTGGGACTGCATTCCTGTTAATCCTCTCCTAGTCTGTTCCTCTGTTCAGTTTATCAGGAACAAGCTCCCAAGGGACCATTCCTTCTTCTAGTCTTTCCCTCTGGTCCCCAGGATTGGGACCGCATTCCTGTTCCTCTCCTAGTCTGTTCCTCTGTTCAGTTTATTAGGAACAAGCTCCCAAGCCATTCTGTCCCCAGGATTGGGACCTTCCTCTGTCAGTTTATTAGGAACAAGCTCCCAAGCCATTCTTCCGGTCCCCAGTTGGGACCGCATTCCTGTTAATCCTCTCCTAGTCTGTTCCTCTGTTCAGTTTATTAGGAACAAGCTCCCAAGCCATTCTTACGGTCCCCAGGATTGGGACCGCATTCCTGTTAATCCTCTCCTAGTCTGTTCCTCTGTTCAGTTTATTAGGAACAAGCTCCCAAGCCATTCTTACGGTCCCCAGGATTGGGACCGCATTCCTGTTAATCCTCTCCTAATTCCTCTGTTCAGTTTAGTCAAGCTCCCAAGCCATTCTTCTGTCCCCAGGATTGGGACCCTTCCTGTTAATCCTCTCCTAGTCAAGCTCCCAAGCCATTCTTCACGGTCCCCAGGATTGGGACTGCATTCCTGTTAATCCTCTCCTAGTCTGTTCCTCTGTCCAGTTTATTAGGAACAAGCTCCCAAGCCATTCTTCCGGTCCCCAGGATTGGGACCGCATTCCTCCCCAGGATTAATCCTCTCCTAGTCTGTTCCTCTGTTCAGTTTATTAGGAACAAGCTCCCGAGCCATTCTGATGGTCCCCAGGATTGGGACCGCATTCCTGTTAATCCTCTCCTAGTCTGTTCCTCTGTCCAGTTTATTAGGAACAAGCTCCCAAGCCATTCTTACGGTCCCCAGGATTGGGACCGCAGTCCTGTTAATCCTCTCCTAGTCTGTTCCTCTGTCCAGTTTATTAGGAACAAGCTCCCAAGCCATTCTCACGGTCCCCAGGATTGGGACCGCATTCCTGTTAATCCTCTCCTAGTCTGTTCCTCTGTCCAGTTTATTAGGAACAAGCTCCCAAGCCATTCTCACGGTCCCCAGGATTGGGACCGCATTCCTGTTAATCCTCTCCTAGTCTGTTCCTCTGTTCAGTTTATCAGGAACAAGCTCTCAAGCCATTCTTACGGTCCCCAGGATTGGGACCGCATTCCTGTTAATCCTCTCCTAGTCTGTTCCTCTGTCCAGTTTATTAGGAACAAGCTCCCAAGCCGTCTGCGGTCATCAAGATTAGGATCGTGTTCCTCCTCAGTTTCTCCATCCTGCCTTCAGACAGTTTGGCCCTGGCAAAGAGTGCATTCGCTCTGGCAGTCATCCCGGAAAGCCACTGGTCGGGCATTGGCTACACCCACACAGCCTCGCCTGTAACATCTAAACTGAACTGTGCCATTCTTTCCCGCCCCACAGTCTACTGTATTACTATTAATAAACCTAATTGTTGGATTGTACTATGCCTTCGCACTTGATTCCTGGTCTGGATCATGACAGTCAAAATTATCTGAGGTTATGATTTGCCCAAGCCTTTTTTTTCTCAACAATTTGAAGTAGGTCATTTTAAAGATCAGGTAAAACATATTCACTTTTCAATGCATGCTGAGAAGGTATAAAGACAAAAAGAGTCATTGAATTTCAGCACCTGCCACTGAATGAGCGCGTTAGATACAGGCTACAGTATTTAATTAGAAAAGAGAATTTTAGTTTCATGGCTCATCGCGTCCTTCGCTGACCTCTCTCATCCAGCAACTATCTCCTTACTGCCACCTTCCTCTTTTCTGTTTTGATGTTGTTAATGCTCATCATTGTGATGAAAAATATTACGATATTAGGGGAGACCGGGGTTACCTCGTCATGATTTTGTATTTGGCTCCATAACTCTTTGTTGCTAAAACTTAGAGATATATTTTACGGTATATGCGTAGTGCAGAATGTCGCCTACAAAACTTGTATTGATTCAATCTCAATATAACATACATTTACGCCACAATATTCAATTTTCGATATATCACAAACATGCCGAAGCAACCCCATACCCGGGATTACTTCGTCAGATGGGTGAGGTAAATTACATTTCATTACATTACATACATTAAATTATTACAGTTTATTCACAAGGTTACGTACCCAGACTGTTGTACCGTTGTAACACTGGTTTCATCTCTCACCCATATGTCTTTGGGTTCAAATTTGTGCTTGTCATACAGCTCACCCAACTTGGTGAAGAAATCACGAACCGAGTGTTCGTTGAAGGCCGATGCGCGGGCAAGAGAGGCTGGTTGAGGCTTCCTGACAGCTAAGTTGTGTACAAGCGGGGCAACTTCGGCATACCCGGGGCTACCAACCCTGACGAACTAACCCCATGCTGCTTGGCCAGAGTAGCCCAGTGCGGCTATTTTGGAAATCAGGCCGCATCTCTCATCTCATGATCGCAGCAGGCCTTTATCATATGTGTTGTTAATAACTCTAGTTACATATGAAACAGTAAAACCACCGTGGAAATCTTTGTCTTCAAAAAAGCTAGATGCATTTCTTTCAGAAACTTAAAGTTTACAATTTGGGTCAAAATTCAGTTATTTAGGCAGAAAACGCTTACATGACACTATAAGTCCTTCTTTCTAAGAGATGACGTCGTTGGGATGTCAAATAATTAGTACATTTTCGTTTTCCCGTCCGTGCATTTGCAATGAAAAAAACTGGGGTGACAAACCTAACCCCGTGTCCGAAGTAACCCCGGTCTCCCCTATCATAGGTAAATACAGGGGGTTGTACAGACAGCATTTCATAATGTTTTGAGTGGTTCTGCGATATCGTCAATGATCTGCTCATATTTGACTTGATTTTGTTCGTCACCCGGTTGACCTCAGAAAGCCTCGAGGATCGGATATCGGCTGGCGTCGTAAATCTCTGTGATAAGACGGCTATTTACTAGATATATCACGAGTGACGAGCTGAAATGCGTAAAATAATTAGCATTTTGCACTCGGAATCTGCCCATGCACAGCCATGAAAGTCAACCGCAGTGTCAAAGCCAAAGGCGCGCAGAATTCATCGAGGGGATTTGAGGAGGATATTTGTCAACAAGAGGAGCGGCTATCTCGTTAATCTTTGCCTCTCATGTTTTCCGTCTCCTTTGGTTAATTGCTGTCCCTGGCGCGATTGATTCCTGTCCAAACAGGCCTGTGGCAGACAACGCAGTTTCTGAATGCCAAACGAGTCATTTGCTCTCGCCCTTCGGAGAGCTGCGTAATCCGTGGAGCAAATCGACAGTGCAGTCGCTGGATTTATGACTTCTTTTGGCGCGCTGCCCCTGACGCCCTTGCGCCCGGAAAGATTAATCCCGCAATTATTCCTATTGACTGCCGATTTGAGAATTGGAGAACTGGGTTAAATAAGAGGCCTTTTTTCTCAGATTAGGCGCAAATTATTGCTTTAACTGTGTAACAAAATTAACAAAATGGCATATTTCGTGCCAATTACAATTAGGCTACTATTGTAGACTTTACACATCATTCTGATTAATGATGTATGCTTTCGTTCGTCTATAATGTATTGTTTTAAGTTTCCAGGAAAAAAAAAAACTTTAGAAACTGACTCCCACCAGGCTTCACGATTCGCATCCGACTTACAGGCCTAGAAAATTTTACCTGCGAATCGCTGGAGAATTACATCAGACCTCCAACCGCACAAGATTTATATCCAATTTGTTCAAGCTAGTGAGCCCACATCAGGACGACCCCCCCCCCCCACACACACACACACACACACACACAAATTAAGCCATTTTTATTTTCCATCAGGGACGGGTGATATCATATGAGGGCGGTGTATTAGGCCAAGAATTCTGACTTGAAAATCTAGATGTCCCCGGATTCAGCGCCGTCTGTGTACATGTTTACAAAATAAAAAAAATTTAAAAAGAAAACAGAGCACAAATTTACAATTAAGAAATTGACTGCTGACGCACAATGATGGAACAAGACTTCATTGCATGTGCCGAAAAATGCCAGTCAAACAAAAATTCGGTTGTCATTGGTTGATTAAGCATTTTCAAATATAGGCTACTACGCCCAATTTCGAACCGTCCGAAAGCGAAATGAAGTCATTTATTTCATGTAATCCTTGCATGAGGCCTTCCAATCAGCGGTAGCTCACAAGATGATGCACAGGAGTGTTTCATGCCGACTCTCAGCACTCGTTATTTCACTGGGCCATCCATTGATAACTTTCTGTCCTTATTTGAGACGATGAAGACTTTAATTTGGATAGAATGGTCGGCCGCCAGAGGTTTATAGCCAAAAGCGACATGAGGCGATTAAGAGTGTAGGGGGACTATGAGAAAAACATTTAACTTGTTAATATTTTTTAGAGCAGATTAAGGATGAATTGTCGATTATTTTCCGCTAAAAGCGACGGATAAAGGGGTTGGCGATTTCTGCCCTTAGCAAGGAACGCCGTTCCTATGCAAAGAGTCAGTCAATAATCAGCGGTTAGTTTGGGATAATGACTTTTCAATGAATCTCTTGATTGAAATGTATAACGTAACTGAATTGCCCCTAAGCAAAAGCAAATAAAAGCAGAGGAATCTTTAAGAAGTTTAGCCTCTCTCTCTCTCTCTTTTTTTTTTTTATTAAGTCAGGAACCGCTGGCAGCAAATTTAAATTAGCATATTCAGGGTAAATATGCAGACTATTTACGATAATAAGGACGGATTATTCAATTCAATGAATGTTAAATAGGTGAGGAAATGGCGTGTGTCTTATCTTGGTTCACTTCTATTTATTTTAATCGCCTCCCAATAGAACTCTTCGTTTTCTTCTTTCATTTAGCGCTTCCTGTTGGCAAATACAGCGTCGCCACCTTTGTGATGTTATTTTGACCGGTCACATGGTTTAAGTGGCGTCCTTATTCCATCTTGCTAAATTGGCAAAAGGGGGAAATAAAATAAGCGAATATCGCGCTCCGGGCCAATACCAGGATAAGCTCTTTTCATTTGCTCGGCTACTGATAGGATGCTAGATTATAACGCTGTTTATGCATAAAAGTAAAATTATCATTCACCTTCAACTGAAAGGCGAAAATACACTCCCTGCATGCTCTAGTTTCCGTATTCCCGCTTTGTATCCCTGACTGCTAGGTCTAATATCAATCTGCAATAAGCTTGCCGTCTGTTGACCAGCTGACAACAGTATCACCTAACATCAAGTGTAGGCTCATATAATTCTGTCCCGTGCCGGACGCGATGCCATGCACGTGAACTTAAATTGAATAGGCCTAAATGAAGTTTGATCAAAGGAATCGTTCCATTGTGTAAGCAGTGAAGCCAATCCATTTGAGAGAAATAAGTTCACATATTAGGCAAACTGTTCATGATAAAAACTGTGCACAATATGGAGTAAAGTCTGTTACAGTTAGACACGACAGATAAAAGCCATAAAAAATATTTGGGAAGGTTGAGAATGATTTGGTTCATTCAAACTCCTCACTTGGTGCCACATACACCGACTGAGTGGGAATGTCACGAAGGAAAGCAAAACTCCAGTGCAGACGACTGAAAACTAAACCAAAGTTCATCAGCAAGAAACAAGGCCCGAAACAACATACTTGGAAACTGCCTGTGTCAGGACCAGGCAGGCAGAACAGAGGCTAATGCAAAGCAGAGCTGGAAGAAAGTGATAAACTGGCAGCAAAGAACAGAGAAACAGGAACCAAAATACAGAAGGACGATTGAGCAAACAGGGAAGAGGTGAGGGAGAAGGCACGAGTGAATGAGGAATCCACTGAGGCGCAGGGGGGTAAGTAAGACGAAAAACCAATAAACAGGAAGGAGCAAAATACAGAACACAGAAGTGAAAAGTAAACAGAAGCAGGAGGAAGCGCGGACACAAGAACAACACCTCAAGAGAGTCAAAATGGGAACACGCAATGCAGCAGAAAAGCACAGGCAATGAAACTATGGAGTAAAGACAGAACAGCGAGAAGAAAGGTGGGGCAACACAAGGGAACGAAATGAGGAATGTAAGGGCAATTATCTAATCAACCAAAACACGGGCACAGATCACAGAGGGGGAAAAGGGAAACAGAAGTGCAAGTTTAATCAAGACAACAGAACCAGGAAATAATTGAAAGACTTTGATTGGCTCGTGCTCCAGTCAGGCTTTCAGATCAGCCATGGGGATTTTCTACAGCTTTGCACTGTCACAAAGCGAAAAAGACGGAGTACATGTTCAAAATGGAAATATTTTAACAACGCTGCAAGGAGTTTTAACTTCAGGCATTATTATACTGTAAACTAACAGTTAACAAAAATACATTGTAATGTCTGGGCCTTTGTCCCCAGCTTGAGTTCGGGCGAGTCAAACAGTGATGCCAACTGTTGCCTAAATCCTTCTCAGTATCTTCGAATGAACAAAAATACAAGCGCATTTGAAGAGCCTAGCGCTAAAATGACTTCAGTCGCATTTTCACACCCCTTGAGTTAAGGACAGGAAAATGTTTTTAATAGTTACCAAAGTCAATCTACTCAATTTTTTCAAAGTGGAAAGACACACAGGTTGCTGGATAGGAGGAGGAACAATAGGGCATCACACGATTCAATTCAATTCAATTTATTTGTATAGCGCTTTTCACAGAGACCGTCACAAAGATGCTTTACAGTGAGAGATTAAATAAATGAAAGGGCAGGGCCCAGCCTATTCCCCACTACAGCAAATGAGGCAAAAAAAAAAAAAAAAAAACCAGTAGGAGAAAAATCTTCAAACAGTGGTGAGAAAAAAACTCCCCAGTGGGAAGAAATCTCAGGAGGAACCCGGCTATAGTGGGGAAGCCCATCCTCCGCGGGCTAGCTAATTAATAACAAAATAAAGTAATAATAGAATAAATTGGTAATAGAGTTCAATCGAAGTCCATCTGAACAGTGGTGTCTGTAGCACCAGGAAGTGGCATGTCGAGGATGGAGCAGAACTGGATCAGGACCGGATCAGGACAGCAGGACAGCAGCAGCCAGCGCTCATGGTGAGGACAGGGCTCGGACGGTCCAGGACTCAGGGTTGTGGAGGGAAAGATCCTCGGAAAAAAGGGGGGTGAGGCACTGGATAAAACTACTGAATATTAATAAAATACTGTCCTGTGTCATGTGCCAAGTAAGAATTTAGGAGCAATTGGTGAGGAAATAGTCAACACCCCTCCATCCACTTGTTGTAGCACAGAGGCCCAACACTTACACCAGGTTGCAAGATCACTGTGACTTTCTAAACACTAGTACCATATGGACCTCCCCGGTGACTAAGGCTGTGGCAAGCCCCACTGGCACCGTTAATGCATGCTCAGTGCCACCGGTTCCACATGGATATGGTTAACACTACCACCAGTACCATATGGACCTCCCCAGTGACTAAGGCTGTAGCAAGCCCCACTGGCACCGTTAATGCATGCTCAGTGCCACCGGTTCCACATGGATTTGCTAAACTCTGGCTTCCAATATCATGTGAACCTCCCACAAAACTACATTGTAGTAGTCAATGTAGTCATTGTAGTCAAATAAATATGTATACATAACTAATCATGAACTAATCATAGGCTTGACTAAAAAGGTAAGTTTTCAGCCTACTCTTGAAGACAGAGAGTGTGTCTGAAGCCTGAATTTTTCTTGGGAGATTGTTCCATAAAATTGGCACTTTGTAAGAGAATGCTCTGCCTCCAATTGTAATTCTAGATATATTTGCAGTTTTCAAGTACTCAGCACCTTGTGAATGAAGTAATCTTGGTGGGGAGTAAGGAATGAGAAGACTGCGAAGATATTCCAGGGCCAAGTCATTTAAAGCTTTGTAAGTTAGTAGTAGTATTTTGTACTCAATTCTAAATTTTACAGGCAGCCAATGAAGATTTTTGAGCACCGGGCTAATGTGATCATATTTCTCAGTTCTAGTCAGAACCCTAGCGGCAGCATTCTGCGTTAATTGAAGACGTTTCAGGGCTGAGCTAGTGCAACCTGACAGTAAGACATTACAATAGTCTAGCCGAGAGGACACGAATGCGTGAACCATTTTTTCAGCGTCCTGAAGGGACAACATTTTTCTGAGTTTAGATATGTTTTGAAGATGGAAAAATGCCACTTGTATGATATTCTTGAAGTGAGCCTGGAAAGAGAGTTCTGAATCAAGGGTCACACCAAGGTTTTTAACAACAGCTTTTGCAGAAACAGGGAGGCCATCCAAGTTGAGAGAAAACTTAATGAATCAGTCTTTAAGAGATTTGGGACCCAGTACCAATATTTCAGTCTAATCTGATTTTAGTGAAAGAAAATTTTGTGTCATCCATGCTTGAACAGCTTTAAGACACATCTCTAATCTATTTACCTGATCATTTTCACCCGGCTTAAAGGATATATAAAGCAGCGTGTCGTCTGCATAACAATGGTATTTAACATCATGTCTACTGATGATATTTCCAAGGTGAAGCATGTATAGAGAAAAAAGCAAAGGGCCCAGAACAGATCCTTGAGGTATTCCTAAGTTC
This sequence comes from Gymnothorax javanicus, assembly GCA_029692085.1. Lineage (NCBI taxonomy): Eukaryota > Metazoa > Chordata > Actinopteri > Anguilliformes > Muraenidae > Gymnothorax > Gymnothorax javanicus. Next base: position 180,142,932 of record CM056195.1, on the reverse strand, counting down.
ACCTTGGAATACTCTGAACATTTGTTATTTACCCGGACGAACTGAGATCTATCAGACAGATAAGACTTAAACCACGGAAGGGCAAGTCCAGAAATACTACAGATTTTTCTAGCCTACGAAGAAGAATATGGTGGTCTACAGTATCAAAGGTGGCACTTAAATCGAGAAGGACGTGAACAGAAATGCAGCCACTATCCATGGAGAGAAGTAGATCATTTACTACAACAGTGAGGGCTGTTTCAGTGCTATGATGCTTTCTATAGGCAGACTGAAAACTGTCAAATACCTCATTAGCTTGCAGGAAAGAAGAGAGCTGTTGGGCGAACACAGTTTTCGAGGATCTTAGATAAGAATGGGAGGTCTGAGATTGGCCTATATTTGGCTAGGACTGTGAGATCCAAATTTGGCTTTTTAAATACCGGTAGCGGCTAGATTTCTGCCATCTTAAATGAAGTGGGTATAAAACCTGAAATCAGAGAAGAATTAATTATGTGAAGAATTGGGCCGCCAAGAATGGGCAGGAGCTCCTTCATTAACTTTGTGGGGATGGGATCCAAGATACAAGCAGGTGATTTGGAAGTAGCAACTAATTTGGCTAGTTCACTCAGAGATGTAGGAGAAAGGGATTCAAACTGGTTTTTGTGTATTGTAGAAGATGACTCTTCTCTCTAATTCCAATAATTTTGCCACTAAAGAAATTTAAAAAAATCATCACTGCTGCAAGAGACTGGAATTTGAGGGTTACTTGCAGCATGATTATTAGTTAACTTGGCCACGGTTTTTAACAAAAATTGAGAATTATTTTTGTTTTCCTGTATGAGATTTGCAAAATTACAGGACCTTGCACAAGAGAGAGCATATTTATATGCAACAAGGCTCTCTTTCCAAGCACCATGGAATACCTGGAGTTCAGTGGAGCACCATTTGCGTTCTAGTTGACAAGATTTTTGCTTTAGAGCCCGTGTCTGGTCAGTGTACCATGGGGCTGGTCTCTTCTTCTGAGTAACCTTTTTAAATTTCAATGGAGCAACTACATTGAGGGCACTACGGAGAGCATCAGCAAACTTTTCTGCCGTATCGTCAATGCAGAGGGGGCTGACTGGACGCTCAAAATAAGATGGGAAAACCTCAATGAATTTTGTAGAAGTCGTTGTAGTAAAAGTACGACCAGTGTACATCCTAGTTTCTAACAGTACAGGGTGGGACACTTGTAAACAGAATGTGATAAGAAAATGGTTGGACAAACTGGGATTATGTGAATGAATCTTGACCTGCCCAATGTTAATGCCAAAGCTTAAGATCAGGTCTAAAGTATGACCATGAAAATGAGTTGGGCCAACAACACTCTGAGCGAAGCCGACTGACTCCAAAAAACGAGGGTTATGATCATTTTGATTATAAGTCAGATTGTTAACAAGCAGCGTCTCATGAGGACTTGTGTTTTTATACCATTTCTGTTTTAGCTTCAGTACCAAAAAGAGGAAATCAACATGTCACATGGCCTGCTTTGCAAGTTCAGGGACCAGTGTTTTTTTTTCAATCTTTGTTCTGCCAATCCTAGTTAGACCCATAAAAATAATATTTTTTTCATGTAAAGGACATTTGTTGCAACGGCTCTACGTATACCTTGTTTGGTGACTGGCTGAAATTTCAATTTGCCTAAAATATACAGTTACTTCTGGCGTTGCCCAGGGCCCTGTCCTAGGTCCCCTTCTTTTCCTCATCTGCCTTCTTCCACTTGGCTATATCTTCCGCAAATTTAACATTAACTTTCATTGCTATGCGGATGATACCCAGCTCTACCTCTCTACCAAACCCAATTCTATCCTCCAGCCCACTTCCCTCTGTGACTGTCTCCACGAAATCAAATCCTGGTTCTCGATCAATTTTCTCAAACTCAACAGTGATAAGACCGAAATTTTACTCATTGGCACCAAATCCATCCTACTAAAATCTGACACTTTTACCGTCCCGATCAATCAGTCCTTGATTTCCCCTTGCCCTCAGGTTAAGAGTCTGGGTGTCATCCTCGAATCCACGCTTTCCTTTCATGCTCACATCAATCATGTTACCCGGACAGCATACTTCCATCTACGTAACATTAATCGCCTCCGCCCATCCCTCACACCAACCACCGCCGCTGTTCTTGTCCCTTCTCTTGTCACCTCCCGTCTTGATTATTGTAATTCACTTCTCTTTGGTCTTCCACATAAATCCCTCCATAAACTTCAATTAGTCCAGAATGCTGCTGCTCACATCATCTCCAAAATTCCGTCCACTCATCACATCACCCCTGTTCTACAACATCTCCATTGGCTCCCCGTCCGCTACCGCATTGACTTTAAAATTCTTCCTCTCACCTTCAAAGCTATTCACAACCTTGCTCCCTCATATATCTCTGATCTCCTTCACATCAACACTCCCTCCCGCACTCTCAGATCCTCTTCTTCGATCAATCTCACTGTTCCCTCTGCCCGTCTGTCCACCTTTGGCTCCCGAGCCCTCAGCCGCTCTGGCCCTCGCCTCTGGAACTCCCTCCCCTCCGATCTTAGAAACAGCACCTCTATCCACATTTTCAAATCACGCTTAAAGACCCATCTGTTCAGACTTGCATATTCTGTTTAACTGTTTTATTGTGTGTTTATTTTATAGTTGTCTCTTTCTTTTCTTTTAATCTTGCTGTACAGGGTCCTTGAGTGTCCTGAATGGCGCTTTATAAATAAAATATATTATTATTAATACAGGCCTATTCGTCCCATTTTCCCTGATGTGCCTAATTAGCTGATTTCACGCTGGAGTTCGACACAGGTTTGTGCAATCCTTTGCATAGTTTAAGTCGTATAATTTAAGCAAAACGCAAAGGTGGGAACAGAAAATGACATTTAGTTTTAGCCAAATGGGGGTTCGAGGTATTCACTAACTGCATTTTATAACTTCTCATAATAACCGCTTTCTTCTTGTGCTAATGTAAGCACATGATACTCAAGTGAAGTAAGTTGGTCAGACTTGTTTTCTGCAACTGAGATTAATGTCTAAAATTAGACCCTTTTTATCTTTTAATGACTTACATAGGGTAGTTCAAGCCTTTGTGCTGTCATGTTTGGATTTCTGTAATGCCATCTATACTGCTTTATCTCAAGCTTCTGTTCACCGCCTTCAACAGGTCCACAATGTGGCAGCAGGACTAACCACCGGCTCCAGGAAGAGAGATCACATGACTCCAATCCTGGCTTACTTGCATTGGCTTTCAGTCCATTTCCGTATTGATTTTAAGATCTTATTACAAACTTTAAAGCTCTGCATGATCAGGCTCCGAGCTGAGGCGTAGCCAGGTGGGGGGGGGGCACAGACACGTCACTTTATGGGGGGGACACAGACATGTCACTTTATGACAATAATTAGTCCTGGCTAGTTCTCAATCATTTTCCTTTATTGACACGTTTTCCAATTATCGTAATTTGCAACTGAAGACACGGTTTCTCTCCATATGCGATCTAACAGCGATTAAATCATGGGCTAAATTCAGTACAGTTGCGGAACAAGAACTAAGAATTGGGTTGCACAAAACATCCGTTTAAAACAATTATTAGTCCTGACCTGTTCTCAGTCATTTTCATTATTAACAGAAGGTTCACTCCAGAGCACTCAACACTTAACTGGTGCTGCTTGCTCTCCCCGATTAGGTAAGACAAAAATCATTCATCTGGACGCGTATTTGCTGTATTTAAATCAACGTTATTCAAAATTGCATACCTGTCGACTCTCAAGCAAATAGCTGGAGCCGCAGGCTTTTTATAGCCTGTTGAACTGCCGAGTGCCACTTTTTTTTATCAACCCACACAATACCGAGAGTGAAAGTCCGCATTTCATTGGAACGCGGACCAGTTCAATCAACGCGAAGCACTGGCCTATTAATAAGTAAATTATTTTTCTGTACTGAATTTAGCCCATGATTTCATCGCTGTTAGATCGCATACGGAGAGAAACCATGTCTTCAATTGCCAGTTAGGCTACGATAATTGGAAAACGCATCAATAAAGTAAAATGATTGGGAACTAGCCAGGACTAATTGCTGTCATAAAGGGACGTGTCTTTGCCCCCCCACTAGCTATGCCACTGGCCCCGAGGTAAATAATTGGCCTTCTGACCCCTTATGAGCCTGAACGCCATTTGAGATCAGTGAAATTGCGTCTGCTGGTTGTACCCAGTGCCTGATTAAAGACTAATGGCTCTTAGGCCTTTGCAATTCATGCCCTCAAAACTGTCACCAAAGACCTACCAGCTGAAATCCGCCTTGCTCAAACTGTCGCTTCTTTGAAATCTATTCTTAAAACATTCTTTATCAAAAATGCATTTATTTCTGTGATTTCTTTTTTCTTTTTTTATTTATTTATTGGAAGATGATTTTCTCATCTTGTTTTGGAATGTATTTGAATGGTTTGTGGCGCTCTTTGTTCTTTTGTAAAGAAAAAAAATAAATAAATAAATAAATAAATAAAAATAAATAAATAAGCAAGCAAGCAAATGAGATAGTTTCCTATTTAGGGGCACGGGCCACGGCACTCTCAAACGGGTTGTTAAGATGCTTCATGCGCCATTGTCCGTCGTCCATGGATACAAGATTCTCTTAGTGAAAAATAAGACCACACATATCAGAAAGGGTCCGGTTTCTGTTTTTTGTAATCAAAGCCGTTTGAAACGCTTTTTTTCTTCAATATTTTTTTCAATTCGTAAGTGTTATTTCAATAAAACAGTTTCCCTGTTCTCATGACCACTTCATGAATGTTGGCCTACCTATGACCGCATTGGCCTTCCACAGAATTTCGTTTTGTTAGATTAAAAAGAATGTTCAACCAGACAGGCTATAAATGGACGCGCAACGTAATGACACTCAAAAATATATGTAATCGATCATTTTAATTGAATAGTTTTTTGTTTTGTTTTTTTTTTTAGATTAAGATGAATTTGATTTAGCAGGCCAGTAGCTAAAAATGTGACTATTACTGACTGCGAACAGAACCCCCTTACCTCAGTCAGGATTATGCGACTCATTTGATTCGTTAATGCATATTGATTACAGAAATCTCTGCAACTGTAACTTCGGGTATAAAACGGGACAGAGGTGGAAAGCAAATATCAGGAAGCAGAATAGTTTTTTTCTTGGTCATTTTTAATTCCTGTGTAAACTGGGCAATGTGCGGGATTACGCTGCCCTCTAGTGACGAGATACAGGTTTTGCCACTGATAGAGCTATGGAATTGTGGGTCCTTTCCCGCGGAGCTGACAGTGGGTGGATCTCAAAGCGTACGCTGCAGCCTTCGTAGGTTGTATTTTTAGGGGTCGTCACTTAATTCCATCCGTCAAACTGATGTAACATCATTTCATCTTCGTTACACAGCTTTGGTTAAAGTGAGTCCTAATCTTAACCTTAACTCTAACCTCTAACCCTAAACCTAACCTTATCCCTTTCCCAAATGTCAGTTTGGCAGGTGGATTAAAGAAATGAGTATTGTAAATGTAGTTTTCTAAATATGCAGTATGAATCTTGAAACACAACAAGTGTAATAGCTCTGAGAAGTTAACGCTGGAAGGTTCTGGGCAGAAAGCTCTTGATTGGAAAGCCTTCTGAAGACGTGCTTAACATTGGAATATAACATACCGTGAGTGGTGTAAGCCGACCAGTCAGCCCAACTGGGCTCGTCAATTACCCATCAATAATGTAAAACTCCTCTTGAGATACTCTAGGAAGACATGATATCTGGCACTAAGTCAAACCTGGTCTTGAAATCACTCAGTGATTATACCTCAGCAATATGGTCCAGCAAACTATTCCACACTAATATCATTCTTTGTGTGAATGAATATAAAGTCAGTAGTACATTTACCCTTGGGTAACATCCATTTGTGACCTAACAGAACTTAGCCTAAGCAGTCCTGCCAAGTTTACTTTGTCAATGCATTGAATATATTTAAAGACCTGCGAAAAAGTCTACTTTACCCCAAATAATGATCTTTTCCAAAACCTAAACCAATAGTTTTGGTGCCTAAATCTAAAGTAGTTTTTGCCTGAAATAAGTGGAACTAGTTCTGGTAGGAAACTCTGGTCATTCTACATCACCTATGCGGTTGTCTGCGTCAGCCAGAGTACTCCAATCACAGAGTGACAACAGCAAAGAACCTATTACATTGGTCTATTCAAGCACAATCAGTTCAATCACCTTTGCTGCTTTGATGCCTCACGTGCAGGTGAGATATGTGTTTTGCTTGCCACCTCCATCCCAGCCTCCACCTGTTGGTTCTGTCTGACGGGGGGGGTCTTAAGCTCTGCTCCCTACCTTTTTTTGTCGTTGTTTAGTATGTTCCTGCCATACCATTGTAGAGAGCACCTCCAGGGGGGTATACTACGAAGCTGGCTTTGTGATTAAGCCTGACTTCAGCAATTAGTCAAACCAGGAACCTCTTCAAATCTGGAACATGGACTAAAGTAAAATGAGCTGCTCCGGGTTTTACTTTTGCTTATAGTCAGGCTTAGTCACAAAGCCAGCTTCGTAGTATACCCCCCAGAGCAGAACCTTCCACCAAACTAAAATGTCATTACATCAACATGTCAATTTTTTTTTTAATCCAAATACATGAGTTTATCTGAGTGAACCTCACCAACGTTAACCTGATTGCGTGTAAGATCTCTTTGTACAATGGCACCTGACTTCCGGAAGCATTTAGGATTAACTTCTCCCAACAGAAAAAAAGGCGTGCTTTTTGTGTTCTGGTTGTTTAAAATTTGATTTTCATCAGTGCATCGCCGCCCCCAAATGAATGCTGTCTAGTCGCCACAGTTGGAAACATTTTTTTTTAAGTTTATGCTGCACTGCTGCACAAGCCTCAGTTTTTTTAGCCCTTGTGTGCTGTTTGGGTCAATATGACAATATTTTTCCACGGAAAACGACATAATTTTTAGTAAAACCCGAAACTCCAGGCCTTGGCTTATTTTTAACTGAGACACAAGTAAGAGTAAATACTTTAACCCGATAAAACCTGCGGACCCATGAATGGCTCCATGAAACTCACGTACGGAATTCAAACCTGTGTAACCTCAAGCCCACCTTAAATTCCAGTGGAGATCCCAAGGTTTCCAATAATCCCAAATATTTCCTGCTGAATTACATCTAGATCTAGATATTTTCCGTCTGATGTGATGCTGTGGCCATGAAAAACGTGGCATCCTGGCTTCGAATATTTCTCCAAGTTTTAAGCTGCTTTCACACCGGACGCGAAACGAATTTTTCGCACGACAGATTACATTCAAAGTCGATGCAAAGACTTTGCATTGACTTCGAATGTAATCTGTCGTGCGAAAAAAACATCTTGCGCAGTCCAGAATGTTGAAAAATTTGCAAATCATTGTATTCTTTTTTTAGAGTGCTGTAGCTTCAGTGAGTTGCTGCAATCAGCAGATACAGAATATGCATGTAATACTGGCCTACAATATGAAAGAAAATGCTTTTTCTGACTTTGAACCGTCGTGAGGGAAAACTTAATTGAAAAATTGGAGTTTTAAGGGTCAAAAGATGGAAGGAATCTGGTCAAATCTTAGTGCAAAAAGGGCAGGGGAAAAATTACCTCTGAATTCGCGTAAACTCTGATCACTGTGACGTTACAGTTTTAAGAACCATGTGACTCTCATGGATATCGGAACATAGGCTCAGAAATTCTTAAGTATGCTTCGTCAGTCAGTCTTTTCCATCCTTCAACACACTGCATCAACACGTGCAAGTTAGAGGTTTATTATGCAAAGCTGAAGTCATACATCAGCACTGTCCAAAAGCACCGCCAACTTAAAAGGCAGAATCATTGTGGACATGTAGCTGAGGGCTTCATGTAACCCTACTGGCGAAATAGCATATTTCCAGAGCTAATTTATAATTGAAAAGAACTTCAATGGAGAAATATGATATTTGACACTAGAGGCTGAAAGGGGCAGTTCACAGCCACTGTGACCCAGGGGTGTTTGCTGAGAAAGCGCGACAGAATCTCCCAGGGTGCAGTCAGTTTTCATTATTCTTAAATTCGGTACCCTGAGAGCAAAGCCAGAGTCCATCTGGTGAGAAGGGGTGAGTACTGTATTAGTCTTCCATATTCCATGTTAAAATGTCTCACACACTCAAAGAAATGCTGGGTTGTTTTTTCAACCCAACTGCTAGGTTGAGCCTGTTGGTTAATTTAATTGGGTTATTTTCATTGAATTGGGTATTCTGAGAACCCAATTCGCTAAGTTATTTCTGTTGGGAATGGAGTTATTAGCTGTTGGGTTGTAATTTCTATAATGCTGTGTTGGTTTATTTTGGACTACCCAACACCTTGGGTTGACGTTCGGGCATGCGCAACTAAGCACCACCCACGAACTCGACCCCGACAGTTGGTTATGTTTGGACCACTCATCTCATCTGATGATCAACAGAGATGCCAAGTCTCACGCATTCGACGTAGGTCCCACGCATTTTTTAGGCTTATTCACCGTAGTCCGCAATTAGTCATTGAACGCTTAATGAGATTCTCACGCGGAGTTAAAATCCTTGTGCATTGAAGTTTCCGTTTCACTTGCATACAGGTGCGCCTCATCACAAGTAACATGGAAAGCGATTATGACTCCGGACTTCCTGTGCTTCCCTTTACTCAGGAAACAATGGAAAATGCATGTGTTTCGTGATCGTTTAAATTGTTTTAATGAAATAAGACCGTTTGAAACGTTTTTATGCAATTCCATTGCTGTCAATCCCTCAGTAAAGACAAGCCTGAGAATTCCCGAGTCATAATCGATTTTCGTGTCACTAGTGGGGAAATCCACCGTAATGCATGTGAAACTGATTAACTTAATGCACAATGACTTAAATTCCATGAGTGAATTTCTTCAGTCTTGGCGTTGATTGAATAATTGCTGACTACGGAAAAAGTTGTGAATGCCACTACTCACGCCTAAGACGTTGAGACTTGGCGTCTCTGGATCAATTCAGTACAAAGCAAGGTTTGTTACATGCCCACTATTGTTTTACCATATAGTTGACTTTATATTATTATATAAAGCTTCATATAGTTGTTAAGATGTAAGTTTGTGAAGCACTGTTGAGTACTAGCTTCAGGAATCGATTGGTACGTTAGCAAGCTAACTGTTAGCTAACGTTAGTAGCATAAACTTCATTTCCTCAAACGTAGCAAGCTAACACGTTAGCTGGCTAGCTATGTAGCAACCAAACTATGTTGTTGTTACTCGAAATGACAAGAGAAATGCATTATGTATTATAGCTAGGAGGACAACGTTAGTTATCACTGTGTTATAAAAATAAAAAATCTTATGAATTAATCTGAGCGCGGTGGTGAATCGGTGTTTTTTAGCTAGCCCGCTGCATGCTAGCAGGCTTCAGCTAGCTAGCCAACGTTAGTCCACTGCATAGATATATACACGTAGATGCCGCATACAGGCTTGTCAGACGCGTCAACACGGCCGCCATCTTGGGCCGGGGTTTCTGACAAGCAGTCAGACCCGGTCAGACCGCTGTGCATCTGACTGGCACCAAAATGCTAGACTTTTGTGCCGCTTATGGATGTTCCCGTGAAAGAAATGCCGAAACCAAGAAACAAGGAATGACATTTTACAAGCGAGAAGTTGTTTTCTATTATTTAACTGTAATGAACGTGTTGAATTTGATGTATCTCTTAAGCTAACATTAATGAAACTAGCTTATTACGAGCTTATGTCTGGACAAGACAACAAAAGATGTTTTTGTTAGTAAGACATCAGTAAGATGATGAAAGTGACATTTGGCAATCAGCCACTGTATGTTATTGTGCTAAGAAGATTATTCTTAAATTATCTATTAAATCAGTTTCATGGCACTAACATATAGGCTTACATTATATTACATTATATTCTATTATAAGTATTTTTTTATTATTATTATTTTATTTTAGGTACAAAGTAATACTTGCTGAGATGTGTCAAATACTAGTCTATATTATTATTATTATTATATTTAGCACTTAAAGATTTGTTCTTCAAATGCAAAGTGCGTTGTACATAAATTTTATTATTATTATTAATATTATTATTATATCGTCTTATTTCACACATACTCTTCCTTAAACTGTATCTTGTTTTATTTATTTTTATTCTTATATAATAATAATAATAATTGTAATATTAAGTAATAATTATATATTGGCAACCCAACTTGCTGGGTTTAAAGAACCTAGCAGTGTAGTCAATGTGAACCCTTAATTGGGTTATATGAACAACCCAATTGTTGTATTAAGGGAACCAACCCAACTTGCTGGGTTTAAAGAACCCAGCAGTGTAGTCAATGTGGACCCTTAATTGGGTTGTATAAACAACCCAATTGTTGTATTAAGGGAACCAACCCAATTTGTTGGGTTAAATTAACCCAGCGTGTGTTCTGTCCAATATTTAACCAGCGCTGGGTTGGGAAACTACCCAAATTGGGTTGTTTTTAACCCAGCATTTTTAAGTGTGCAAGTAACAGCATACCGCCTCCCCCAAGATACCTGTAAATGCAATTTCTTGAATCCAAAACTTGTTTCTTGTTCTTGAGTGACTAAAGTCAATGACGCAAGGCTTCTTGACAGCTTAGAATCTTTAGTAGTTACAGAAATTCCGTATAGTCACGGTCAGAGACTGCTGCGGACTGAATAATCATCCATCAATGTTACTATTTACCGCTCTTGCACATGACGCGATGCAGGAGCCAATCACCAAAAAGCAACACTAAATTACAAATAAAATTACAAATTTACACAACAGTCCTTTGTTTCCAGTATTCAAATAATATTACAGATATTCAAAATAAACTAATTTATTGTCATTGGCCGAGTTCCCCAGATTCATTTAAGAAGATCTTAGCGCTAAGAGCTTCTTTAGATCCTTCTTAAGGCTCCAGTAAGAAGCAAACGCGTTTCCCAGATTCCTTCTTAGCCTAAGACGATCTTTTGTTAAGAGGGATTTGAAAGAAGGCTCTGGAGCGCTCTTAACACCCTTCTTAGTGATGAAACACTGCAGATACAGCCAAATCAAGTCAGGCAAATCAATGTGACACTAAGCAAGGAGATATTAATGCAGTCTTGTCTGGGTTCGTCCTTATTTTATTAATTATTATTTATTATAATATCCAGCATTTTAAAATGAGGAAAAACTTATTATTTATATTATAATTGGTTTTTATTTCTTTCATGCACCCCTACTACCATTAAGCATTTAAAATGAGGGAAAACTTACATCTCTCCTCTATGGTTCCATGTGTTGAAATATTTTAACATATTTTCCTAATTTTTCCCTAGTATTTCTTGTCTTCTACTTGACCACTTGTACGCTCTATATATAAAGCAACTTGAGCTGCATGTCTCAAATCAAGTTGAATAAGATTTAACCGCAGGGCACAGACACACAGCCACTCTGCAACCCAGGGATAATTCACACATGTACTGTAAGTGAACACAGCTGGAAACTAATCAAGGGAGGCTTCACCCGCTAGTCTACATGAAGGGGTTTCCCAGTCACACATGCGTACCAAGCTTATAAGCTTTGCTGCTATCCCCAAGAGTAACAAAGTGAACTGCATAATTATATGCAGAATTGTATGAGAAAAATAAGAATGAAAGCATAAAATGAAATAATATGACATTACATGAGGTGCAGTATCATGTAATGTTATATGATTTCACTGATGTAATGTTATGATTTCATTTTATGTTTTCATTTTCATGTTCACGTTTTTCAGATTTCTTATATCTGTGTTTTTGGTCTTTATTTGCATCCGTTTGTTTTCTGCTGCGTGTGCAATGGCATTACGCACGTTAATTTTTAACATTATACGCCACTTGTTACATCAAAACTTCATTTGTGTGCACATAAGTATGTGGAACAATCGGTTGCTCTGACATCGATTGATCAACTGAGCTCCAGTTAAGAAGGCAGTTAAGAAGGGCACAAAGACACTTGTTAAGAAGGGCAATAAGAACGCATCTGGGAAACACTCTTATCTTAAGGCTCCCTCTTTACTGAACTCTTCTTTGGAGCCTTCTTAACTCCTTAAGAACGATCTTAACTGGGAAACCTGGCCATTAACATTACGGGCTCTAATTTCTCGGTACTCATCTTGAAGAACTGAGCCCTCTTATCAAAACATTCACGTTTAATATCTAAAAGATTCAGTAGATTTGATGAAATTAAAAACAATAATCGACTGTCAGACACGGAGTTATACTGAAACCATCCGACTGTCGGACACGGAGATATATTAAAACCCTGTCCGACTTTCGGACACGTAGACACTGCGTACATCGCTGACTTTCGGACAAGTAGACACTGCGTACATCGCGAGTCAATGCAAAGACGCGAATACACGCGTGTATTGACTTTGACTGTAATCAGTCGTGCGAAAAATTCCTTTCGCGTCCAGTGTGCAAGCGGCTTTACTGAGCATAGAAGGCAAGCAATATATAGGCAGTTTGTGGTTGACTGAGAAAGATGTGAAGTCGTTAGTTTGCATCACAGATTCAGCTGCGTTGATTAAGCCAGGTGGAGTTTCCATTCACGCTCACTGCCAACCGCCTTTAATCTGACATCAGGACAATCGATATAGATACTATAATTCATGTCCTGATTCAGATAGTTCCATTAAATAGTGGTTGCTGTAATTATTTATTGCAATGAAATGTGCCTGACATTCTGAAACCTGCCTGTGAGGTTTTATATATATATGACGTGTCGCACTGTGCCCGGTCAGCCAAATTACCACTGCACAGAAAGTAAACCAGGTTGGAGCTGGCGAGCTTTCTATGCGCAACTTCAGCGAAGACTTTTTTCTAAATGAAACTGTCACTGCGTCTTGATGAATATGTGACACCGCCCCCTACTACGCCGCTACACCCATCTCGGCACACGTCCGTCTACCAAATTGCCAAAGTGGCTGCGCACGGTGTTGCACCGCACGATATTACCACTGCGCGGGCTGCACCGGACGAAATTACCACTGCATGAGCTGCGCCACGCTACGCCACGCTGCGCCACCCTGCGCTGCGCCAAGAAATTAGAGCCCAATATCTCAGCTGTGATACAGTCCATAATATTTTCTAGGGAAAAGGACATATTTTTGACAATTTCACATTGATGAATTGATTTAACATAAAGTGCAATGTCCCCACCCCGTTTATTCATCCTGTTTGTAGAGAAAAAATCATATCCCTCAAGCTGGATAGCATCCTCTTGGTCATCTTTTAACCATGTTTCGGAAATTGCAATGGCTGAAAAATGTTGGTTGAAATTTTTTAAACAGTCCTACTATTAAAGTGTATAATTGAAAATGTCCCGTTTGTCATTGGGTAATCCTTAAATTGTTCCTCAGTGAAATACTTGCAATGATGAATAATGTTGAGAAAAAAGTGATCCGGGTCTATATTATATTCAATGTTGTGAGATCTATGTTCAGTATTGTCAAAAGTTTTCAGACTGAGCTCCTGTGCAGAGGTAGATTTAATAGAGTCTGTTGATGTCATATAATACTTAAAATCCACATGCAAAGAAATGCAGTTGAGGTTGGAGAGAGAACTGGAAGAAAGAGGGTTGGAGAGAAAACTGGAAGAAAGAAGGTTGGAGAGGGAGAGAGAACTGGAAGATAGAAGGTTGGAGAAGGAGAGAGAACTGGAAGAAAGAAGGTTGCACTTGCAGTGTGAATTGGAAATGAAGAAAATAGAAGCAGGTACTGTTACAAAATCTTTTGGACTTTCTGATCATTTTGATGTGGTTAAACACATCAGACTTGTTCCTCCCTTCCCAGAAAATGATGCAGACCAATACTTTACCCATTTTGAAAAAAATGCTGAAAATTTGAAATGGCCAAAAGAGCTTTGGACAATGATGTTACAAAGTGTTCTTACTGGTAATGCTAGGAAAATCTATAACCAGTTATCTGTCCAACAGTGTTCTGATTATGATTTTGTCAAATCTGCCATTCTGAAGGGTTATGAATCGGTCCCCGAGGCTTACAGGCAAAAATTTAGGAATTCTCCCAAGGAAGCCAGTCAAACTCATGTTGAATTTGGCAGGTTGAAGGAACAGTTGTTTGATCAGTGGTGTAATTCCATGAAAGTTGAGAAAGATTTTGACAGAATGAGGCAATTTATCCTGGTTGAGGAATTCAAAAGGTGTATCCAGCCTGATATCAAGACTTTCCTTGAGGAGAAACAAGCCATTACTTTGCAAGATGTTTCCACCCTGGCTGATAGTTATGCATTAACTCATAAGACTTCTTTTGTCCAAAAATCCACTTTTTCGAAATTTCAAGGCAAGTCTCAGTCCAAGACTTCTTCTAATAACACTTCTAATGATTCCAAGGCCACTTCTGAGAGGAAACCTTCCAGTGAGAAGCAATCCTCTGATTCTTTACCTTCTGTGTCTTGCCAATACTGCAAAAAGCAAGGTCACCTTATTTCTGAGTGTTATGCTCTCAAGAAAAAACAACAACGAGAAGAAACCAAGCCAACTGCTTTCATTAGGAGAGAATCTCTTGTATCAAAGGTCAGTTCGCCTGATCTTCTACCTTCTGTGTCTGATTCTGTTATGGAGGGTTTTGAGCCATTCATCACCGATGGTTTTGTCTCACTTTCACATGATTTTTCCTCATCTGCTCCTGTTCGAATTCTAAGGGATACTGGGTCTTCCCAATCTCTCATTCTTGCAGATATTCTGTCTTTCTCGGACAAATCGTCTACTCAGGCTAATGTCCTTATTCAAGGAGTAGAATGTGGTTTTACAAGTGTACCTCTCCATAATGTTCATCTCAAATCAGACTTGGTCTCTGGGCCTGTTACTGTTGGCGTTAGGTCTTCTCTTCCTTTCAAAGGTGTTCATTTGCTTCTTGGTAATGATCTTGCTGGGGATAAGGTTGTGCCCTACCCTGTTGTAACTGACACTCCTTTGATTGATCAAGAGTCAGACTCTATGGAGGAGGAAATTCCAGACCTCTATCCTTCATGTGCAGTTACTCGTTCTACGGCCAAAAAGGCTATTCAAGGTGATGCTGACCTGGACTTCAACCTGGCTGACACCTTCATTAGGCAGTCTTTTCATCAGGAACCTTCCAGTCCTGAGATGTCTGGGAAATCTTCAGACTTGTCCTTGTCAGGTCATTCTAATGACATTCTGTCTCAGAAGCAACTTATTCAGGAGCAACAACAAGCTCGTGATCTAGCGCATCTTCTACCACAGGCTGCAAGTGAACAAGAGGCTACTCAAGTTCCTGTCTGTTTTTACTACAAAAATGGTGTGCTTATGAATGAATGAATTAAAGAATAAATATTTTATTTAAGTATCGTGCACTCAAGGTACCCAACCCACATGGGCTTACAAGACACTAAGTATGACAAACAACATTGCATAGTGTGTAAACAAACAAACAAAACAACAACAGATAAACAAAAATAAAGAAAAACACACATACACTTATACCTGCACATATGGACTACATACTGTATATATTACCAAATTCAAATCAAATGTACAGCACATTTTTTTCTCTTTTCCCACGCTTTACAAATAAAGTTAACTGTATGAAAAACTCCTATTCTGAAACATAATTCAAGTTTTTCATAATCATCCAGGTAAAAGAAACCATTGAATGACAAACTCATTTTTTCAAAAAATACATGTCTAAGTTCATCGTACAGAGGACAAAGTAACATAAAATGAATCTCATTTTTGATCTGTTCTAAATCACAGAGCAGGCAAAGTCTCTGTTCCTCAGGTACACCCCTAAACCTGCCCGTCTCTATGGCCAGAGGTAAAGTGCCGGTGCGTGACTGGGCGCAGAGGGATCTTCGGATTTTGGATGTATTTTGTTCAACATATTTTTCTGCTTCATATGTGTTTTTTATAAGGCAATAAGTTCTTAATTTGGTTTTATTCCGTATTTCTACAGACCATTTTTCTTTATGTTGTTGAAAAAAATATATTTTTAATTTCTTGAATATTGCAACTTAATCTATTGTGAAATATATATGACAGATCACAAGTGGAAAATAAAGATTTCACCTCGCTGGCCCAAGGAGATACCTTTGATATTTCCCAGTTGCAAATCTTTCTAGTCAGTCTATGCTCAGGCATATTTACCAATCTATTCCATAGACGAAGCATTTCACATTTATGCCTAACATTTGACGGTTCCCAACCCATGTCTCCACACATGGCAGCTATTTGTGTACGTTTATGAACTCTCAAGAAAGAGCGGATAGCTCTATATTGAACTGTGTCAGATTTAGTCAGTTCATTAAAACCACAGACCCCCGCTGCGTAGTCTAAGACAGGACATACACAAGATTTGTACAGTTGGGTAAATGACTTGAAGCCTAGGTCTCTACAGTTCTTAACTTTGCTCAGTACAGAGCCCAAAGCTCTGCCAGCGGAGTCTGATAGAATACCAATAGCTGGTTTGAAGGTCAGGTGTTCATCTAATGTCAGGCCAAGGTATTTATACTCATTTGCATAAGTCAATGGTGTTGAACCAAAATTAAATATAAATCAACTTCTTTGTACAGCCTTTTTTCTAAAATGAACAATTTGTTTTTTCTCCTGATTAATCACAAATCTTCATTTCCAACACCAATCTGAAACTCTATTTAACATATTCTGCAAATCTTGTTTGCATTCAGCTAATAAAACAATATCATCAGCATATAAAAGAATGCCCACAATCATATTATCGATTTTAATACCAAGATTTGCTTCTTTAATTTGAATAGCCAGATCGTTGACATAAATAGAGAACAACGTGGGAGACAATACCCCTTCTTTCACCCCAAATGGTGTGGGAAACCAGCCTGTTCTTAAGTCGTTTAACTGCACACAAGCTGTCAGTACTCGATAAAGGGATTTAATTGCTGTATAAAATTTACCATTTATTCCTGATTTTATAAGCCTGTACTCCAGAAGTTCTCTATTCACCCAGTCAAATGCCTTCTGGAAATCGATGAAACATGCAAATGTTGACTTGTTTTCTTTAAGTCTTGCTCTAATAATAGAAGTGACCGAATATATGTGATCTATACAGGCCCTTTGCTTCCGGAAACCATTTTGCTCATCTACTAACAATCCTGACCTTTCTATATGTCCAACTAATCGATTATTTAATAGAGCAGAATACAGTTTATAGACATTACTGATAAGACTTATCCCTCTGTAACTAAGTGGTGATTTGGGGTCATTTCTAGATGATTTAGGTAAAGGCTTTATAATAGATTTATACCACTGAGCAGGAATGATACCATGATCAAAACAAAATTGGAATAGCTCAAACAGAATTCTAAATAATTTAGAACTATTATGAGAAAGTGGCGTCCACCTGATGTTTCTGCAGATGAAGAGTGGATGATCACCCATCAAATTGTTCTTCCAATGTCTTATCATCAAGAAACTCTCAGTCTGGCCCATGAGAATCCTATGTCAGGTCATTTGGGTATCAAGAAGACCCTTCAACGTGTCAGGAACCATTTCTTCTGGCCTTCCATGAGGTCTGATGTACAGGAGTACTGCAAATCCTGTCATACTTGTCAAATGGTTGGGAAGCCGAACCAGAATATTCCAAAGGCTCGACTTAAGCACATTCCTGCTTTTGAAGAACCTTTCAGTCGAATCAGCATTGACTGCATTGGACCATTGCTGAAGACTAGATCTGGTTGTGAGTACCTACTGACTATCATGTGTGCTTCCACCCGGTTTCCTGAGGCAATTCCACTTCGTAATATCAAGGCGAAGACTATCATCAAGGCTCTTACCAAGTTTTTCTGCTTTGTTGGTCTTCCTAAGTCTATTTAGTCTGATCAAGGGTCAAATTTCATGTCTGGCATATTTCAGCAAGTTATGCATGAGCTTGGTATTTAACAATACAGGTCATCAGCTTACCATCCTGAGAGTCAAGGTGCTTTGGAGAGGTTCCATCAAACCCTGAAGAACATGATAAGGACCTACTGCCTTGACACAGAGAAAGACTGGGATAAAGGTGTCCATCTTCTTCTGTTTGCTGCCCATGAAGCTGTTCAGGAGTCTCTTGGGTTCAGTCCTTTTGAGCTTGTTTTTGGGCATACAGTCCGTGGACCTCTGAAGCTTCTGAAGGAAAAGTTGCTGGCTGAAGATGATGTCCCAATGAACTTGCTTCAGCATGTCTCTGACTTCCGTAATCGTCTCTCTAAGGCTTGCGACTTTGCTAAGTCTAATCTCAAAGAGGCTCAGGGCAAAATGAAAACCAGATTTTTTTTTTTTTTTTTTATTAAACCTTTATTTAACCAGGTAAGACTCATTGAGATTTAAAATCTCTTTTTCAAGAGTGACCTGGCCAAGAGGGCAGCATAAATAAAAAGGGACACATATAAGTTTCATATAAGGACAATGACACACAGATATCAAAACATTAAAAAAAAATTAAAAATAAATACATAAATAAGTAAATTAGGCACAGAGACAGTTTCTCATGCTTTCACATTCTAAATCCTTTAAAATTGAACCAAAAGCATTAACAGAAATCAGTTCTAACAATCTCAAGTCCTTCTGAAGGATGTTCCAGGCAGAGGGGGCAGCATATTTAAAAGCTTTTTTTCCAAGCTCCGTGCGAGCACGCACGGAACAGTCAAATGCAAAATATCTTGAGAACGGAGGTTGTTATGGCCTTCACTTCGAAAAAGATATATGGACAAGTAAGAAGGAACCAGCCCAAGGAGAGTTTTATAAATAAAATTCAACCAATGAGTACGCCTATGTACATACAGAGATGGCCACTCAGCCTTAGAATACAAAGTACAATGATGGGTAAGATTTTTAAAACCAGTAACAAACCGCAAGGCACAGTGATAGACAGTATCCAGGGACTGTAAACATTGTGCAGAAGCATTCATATATAATAAGTCATCGTAATCTAGCAAAGGCAGGAAAGTAGCTGATACAAGATATTTCCTAGCTGGAAAGGAGAAGCAGGATTTATTTCTAAAGTAAAAGCCTAGCTTTACCTTGAGCATAATGACTAGATTTGCAATATGGGACTTAAAAGTTAGCTGACGATCAATAAGAATGTCTAAATACTTGTAACTTGAAACTAGTTCAATTACTCTTCCTTGAGCAGTGATTATGTTTGGAAGATTTGTTGGTATTTCACTACTGTTAGAAAACAGCATGAGTTTAGTTTTTTCTGTATTTAATACCAATTTTAGTTTCTGCAGGCGGGACTGAACAATATCAAATGCAGACTGTAGAAAGTTAATGACCTGTATAACAGATGATGAACAGCAATAAATAACGGTGCCATCAGCATAAAAATGATAATTAGCATTTGAAAGGTTTTCACATAGGTTATTAACATAAAGGGTAAACAGAATAGGTCCTAAAACAGAACCTTGCGGCACCCCTTTGGATACTGTTAAGAAAGAGGAGGTGGACCCTGCTATTTGAACACACTGCATTCTAGCAGACAGATAGTTGGAGAGCCAAGCTACTGCTCGCTTAGACAATCCAATTTGGTGAAGCATGCCGACTAAAATGCTATGGTCAACTGTGTCGAAAGCTTTTGATAAATCAATAAAAAGTGCTGCACAATATTTTTTGCAGTCTAATGCCTCAATAATGTCATTTGTGACTTTAAGAGCGGCAGTCATAGTGCTGTGTTTTTTCCTAAAACCAGACGGATAATTTGATAAAATGCCCTTAGAATCTAAAAATTCTTTTAATTGATTGCTCACAAGCTTTTCAAATACTTTAGCTAGGACACAAAGTTTGGAGATCGGTCTATAGTTATTTAAGTCAAATGGTTGCCCCCCTCTTCAAAAGAGGAAGAACAAACGCAGATTTCCAGACTTTTGGGATCTCACTGCTAATAAAACTAAGATTAAAAATCAAAGACTAAGGTTCAGCAATGAAATCAGCAGCCAGCTTAAGAAAATAAGGGTCCAGCTTATCAGGGCCTGCTGATTTCTTAGGGTCCAGGTGCCTTCACTCTCTATGGACCTCAGCAACAGATACAGGCATAAGCTTAAATGTGCAATCAGTAGGCCTATATGAGCTTGTGGAAGTACTGTCTATTTGTACAACAGAGTTTATTTTTTCAGGAAACAAAGATTCAAATAAAAAACCAGAAGAAATAAAATGCTCATTAAAACAATTAAGTATGGCTGACTTGTCAGTCAGAGTACAGGAATTGTGAACAATGTGAGTAGGAAGTTCACTAGATGGTTCATGGCCAGAATTTTAATTGTTTTCCAAAACTTTTTCGGGTATTTAATGTTTTTGTAGTTTCAGAGAGGTAATAATCAGATTTAGCTTTCTTTATAAAAAATGTACACTTATTATGAAGCTGTCTAAAATGGAGCCAGTTTGTCTCTGTTTTAGATTTCCTTGCCCCGGCCCAGGCAACATCCCTTTCTTTAAGGAGACGACGCAGCTCAAGAGAAAACCATAAATTATTTCGACCTTTCACTCTCAACTGGCGGAACGGGGCATGTTTATTTACAATACTTGAAAAACCATCATAAAAGAACTTCCAGGCCAGTTCCACATCATCAATAAGTGAAATTTTATCCCAATCATAATGAGACAGATCACGAAAAAAGGCTTGTTCACAAAAATGTTTAAAATCTCTTTTAAGAATGAGTCGTGGCTTAGACTTTGGGAGTTTAGCCTTTCTAACTGCTGCTATGACGCAGTGGTCACTCATATCATTTGCAAAGATTCCCATGTCTGAGAATTTATGTGGGGCGTTCGTAAGAATTAAATCAAGCAAGGATGATCTCTCAGGACATTTAATATTAGGACGAGTTGGACCCTCAATTAATTGAGTCAGATTAAAAGAATCACAGATAGATTGAAAGCTGTCTGAAGCCGTGGACAGCCCATCAATATTAAGATCTTCGACAAGAAGAGGCTCATTCGAACTAAATCTAGATAAGTGTTGAGTTAAAGAACACAGGGCTTCTTTACAGGCTGATGGTGGTCTATAACACCCGATTACAGTCATAAACTGACCCGGCATGAACTCAAGCTTCAGGACAAGGAGCTCAAACTGCCTGCTAATAGATACAGCGGTTACAATGTTGCAATGGAATTTGTTTTTTATATAAATAGCGATGCCACCGCCCTTCCTGGGGCGATCGCAGCGAAAAACATTATAACCCTTTATGAAAATATCCGTGTCCGAGAGATTTATTAAGCCATGTTTCAGATATAACAAAAATATCCGTGTCAGTTGAATTGACCCAAATTCTGACTCGATCCATTTTTGAAAGCAAGCTTCGAACATTGACGTGAATAATACAGAGACCAGATCTAGTTTTGAATTCGTCTGGCTGAGTAACACAATTAAAAGTAGGTCCTGGGTTAGGCTGCATGTCGCCTGAGGGTGTAAGTAAAAGGAGAACGAAATATTTTCGCTTGATATAATGTAATTCAATACCGGATTGATCATTCTTTCTTGGCTTAACGAAATCAAGAACAGAATTTTCAGAAATCGTAAAACAGTTTTTCAAAACAGACAGGTATATAAAGCGAAACAATTGCGCATAATTAAAAGACACTAAAGTAAGTTCCAACATCTGCACAACCATTTCACGGTGGAGCACAGTGCTGGTAATGGAATTGGGAACAGCCGGAGGAGAGCGCGCCTACTCAAACGCACAGCCCCGTTGGGGGACCGAATTCCAAGAAATCCATAATGAAAATGCAATGAACAAAGCAAATAAAATTTTCATTGTCACTGATTCAGCTCGGTTCAGTTCAGTTTATTTCAGCAGTTCAATTTATGACTGTGAGTTAGCGCCAGAGAGGGGAAAAGCACCGCTCTTCAACAGTGAGGCCAGCAGGTATTAGCGGAGAGCCAAGCAGCAGTAGAGAGGAGGTGCACCCTCCCGACAGCAGCAGCGAGGCAATAGCTGTTAGCAGTGAAGCAGACAGCAGTAGAGAGGAGGTACACCCTCCCGACAGCAGCAGTGAGGCAATAGCTGTTAGCAGTGAAGCAGACAGCAGTAGTAAGGAGGTACACCCTCCCGACAGCAGCAGCGAGGCAATAGCTGTTAGCAGTGAAGCAGACAGGAGAAGTAAGGAGGTACACCCTCCCGACAGCAGCAGCGAGGCAATAGCTGTTAGCAGTGAAGCAGACAGCAGCAGTAAGGAGGTACACCCTCCCGACAGCAGCAGTGAGGCAATAGCTGTTAGCAGTGAAGCAGACAGCAGTAGAGAGGAGGTACACCCTCCCGACAGCAGCAGTGAGGCAATAGCTGTTAGCAGTGAAGCAGACAGCAGCAGTAAGGAGGTGCACCCTCCCGACAGCAGCAGTGAGGCAATAGCTGTTAGCAGTGAAGCAGACAGCAGTAGAGAGGAGGTACACCCTCCCGACAGCAGCAGCGAGGCAATAGCTGTTAGCAGTGAAGCAGACAGCAGTAGAGAGGAGGTGCACCCTCCCGACAGCAGCAGTGAGGCAATAGCTGTTAGCAGTGAAGCAGACAGCAGTAGAGAGGAGGTGCACCCTCCAATAGCTGTTAGCGACAGACAGCAGTAGTAAGGAGGTAGCAGCAGCAGGCAATAGCTGTTAGCAGTGAAGCAGACAGCAGTAGTAAGGAGGTACACCCTCCCGACAGCAACAGCGAGGCAATAGCTGTTAGCAGTGAAGCAGACAGCAGTAGTAAGGAGGCCCTCCCTCCCGACAGCAGCAGCGAGGCAATAGCTGTTAGCAGTGAAGCAGACAGCAGTAGTAAGGAGGTACACCCTCCCGACAGCAGCAGCGAGGCAATAGCTGTTAGCAGTGAAGCAGACAGCAGTAGTAAGGAGGTACACCCTCCCGACAGCAGCAGCGAGGCAATAGCTGTTAGCAGTGAAGCAGACAGCAGTAGAGGAGGTACACCCTCCCGACAGCAGCAGCGAGGCAATAGCTGTTAGCAGTGAAGCAGACAGCAGTAGAGAGGAGGTACACCCTCCCGACAGCAGCAGTGAGGCAATAGCTGCTAGCAGTGAAGCAGACAGCAGTAGTAGAGGAGGTACACCCTCCGACAGCAGCAGCGAGGCAATGAGCTGTTAGCAGTGAAGCAGACAGACAGTAGAGAGGAGGTACACCCTCCCGACAGCAGCAGTGAGGCAATAGCTGTTAGCAGTGAAGCAGACAGCAGTAGTAAGGAGGTACACCCTCCCGACAGCAGCAGCGAGGCAATAGCTGTTTGCAGTGAAGCAGACAGCAGTCGAGAGGAGGTGCACCCTCCCGACAGCAGCAGCGAGGCAATAGCTGTTAGCAGTGAAGCAGACAGCAGTAGTAAGGAGGTACACCCTCCCGACAGCAGCAGCGAGGCAATAGCTGTTTGCAGTGAAGCAGACAGCAGTCGAGAGGAGGTGCACCCTCCCGACAGCAGCAGTGAGGCAATAGCTGTTAGCAGTGAAGCAGACAGCAGTAGAGGAGGCAATACACCCTCCGGAGGTACAGCAGCAGTGAGGCAATAGGTTAGCAGTGAAGCAGACAGCAATCCCCGACAGCAGCTGTTAGGCAATAGCTGTTAGAAGCAGACAGCAGTAGAGAGGAGGTACACCCTCCCGACAGCAGCAGTGAGGCAATAGCTGTTAGCAGTGAAGCAGACAGCAGTAGAAGGAGGTACACCCTCCCACAGCAGCAGCAGCACAGCAGGAAGCAACAGCAGTGTTTGCAGAGACCCTCCCGACAGCAGACAGCAATAGCTCAGTGAGCAGACAGCAGTAGTGGAGGTGCACCCTCCTCGACAGCAGCAGCCAATAGCTGTTAGCAGTGAAGCAGACAGCAGTAGTAAGGAGGTACACCCTCCCGACAGCAGCAGCGAGGCAATAGCTGTTTGCAGTGAAGCAGACAGCAGTAGAGAGGAGGTGCACCCTCCCGACAGCAGCAGTGAGGCAATAGCTGTTAGCAGTGAAGCAGACAGCAGTAGAGAGGAGGTACACCCTCCCGACAGCAGCAGCGAGGCAATAGCTGTTAGCAGTGAAGCAGACAGCAGCAGTAAGGAGGTACACCCTCCCGACAGCAGCAGCGAGGCAATAGCTGTTTGCAGTGAAGCAGACAGCAGTCGAGAGGAGGTGCACCCTCCCGACAGCAGCAGCGAGGCAATAGCTGTTAGCAGTGAAGCAGACAGCAGTAGTAAGGAGGTGCACCCTCCCGACAGCAGCAGTGAGGCAATAGCTGTTAGCAGTGAAGCAGACAGCAGTAGAGAGGAGGTACACCCTCCCGACAGCAGCAGCGAGGCAATAGCTGTTTGCAGTGAAGCAGACAGCAGTAGAGGAGGTACACCCTCCCGACAGCAGCAGCAAGGCAATAGCTGTTAGCAGCAGTAAAGGAGGTGCACCCTCCCGACAGCAGTAGAGAGGAATAGCTGTTAGCACCCTCCAGACAGCAGTAGAGAGGAGGTACGAGGCAATAGCTGTTAGCAGTGAAGCAGACAGCAGCAGTAAGGAGGTACACCCTCCCGACAGCAGCAGTGAGGCAATAGCTGTTAGCAGTGAAGCAGACAGCAGTAGAGAGGAGGTACACCCTCCCAGCAGCAGCAATAGCTGTTAGGCAACAGCAGCTGTTACAGCAGCAGTGAGGCAATAGCTGTTAGCAGTGAAGCAGACAGCAGTAGAGAGGAGGCACACCCTCCGACAGCAGCAGCGAGGCAATACACAGACAGTAGTAAGGAGGTACACCTCCCCGACAGCAGCAGCAAGGCAATAGCTGTTAGCAGTGAAGCAGACAGCAGTAGAGAGGAGGTACACCCTCCCGACAGCAGCAGCGAGGCAATAGCTGTTAGCAGTGAAGCAGACAGCAGCAGTAAGGAGGTACACCCTCCCGACAGCAGCAGTGAGGCAATAGCTGTTAGCAGTGAAGCAGACAGCAGCAGTAAGGAGGTACACCCTCCCGACAGCAGCAGCGAGGCAATAGCTGTTAGCAGTGAAGCAGACAGCAGCAGTAAGGATGTGCACCCTCCCGACAGCAGCAGCGAGGCAATAGCTGTTAGCAGTGAAGCAGACAGCAGAAGTAAGGATGTGCACCCTCCCGACAGCAGCAGCGAGGCAATAGCTGTTAGCAGTGAAGCAGACAGCAGAAGTAAGGAGGTACACCCTCCCGACAGCAGCAGCGAGGCGACAGACAGTAGCACAGCGAGGACAGAGCATACAGACCCAGCAGCTGATCGGAGAGGGCCGCGATTGCAGAAATAGCGGGTCACCTTCCGATACCGACAGCGAAGCAACAGGCAGTAGCTGAGTAGAGAGAAACGACCAAACCCAGCAGCTGATCGTAGAAGGCAGCAGGCAGGTAGCAGTGGAGCAAGTCGCAGAGTCGGGTGGCCGCCAGTGGAGAAGACTTGCCGGAGAAGATCCCGCTGATTTTTTTGTCAATCCATATATATTGATTTAAAGTATTTCAAATGATAGCAGGGAGAATTTTCAAATAACTTTATAAGAACCTAAGTACAAAGCACAATAAAAACACAATAAAAAAAGACTCTACTCACAGGACAAACAAACGTGTAAACGTGCGTGCTGCCATCTTGGATTCTACTACTCATACTACTATGAGTACATGAGTACATGATGTGACCTTCATTCCCAAGATAGAAGTTTTAAAGCTGATGACAAAGTCGTGGCGCTTTTGCCAGTTCCTGGAAACCCTCTAAGAGCCCGATATTTTGGCCCTTACACTGTCCTCAAAAGGATCAGTGATCTAAATTACGTCATTTTAACCCCTGGAAGGAAGAAACAAAAACATATGTGTCACATCAACATGCTGAAAGAATACATTGACAGAGACACTCAGCAAAATCCAGTCAATGTAGTAAATACAATTGAACTGGAAAATTCAGAAGAATATTGTGACTGCCCCTTGGAAAATGAACCTGGTCCAGCCAAACTTGAAAATTCAGACATCCTTCAAAATATTGACAGCAAGTTGTCCCACCTGGACCCTTTTCAACAACAACAGCTAAAGCAGCTCATATTTGAATATAGTCACATATTCCCCGACGTTCTATCGAGGACTGATATGGTTTACCATGATGTCATCCTACAAGATGATGCCAAGCCTGTAAAACAGCATCCTTACAGAATGAATCCAGAGAAGCAGAAATACCTTAAACAAGAAGTCAAATACCTGCTTGAAAATGACTTTGTTGAACTAAGTAACAGTGACTGGAGTTCTCCATGCATCCTAGTTCCGAAACCCAATGGAACATATAGAATGGTGACGGACTACAGGAAAGCGAACGCTCTTTCAAAAACGGTCTCATATCCTATTCCCAGGATTGATGACTGCATTGATAAAGTTGGACAGTCAAAGTATGTCACCAAATTGATCTCCTCAAGCGCTTCTGGCAGATCCCTCTCACAGACAGAGCAAAGGAGATCTCTGCCTTCGTCACACCAGATGGATTATACCAATACAAGGTCATGCCCTTTGGAATGAAAAATTCTCCGGCCACCTACCAACGTCTGGTAAACAGAGTGATCGCTGGACTACCAGGATGTGAGGCCTATATTGATGACATTATCATCACCAGCGACAGCTTCCAAGAGCACCTCACCTACATCAGAAACTTCTTTCAGAGAGTGAGTGATGCCAAGCTGACTATCAACCTTGTTAAAAGTGACTTTTGTAAAGCTACAGGTGTTTACTTAAGGTCATATTGTAGGACAGGGTCAAGTCAAACCAATTGATGCAAAAGTAAGAGAATTTCCTGAGCCTACAACTAAAAGACAACTAATGAGATCCCTAGGGATGGCTGGCTACAGAAAATTCTGTAAAAATTTCTCTATCATTTCTGAACCTTTGACAAATTTACTGAAAAATGCAAAATTTGTTTGGGATGAAAAATGTCAAAATTCATTTGACCAACTGAAAGCTATCCTCAAAAATGCACCAGTTCTCTTATCTCCTAATTTCAAAAGGAGATAAGATTCACATTCTTGCATAAGATGAAAAACAAGAATCAAAGATTACTGAGATGGGGTTTGCTTTTGCAGGAGTATGATTTGGATATTTCTTACATCAGGGGAAAAGATAATGTTATCCCAGATACACTTTCACACATGTAATTTTACTTTTCTATTTGATTGTGAAAATTGCACTGGTTGTTATGTATATGATTGTTATAATGACCAATGGCACTTTTGAGTAAAGTTCAAGATTATACTGATTATAAAGCTGTGTTAATTTTAAAAGAAAGCTTTTAGCAAACTTTTCTTTTCTTAAAGAGGGGAGGTGTTATCTCTGAGTATTTTATGTAAAGCACTGTATATCATTTGTAAATGGAGATTTGTTAAATGCTATTTTTGCTGCCTTGCTGGTCAGCTATTTATTTTTTTCATCAGCACCCTCTGGTGGTGTGTCTGTAGCAAAACATGATCTGATGCAATACCACTTCTTTGTGATGAAATAGACTAGTGCTTTCTAGAAGTTTCTGGCTTCTTCTTGCCTGGAGGGGGTGGGATCACCCAGGAATCCTGTAGATCTTAACAGAATGTTGCTAGTCTATATAAATGCTGTGATTTTGGTCACCAGTGGCAGAGTTTTTGTTTTGGCAACAGAGTTACATAGTGGCATTAGAGTGTTATTATAAGATTAAACAGTGGATCATTTGTAGAAGTTTTTTTTTTTTTTTTTATCAGTGAAGAATAAATTTGTTTAAGTTGTCATTGCTGGTTTTCTTTGTTGTGATTTTCAAGTCATAACACAGCGCAGATCTACGTTGTTCCTGATTGGTCTGTTTTAGCAGTCCCCTAAGGCAGTGATTTTCAACCCCTGTGCCGTGGCAGAGATCGTCAGGTGTGCCCGTGGGAAATTGGCTGACTAAGTAATTCAAACACCCATCCTTGCCAGCCAGTGGGTCACCCTTTGCTTTGATTACAGCATTTAATCTTTCAGGCATAGTTTTCACATTTTTTATTTCCTCACTCGCTGAACCGGCCCATATGGTTTGAAGTTAATTCCAAAGAGATTCTTTCTATGTTACAACAGATTTTCTCAATCGAATTAAGACCTGGACTTTGAGCAGGCCAAGTCATAACTTTTATGTCACCAGATGTTATTTTTTCAGACTGAGATACTTCTGAGTGGTGCAAGAATTGTGTTTAGGGATATTGAAATGTTGAAAATAAAATCCCTGACCAATCAGTCTCTTTCCAGATGGTATTGTGTGCCTCACAAAGATTCTGTGCTACTTCATTTAATCCACGATTCAGTCGATTTTTATGAGATCACTAGCTCCTTTCAAGCAGACTGAACCCCAAACCATAATATTACCACCTCCATATTTAACTGAAGGGGTTGAACAGACATTTTCGTTTTCCAACTCTACAGTACACAACTGTTCTGCATTTGGGTGAGAAAAATTCAAATTATGATTCATCTGTCCAAAGGACTTGCTCCCAGTCCATTAGTGTCCAATCCTTGAATTTCTTGGCAAATTTGATTTTTTTTTTTTTCTCAATGTTGCCAGCTCTTAGCAGCAACACAACCAATCAGACCATTTTCACACAGGCGTCTAGAAATGGTAGATCTTGATACTTCTCATCGCTTCATTTCTGGTTTTATTGATATCGAGTTGTCTTACTGTCAACCGCTGATTTTTTTTTAAAATTTGTCACCCATAATGTCGGAAGCACTTAACTTCCATTTTGCACCTCTGTTGCCTCTAGTTTTCAGCGAACAGATCTCTTTGAAATGCCTGATGAGGTTTCTTACAGTGCCAAGGCAGCATTCTGGGTTTTCAGCATCATGTAAGGCCACAATGCGGCTACAATCTCGGAGAGCTCATTCTGTCGTGCCATCGTCTTTAACACTGTGACAGAGCTCAAAATTTATCTCACCTTATACACTGGAACAACTGACCATCAGAGGTCATTTTGCAGAATAGTGTTGCCTCAAAACCACTTTAAACAATTTTTTTAGCATCAAGAACCATGGAATGAGCCTTCAAATGGGTGTTTAGGCTATGCAACATTCAAAAAATAAAATTTGCTACACCTTTCAACCATTATAAAAAATGCATGTTTTCAGTGTGTTTGTTCATTATCCATATTTTTACCTCAAGGGATTTTTTTTTTTTTTTTTTTGCTCTCATTGCCAACAATAGTACTTTTCAATGCATTTTCACCAAAAAAAATAAAATGGAGAAGTAATTTATTAAGACCCCTTTTAGACGAAAGTGGTGGTGCATAATAGATAGATAAGTTTATTTCAGGCTCATAGCCTATATAAAGTATACATACACAATTTACAGCATCAGAGTAATGAGATCACATAATTAAAAAAAAAAAAAAAAAAAAAACCCGGCAGATTAAACAATCACACTAAATAATCGACTAAGTTATACATATAGAATGGAACACCAGTGCCTCCACAGACTAGATTTAAACATACCCACACGAACAATATCAGTAACAAGGGTGTTGCAAGCAAATAAAATTCTTCGTTTAAAATTCAGGACAGCCTTCCTCTGAAGTTCACTAAAACTGAGCACTGAGTGAGACACAAACATGGCCCTGGCACTACATCATCTAGGTAAATATAGCATTTTCCTAAATGCGTTATTATATGCCACAAAAAGTCTTTTCATGCAGGATTGTTTAAAATCAGACCAAAGATAGACAATACATATTGGCACAAAAAAGTGCTAAATAACAATTGTTTGACATCAAATGAACAAGCACCAAAATTTCTCAATAAGAAATTGATTCTGACATATAAGGACCTTAGTTGTCTTTCAATATCATCATTATCAGACATATAATTCATTGTAAACATGCCAAGGTATTTATATCTGGATACAAAAGCCAAGCGGGTGCCATTCAAAAAGATTTTTGGGGTATTTAAAAGTATTTTTTCCTTTGGGTAGAACAGACATACATACCGTTTTGAATTATATACAATATCATGTTTTACACCGTAAGCTGAACATATATATGAAAGTTTTTGCATCACTGCATCCTACTGAACTGCATTGTTCAGCTTTTTTGTCAGCAATAGAAAAACCATCTGAAAGGATTCTTTTGTGTGATCAATTTTTTGTCTGGATTCTACCAATCCACTTCAGCAGTGTATGCCGCTGCTTTTAACAGCATTTCCTTCTGTCAGTGCTTCTAAAGCCACATTCACACCGGACGCGAAACGAATTTTTCGCACGACAGATTACATTCAAAGTCAATGCAAAGACGCATAACTCCGCTGATATTTGCATGGTATACGACGTGAGAGCAGCCATTCAAATTAACCTTACCACGAAAATACACCATAAATATCTCGACAACTCGAATTTGATTGGTTGATTCGTTTTCTTTTTAATCAAAAAAGAACGGAAACCAAATTTAAAATTGCTGCCATGACGGTGATACTGAAAATCCCAGCGTTTCCATTTTCAAAAGGAATCTTCTTCATCCCACCAACAACACACACAGCAAATATCAATTTTACCCTTTGAGCGCTGAATAAAATTTCAAGGGATTAAAAATGTTGCCACATGATAGGTTTTCCACAGCATCTGATTTTGATATTTTGCATCATTGGACAACTATAGTTGCCTACAGCGCTGAAAGGGTTATCATTGTTTCCCCCAAAATCAGCAGGAACAGAATTCATGCTTGCTGCCGTGGTGGCCATATTGAAAATCGCAGTACGCTCATTTTCAAAAGGAACCTTCTACCGGCCACTAGCACAGACAGCAAATATGAAATTGATCAGATCATCTATCCTCCTTGAAATCGATGATATTCAAATTAAAGATGGCTGCCATGGTAGTCATACTGAAAATGGGAGTGCACCCATTCTTGAAGGGAAGCTTCCTCTATCCATTATCAACATGTACACTGAATGTTAACTTGATCGGATCATTTTTTTTCCTTGACATCAATGGAAACCAAATTCAAGATGGCTGCTGTGGCGGCCGTATTGAAAATCACAGGAACGGTGACAGTGCAAATGACACACCACCTCTCCGTGGCTGAGACCTGCCCCTAGCATGCCAATGGCTCTTTTTCTCTCTCCTGTGTCACAAGCCGCTCCATTGCATTGATGCAGTAGCTTTTTTGGTTTTTTTTGTTGGGTATTGACCACACCCAAAAGAACAAGTCAACTGTCACTGTACACATCACAAACCGCTCAATGTTTGTTATTACTGAAGTGCTTGGCGCGTTGACGTGGTGCGCGTCAGGATTACAATACCACGCGCTTTTCTTTATTTCCACTTGTGCCTCATTGGAAAAGCAATAAAAATCAATCGATTCTTCAATTTGCCACAAATACAGTACATACCTCACCGTTGTGTTTTTAATGGTGCTAAGTATATACTGTGCCATGTTCTCTCCAATGTCATCACACACTATAAAGAAAGACTCAAAGCTGCTATCTCCGTCAAGTTAGGCTTCACGCAATAAGAGTAAAGAGATTCCAATACCTGTGGGACACATTTGAGAAAATACTTCTTTCATGATCATTCTTTTCCTTCAATCATTTTTTATTTCACTTATTTTTCTGTTGAAATTTTGCATACAAAGAGGATGAACAAAGGCATTAATTCATAACAGAGGGTGTCATTACCAGTGGGGGGCACTGCAGTAATACAGGAGTCGGGGGTACTCTGAATTATCATTGGACGTCCTACATGAGCACTGCCATTGCATCATCATTAGTGGTAGATTGTTGATTTTTTTTTTTTTTTTTTAAGAAGAGTCCAATTAACAACAAAACTGAACTTTTCTGACCTTCATTGGAATGTCAGATTGAGAGGTCAATAACTGGAATTGCAACAGCTGAACCAAAAGTTAGCCACCCAGCTGTTTGCCTGATCCTGTGAATATTTAAAGCATCTTTTTTGTGAAAATCTCTTCCCAAAACTGACGTTCATAGAGCTTCCCCGCTGTATGAATTCTTCAGAGACTCCTTAAATCAGCTGGTGCTGTGCTGCACCACTCGCACCAAGTACATCTGAAGGGTTCTTCACCTGAGTGGATTCTTCGGTGCAGACAAAGTATATTGTCCGTAAAAGTACTTCTAGCATTGACTACATTAGAAAGGCTTCACACCCGAATGAATTTTTGGTGCAAGCTTAATTCATCTTTTTCAGAAAAACACTTAGCACACCGAGTACATTTGTACGGTTTTTCACCAGTATGAACTCTTTGATACCGAGTTGAATTACAGTTTTCAGACAAACACTTTCTGCACTCACTACATTTGTAGGACTTTTCACCTGAATGAATGCTCCTCTGGGTATCAAGAGCATTTTTTTCATTAAAAGGACTTTGCACAATAAGAACATTAGTGGGCTTTTCACATGTGTGAATTCTGTTGTAGTAATACATTACATTTTTGAGAAGAGCACTTCCCACATTGGCTCGATTTAACTAGGGAAAATTAGCCTATTCATTACATTTGTTGGGCTTTTTACAATCTGATGGCTTATTGTGAGTAATGGGCCCCTTTCCTGGGGTCTATAGTTACACCCTAAGCATTGTTGGCATTGTATCCAAGGGCTCATTTCAAGATGGTTACCGTTCCTTTGATTGCGGATATCTGTACTTCCTGGGTACTTGGACAACCAGGGATGGCCTCCATGCATTTCCTCAGGTTTATCTTCATAAGCCCCGTTGCACCTACCACCACTGGTATTATATCAATTTCTTTCAATGACCAGGTTGTTTTTAGGTCTTGGTATTTTGTTATCTTTTCCCTTTCTGCTCTATTAAGTCCATAATCATGAGGGAATATGACATCTATAATTTTGGCAATTTTCTCCTGCCTATTCCAGATTCCGGTTTTTCTGCACCTCCCTCTATGAACCTTCCAGTTGGAATCACTTTGTCGTAGAATATTGTTACTTTCCTGTTGGAGACGACTGGTGCTGGTTCATGGTCCCATATTTTTTCCTTTACTTCCACTTCCATCTCTTTGCATATTTTCCAGTGGAGGTATTTGCAGATATTATTGTGGCGGGAGGTATAATGTCCATCGGCCAGGATTTGGTAGCCTGAGACTAAGTGGTTTACACTTTCAACTGTTGTATGGCAGAATATACATAGATCGTTCTGTGAGATTCCTGCAATCTTCTTGAATCCATTTGTTAGAAGTCCCAGATCTTGGGCTCCAACTATAACTCTCTCCATCGAATCCCAGCTCTCCGTTCTTCAGCCACTGTATTGATCCTTCTTTGTCGATGAAATCCTTTTCCAATTCTTCTTGGAATCGTCCAGCCCTACGGTGCTGCTTCCATCTGTCCATTCTGAGAATCTGTTCCGTTTTGCTGAATTTTGCCCGTGTTTTTCTTGCTAGCTTTGTTGCCTGTGTCAGTTTGTTACCTTCTCTCTCTTCAAAGATGTCTCCTCCAAAGTTTTCAGCCAACTTTATGATAGACGTCTGCTGGGGTAGGATCTCAGCACGATGTTGTGCAACCATTCTCATTATGTCCTCATCAGTGCTTTTCAGGTACTGTCCCATACTGACAACTGTTGCTCTGTAAGCCTGGTTAATCTCTGTAAGGCTTAGTCCGCCTCCTCTGCGAGGGAGATTAATTCGATCCATACACTGGTTTCTGTAGGTGACTTTGTGTAAGGTGAGTGTCTTCCTGGTCTTCATATCCAACTTATCCAGCTCACCTTGTGGCCAGTCTATAATGCCAAAACCGTAAGTCACCACAGGGATTGCAAACTGGTTTATGGCAGTGATTTTGTTCTTTGGTGTTAGTTCTGATTTGCAAATATTTTTTAAGAGTTTTAAGTATTCTTTCTTGACTTTTTCTCTCATCTTCTTATGCTCTATTGCTGCATTTTCTTCAATTCCCAGATATTTATATGTGGAGTCCTCGGCCAGATCTTCAGTACAACCCTCTTCCCCCACTAGGATATTTTCTGCCACTACCTTCTTACCTTTCCTGATTGTACATTTACGGCACTTTTCCAGACCAAATTCCATACTAATGTCCCTGGAGAACTTATAAACTGCTCCAACAAGCTGGTTAAGTTTTTGTTCCGACTCTGCATAGAGCTTCAGGTCATCCATGAATAGTAGATGGTTCACTCTTTTATGGCCTTTTCTGCTTCTACCTCTGCTTAGGTTGTACTCGATGTCATAGCTTTTCAGCAGCTTGCTGAGAGGGTCCATGGTGAGGCAGAATAAGAGCGCTGACAGGCTGTCTCCTTGGAAGATTCCTCTCTGAACTTGGACATCTGGGATTATTATGTGTCCCTCTGAATATTTTAGGGTGATGGTGGTTTTCCGCTTGGTCATTTGGGTCCTAAGGAAGGATCTTATCTCTTCATTGATGTTATACAGTTCCAGGCATCTCAGTATCCAGGAGTGGGGCACACTGTCAAATTCCTTTTTATAATCAATCCATGCCATAACTGAGGTTTCGCTGTCTTCTCTTGCAGTCCTCAAGAATAGTTTTATTTATCAAGAGTTGGTCCTTAGTTCCAAGCCTTTTTCTTATGCATCCCTTTTGTTCGTTTTCCAGGTAGTTTCCCTCATGAAGATGTTCATAGATTGCATCGGCTATGATCCCTGTCAGCCACTTGTATGTTGTTGTCAGACAGCAAATTGGTCTACATTTATTAGGCAGCTGCATATCATTACTCATTGGTCTGAGGTTGGTATTACCAGTGGTTAGCCATTCTGGGGTCTTCTCCTTTCAGTATTTTAGTGAAGGCCATGACATAGTGGCAGTGTAGAGCAGTCATCTTCTTCAGCCAAAAAATTTGGGATTTTGTCTATTCCTGGTGTCTTAAAGTTACTATATTCATTGATTTTCCTCCTTATTCCTTCTTCCGCTAGTACGATTGCGGCATTTGCTGTTTGTCTCGGTTTTTTTCTTTATTGATTTCAGCCCACTGGCTCTCCTGATGTTGTTTTGGGTCTTCAAATAGTGGCCTCCAGTATCTTTCAATTTGTTCCCTCGCTGGTGGTTCTCGCACTTCTATGGAGTCTTTTGCTATATTCCTATAAACTATTCTTGGGTTTTCAGTAAACTGCTTATTTATCCGTTTCGCATTTATTTTCCTCTCTTTATTCCTTATTTGTGCAGCTAGGGCTTTGATCACAGCTTGATGTTCTGCCAGGCGTCCACTAAGCTGGTCATTGCTTATGTTGTATCTTCTTTTTATGGTGTTAATTTTCCCAGTGAGGTTCTTTGTGTGGTTTTGCTCATTTCTAAAAGTTGCAATTTGGGAGATTTTAGCTCTTAGCTTGTTAATTTTCTGATGTAGTTTCTTTTTCCAAGGTGGTTCCATTTTTATTTTCCTAGTCCCATTTCCCCTGCTGTCTTTATGTTCTGGGGCGAGCTTCCTCTGCATAAACCACGCAGCTCCGTAGGTCACACAGTTCAGCTCAGTCAGTGTGGTATCTGCTGGGACCAGTCTCGCTAGGCCAATGTTCACTTTCTGCAGCAGTGCTTTAAACTTTATTCTGTTTCAGTTCACTCAATTTTGGGCGTTCTTCCATATTCATTCTTCTAGTTTCTTCGATCTTATTAGTGAGCTCTTCTTCCAATTCTAAGTGTTCTGATGCTGTTCCCAGCTGTACTCCTTCTGGCTCCCGGGGGGGTGTGTGGGGCTCATTTTGCTCCTTTGTTGTTGTGTCTCAGGGCTTCCTGGTTGTTCCATTTCTAGCGCAACATCTGCCGGTGGGGGACAGGCGGCCCAGGTGAGGTTGCCCGGGGGGGTGATCTTTGAGGACCACGGGTGTCCTTTGTTGGTCGGTTTGGCATTTCTAGGGGCTCTTTAAGAGGGCAAATTTTGTTGTTGATCATGCTGGTAACTTCTAGTTGCATCCATTCTATTTCCTCCTCTGTAAAATACTTTTGGATGAGGGTGTTATGCCTTTGGGTGGTGAGTTTGCCTTCACCTGTTTGAATTCTCTGGTGGGAATTTAATTTAGATTTCTGAGGAAAACTCTTCTCACACTGTTCACATTTGTGGAGCTTTTCACCCGTATGAATTCTCTGGTGGGAATTTAAATGGCTTTTCTAAGAAAAGCTCTTCTCACACTGATCACATTTGTAGGGCTTTTCACCTGTATGAATTCTCTGGTGGGAATTTAATTTAGATTTCTGAGAATAACTCTTCTCACACTGATCACATTTGTAGGGCTTTTCACCTGTATGAATTCTCCGGTGGGAATTTAATTTAGATTTCTGAGAAAAACTCTTCTCACATTGATCACATTTGTAGGGCTTTTCACCTCTATGAAGTCTCTGGTGGGAATTTAAAAGGGATTTCTGAGAAAAACTCTTCTCACAGTGATCACATTTGTAGAGCTTTTCACCCGTATGAATTGTCTGGTGGGAATTTAAATTGCTTTTCTGAGAAAAACTCTTCTCACACTGATCACATTTGTAGGGCTTTTCACCTGTATGAATTCTCTGATGGGATTTTAAATAAGATTTCCATGAAAAAAACTTCTCACACTGATCACACTTGTAGAGCTTTTCACCCGTATGAATTCTCTGGTGGGAAATTAAATGGATTTTCTGAGAAAAGCTCTTTTCACACTGATCACATTTGTAGGGCTTTTCACCTGTATGAGTTCTCTGGTGGGCTTTTAATTTAGATTTCAGAGAAAAACTCTTTTCACACTGATCACATTTGTGGAGCTTTTCACCTGTATGAATTCTCTGGTGGGAATTTAAAAGGCATTTCTGAGAAAAACTCTTCTCACACTGATCACATTTGTAGAGCTTTTCACCTGTATGAATTGTCTGGTGGGAATTTAAATGGCTTTTCTGAGAAAAACTCTTCTCACACTGATCACATTTAAAGGGCTTTTCACCTGTATGAATTCTCTGATGGGAATTTAAATTAGTTTTATGAAAAAAACTCTTCCCACACTGATCACATTTGTAGGGCTTTTCACCTGTATGAATTCTCTGGTGGGATTTTAAATCACATTTCCATGAAAAGCTCTTCTCACACTGATCACATTTATAGGGCCTTTCACCTGTATGTATTCTCTGGTGGGAATTTAATTTAGATTTCCATGAAAAACTCTTCTCACACTGATCACATTTGAAGAGCTTTTCACCTGTATGAATTCTCTGGTGGGAATTTAAAAGGTATTTCTGAGAAAAACTCTTCTCACACTGATCACATTTGTAGGGCTCTTCATCTGCATGTATTCTTGGTAGGTAATTTAAATGAGATTTATTCATAAAACACCTCTCATGCTGAGAGCAGGGCTGGGTTATTTCCATTATATCTATTCCCACACCTTGGATTAATTCTGACTGTCTTTTCCCTGTTTTTATGTTGTTTGTGTTGGGCTCTCCTGCACACTGCCATAGTTCTCTCTGGCCTTTTCCATCAACACCGGCTACATTAAGCTCAGTATTCATGAGATCACTCACTGCATCTTCACTGGATTCAAACTTCACTTCATCACATTTAATATCAACACACATAACGTCTTGCAAGACATTAACGTGTTCAACCTTAATACAGTCTCCATAATCTGTTTCAGTTTTGATCTGGTCAGGATGCAGAAGGGTTTCATAGGCCAGCTCTGTAAAGCCTAGGCTCTCAGTCTTTAGATCCCCAGTGTTGCTGGGGCTCAGATCAGCTTCTGTTTTTATCAGTGGTGCTTGTGTGTGATGTAAATCACTGACCCTGCTGTTTGCAGGAACACGCTCCGGCTCCAGTGAGTCTAGTCCTGGTGCAGTGCATTTTGTCTCTGACTCTGCCATGTGGACAGACTCCAGTCCATGTAGGTCCTCTTCTTTCTCTCTGATCCTGTGCTGCGCGGGGAGCTCTGGTGGGGTCGTCTCAGTGTCCTGTCTCAGACGGGCTCCTGCCTGCATCATTCTGCTGATCTGATGTGTTCAGAAGTGCAGCTCCTGTAGGGAAATGGAGGAAGGGATTTTAACTTTAAACTGGACAATCGAGATGAAAGAAATACTTTCTCCACAGATTTTTGATGATTCCAGCAATCTAATCTTTTACATTTTTTTATATTCTCTCTCATCTGTCAACCTAAACCAAACTAAAGAATTCCGTAACAGCTCACTAAATTGCTACACCAGAACGGCTCAATAGTAAAATTATTTGGATCAATCATACAAGAGAAGGATATTTACAAACTTTGTCCGTACTACACAATGGGAGTATGATTTCAGTTCCAGCAGTCAAAGAGACTAAACACGATGAATTATAATGGTTATACAGGTATATAACCATATATTGTATTGGGTAACTGCAATTTTCACTTTCTACTGAAGTACTCAAACATGAATCTGCGTCATTCCACTTACACCCGCAAATAAGTGCTTGGTATAACAGTAAGTTACATTACGCTTGAGATGATGTCAAGCAGTTAATTTTCATAATATAAACAGGAAGTAATATTAATGTTACAATTGTGAAGCATGTGGGTAAAATTTTCTATCAGAAGTGCTGCACTATTGTATTCCATTTGAAAGTTAAGGCTGGCACACATTACAGGATTCTTCAGACCTTCACAGATTTAGAGACCACACACTTGATGATGACAAAAGACAGATCGCACAAGATCTCTCTTCTGATCTTATAGTGTGTGGAGCACCCCACACACTACAGGATTTCTAGTAGCAAATATTAAACATGTTCATTATTTACGATCTCTCCTTCTGAGGCCTTCCAAGCGGATCGGACCGGACAAAATCACTCTTAACACACCCCACACCACAGGAAAATCAGATACGATGTCGTTTGCAAACATCAGACAATCGGGCCGTTGCTGGCTTTGATTGGAAGGGGGAGATCAAAACAAAAATCAGCCCGATTATCCTGTAGTGTGTACCAGGCAATATAGTAACTAATATAAGAATTTTATTTTGAGAGTCATTAAATTGTGAGTCTTACGGTTTTAACCCTTCGCGCGCTAAATGCAGCTATATTTGCTCCATGATTTCAATTCAAAAATCAAAGCTGCTGAAAACCTATCGTGCGGCAGCCCGTTTAAAAGATCTCCAGCAAGGGAGCTCTTTTAAACAAGTTGCCACATGATAATTTAATTATCTTGCGCTCTTTGAAACTTTTTTTTTAAATTTTATTTCGGCGCTCTCAGGGTTAGCACTTGTGAACAAGACAAAATGGGAAGAAAAAACATTTTATGGGGAAATTATTGTTGGCAAGCAAGCACAACCAATGAAAATCCCCATGTTACAACTGTGCTGTATGGCAGTAAACAAAATTTTTGCGCTCAAGCAGTAGGCATAAAAGACAACATTTAAAATGTTTCGGATCCTAGACAAAAATTCATAAAATGGGTGCCATCTACTTCAGCATAAGAAACCTGCCGCAGGAATTCAATTCATCCCTGAGCTCATATTCACCAGCGTCTTCTTTTCAGCTCGATAGACAGGGAAACATATGGGCTTGGGAAAGTAATGGAACCATTACTTGAAGATATCAGACTCCTTGAAAATTCTGGTATAGACATAAATGTTCAGGGAGAAAATTGTAAGCTGTTTGGGACTATCACAGTATTAACAGCAGATAATTTTGCAATGCACATATTGTGTGGTTATGTCGAGAGCTTCTCTGCCAATAAGCCTTGCCAGTTTTGTTTGATAGACAGAGAACAAATACAAACTGTGCTGGATGATGATAATGTTGAGATGCGAACTAGAGAGTTACACAGACCATGCCAGGCTCTCTGATGCAAGCTCAACTAGTGGGAAAGAAAATTCCTGTTTAAACACTTTGAAGTACTTCCATGTAACAGAAAACATTTGTGTTGACATTATGCAAGATGTATTTGATTGCATGGCTCCATTAGAGGTGAAATTATTGTTAAGGCAATTGATTTATGAAGACAAGTGTTTCACATTAGAGCAGCTTAACCACAGAATTGCAACATATGACTGTGGCTATATGAATGACAAAAATAAGCCAAGTGTCATAGTGAATTTGAGATCATCTAAAGGTGCTATCTGGCTAACAGCCTCTCAAATGTGGTGCTTTTTACAGGCTCTTCCATTTTTGGTGGGGGACTTAGTTGAGAGGAAAAATGATTATTGGCGTTTGTTTATATTGTTGCGTGAAATTTGCAGCATTATTTTTGCGCCAGTAGTGACAACAGGGCTTGCTGTTATTTAAAAACTCATTATGGATCATCATTCCCTTTTCTAAGAGCTACATGGCAGAAATCTCATTCCACAGCACCACTTTATGATACATTACCTGAGGAAAGTGGCGTCCTCCACTTTTGCCGCTGCGTTTGTTAGAACAAGTTCATTTCATTAGATCTATATTCAAGTATCAGGTTAGATTGCAGAATTTTCCCGCCGCTTTCTTATCAGATTGCAGACGTGTCTCGCGTTTCACTCTGGCGAGCCAGACCCGGAAAACTGCGTTCTGCAGCCTCGTCCCGCCCAGCTCCGCCCTCCACAGAGCTGGCCAGTCAGAAGAAAGTGGGCACACGGGGAGTGGGGGCTATAGCGGAAGAGCAGCCCAAACGAGGCGTTTCAAGCAGAGACTACAATGGACTACAAATGGGGTTTTTTGAGGATGGCAGTATGAGCTAAATAAGGACCCTTTTTTTGGACTTTGAACGATCAGAAGTACTCTAGGGGAGTCCAAGATCAAAATATAACCTTGGAAATATAGCATCCGACGTCTTCTTTAAGTCGCAGGGCAAGGAGCTTGCTTGGCTTACTTCCGTTACAGTACTTCTGACGTACTCTTTGGATGACGAATTCTGACTTCCTCCTTAGTACGTTATTTAAATCCGATTTGATGAATGTTAGTTTGCCTTTCACTACTTTATTATATTATAAAACTCTGAGTTTTTTATAGCATGCGGTTGTGGATAGGCTATCTGTTGCTTTATTGCATTAATTTTGAGACCACGGTCCATTCTCTCCCCTGTGATTTCACTTGCTAGCATTTCTAACCTATTGCTAGCATGTCGAGACAGATACCGTTCGAAATGCTGCGTTAGCAGTTCTTTTTGTCCCCATCTTCCTCTGACAAATAAACGCTGGTCTCAGAAGCTAACACAGCCATCCATGAAAAAGCTACTTAAGCTCCCACTTTTCTATAGGAATACATACTTCCTATGGGCACTGCACAAGTCTGCTCAAAGCGCGCTTAAGATACCCTGCCGAGCACCGTTGTTCTTCTCGAACACGCCAAATCCAGATAATCCTTAAGTGGGCAATTCCATGAAAAGAGGGACAAGATGAGCAAAAATTAAATCTGTTTAACATCCAGCAAAGGGCCTCAATCTATCCACAAAACCCATAACTTTAAGAAACATATGTATTTATGGCTGAACAAACCACTATTTTTCACCAAGAGTTTTGCATCCAAACAGTTGGTGCGAATTTTACCCTGAAATCGGCCCAAAATCCGGTAATAAGGACCTTTGAAATTAACAGTAACTAAGTGGGTATAGCAATTCATATCATTCACTTTGTTATAGCAAGAGCATCAATTTAACTCTTTCAACCCCAGATATTCTAGCATCACTATACCCTTCAACCCCACAGCCCTCTGTAGAGGGCTGGTCATTATCTGGACATTGTATCTTACTGTTATCTCTGGAATCCCATTAAATGTAACCTGATATGTTCCAATCAATTAGTCAGATTGTTTGAATTTTCCCTACAGGAATTTGGGGTTGAAGGGAATATGTTGGTCAGCCCTCTGTAGAGGGCTGTGGGGTTGAAGGAGTTAAAGTAGAGGGGAGCTTGAACCCTCATGTGGAAGTTAGATGGCCGGAAGGTAGGGGTGACTTCATCATCCCAGTCAATGTAACGTCTGTCACGGAAATTCGGAATTATTTTTATTGGAAGAAACTGAGATGGAATATTGACTCAACCTTTTAAATTCTCTTAACTCTAGACAAGGCAAAGTCAATAATGGACTAAGTCTACCTGAAAATTTGGCACATAAGATTTGGCAGGGGATCAAAATCCATAACGTCTGTCACATGCAACATCCGTCACAGTAAAAGGGGTCCTGTAACGTCCGTCACAGGAGGAATGATCAACTTATCTGGATAAAAGGCACAGAGGGAATTTTTACCATGGATGTTTTTGAATTGGGGCTCAAATGTGTACAACCCCAATTCCGAAATAGTTGGGACGAAGTGAAAATTGTAAATAAAATCAAAATGCAATGACTTTCAGATCACATGAGCCAATATATTATTTACAATAGAACATAGATAATATTTCAAATGTTGAAACTGAGACATTTTACATTTTTATACACAATGAGCTTATTTCAAATAATTCTGGCTGCAACAGGTCCCATAAAAGTTGGGACACAGGCAGAAAAGGCAATTAATATATAAGAGAATCAGCTGAAAGAACATTTAGCTAGTAATTAAGTTAACTGGCATCAGGTGCGTAACATGATTGGCTATAAAAGGGATGTCTTAGAGAGGCTGAGTCTCTCAGAAGTAAAAGATATTGAGGCTCTCCAACCTGTGAAGGCTTGCATAAGTGAAATTGTGGAATACTTTAAAAACAATGGCCCTCAACGTCAAATTGCAAAGGCTTTGAAGGGCTCATCATCGACAGTGCATAACATCATCAAAAGATTCAGAGAAACGGGAAAAATCTCTGTGCGTTAGGGAAAAGGCCAAAGACCTTTACTGGATGCCCGTGATCTTCGGGCCCTCAGACACCACTGCATCACTCGCCGGCACGATTCTGTCATTGACATTACTAAATTTAATTACGCAAAAAGCATTGGCATGCTAGATAGGGAATTATTCATCCCATTAACTTGAATAAACTGTAACTGCACTGTCGATGATGAGCCCTTCAAAGCCTTTGCAATTTGACGTTGAGGGCCATTGTTTTTAAAGTATTCCACAATTTCACTTATGCAAGCCTTCACAGGTTGGAGAGCCTCTGGCCATCTTTACTTCTGAGAGACTCAGCCTCTCTAAGACATCCCTTTTATAGCCAATCATGTTACGCACCTGATGCCAGTTAACTTAATTACTAGCTAAATGTTCTTTCAGCTGATTCTCTCAAATATTAATAGCTTTTTCAGTCCTTTTTTGCTGGTGTCCCAACTTTTTTGAGATCTGTTGCAGCCAGAAATTTGAAATAAGCTCATTTTGTGGACAAACATGTAATATCTCAGTTTCAACATTTCAAATGTTACCCATGTTCTATTGTAAATAACATATTGGCTCGTGATCTGAAAGTCATTGCATTTTGATTTTATTCCCAATTTACACTTCGTCCCAACTATTTCGGAATTGGGGTTGTATTACATTCATGCATAAATGTGGTTATTTCATCATTCCACTGGACAATATTGACTTTTTTCAGCAGAAACTTTCGTTTTACTTCAGTGGACAAAATGTAACATCTGTCACGTAACGTCCGTCACAGAGGATTTTGTGCAATTCTACAACTGCCTGCTAAGACACTCACTTGGAGCTGTATTATAATTTGTGTATTAGGTGGCCTAGTTGTTGTACGATTCTGGGATAAACATTCACATGTACCATTGTTGAGACAGAGAATTTTGAAATAAACATGGCTGAATATTTTCCATGTCTTTTTCATGTAACATCCGTCACGTTCATAATTGTGGTTGATTTGAAACACACCAACATCACTGGATGGCTTTTCTTCCCTCATCAAACAGCCTCAGGCCTAAGCTAGAAATACCCATAAGGATGAATTCCTTGGAGTAAAACTTGAGCTGTGAGGGTAGTTGAAATGGCTAAAAATTCCTTCTGATGTAACGTCCGTCACGGTGGAATTGCCCAAATGATTAATTACATTCTTATTTTAATTTGTAACGAAGTGGCCAGTGTCAAAGTAACGCAGTAAAAGTATACTTTTTATCTTTTAAATGTAGTAGAGTAAAAGTCCCGGTTTAAATTAAAAAAAAAAAAAAAAAAAAAAAAAACTCAAGTACAAATCCTCAAAACTACTTAAGTACTGTAACAAAGTACATAGTACATTTACTTCGTTACTATACACTTCTGCTTTGCACCACATTTTTAGCCTAAGTGTCCAATGTAGCCACTTGGCTAGGAGCCTTGTTCATCTTCGCAGAAGTCGTCTAAGGATGCGTCCGAATAGTCTTTTTTGCTTTGGAAAGTTACTAACTCCTAAAAAATGATCCGGAAATAATTACTTGGCAGACATGATAAGTGGATTTGAATTCTTAAAATGTTAAGGAAAGTTGTCTCAGTGCTTCCTAATTTACCTTCTTTAGCATAGGGTACACAGAACCATCCTTTTCGTAAAGAAAGGGGATGAAGCTATCCCACAATTCTGTGCAGCTGCAATATTTAAAGCGGCGACCGCTCATCCGAACCAATCGCGTAAAAATACATGATGGGAAGGGGACTCGTGATCACGTTGCCTTGTGTAAGTGCATT
This sequence comes from Gymnothorax javanicus, assembly GCA_029692085.1. Taxonomy (NCBI): domain Eukaryota; kingdom Metazoa; phylum Chordata; class Actinopteri; order Anguilliformes; family Muraenidae; genus Gymnothorax; species Gymnothorax javanicus. The sequence continues at coordinate 180,098,536 of CM056195.1, read as the reverse complement.
CGGATTCTCTAATTAGCGCGGTTGTCTTCCTAAGCCATTAGGAATTCCCCTAAACACCTTTCCTTTCCCTTATGACATTTTCCACAAAAGTTAAAGAAAAGTGGTTAGGGATTAGTGGATCGGATGCAGCCTAAGATTCAAGACCTACCTATGGTGGCCGAGGAGTGCAAATGTGCTGTTCAGTCAGTGAAAACAAATACTCAAAACTGCAGCACGTTTGTCCATTTGGAGACGTTTATGGGACGTTGCAGCACAATGCCCAGACAGCAAGAGACATTAATCTTTTGTTTCTTTTTGTTTCAATGGTGCTGATGGGGGAATAGATGGCCAGAATTCTCTAAGGTGCTTCCTCCACCTAAGCCAGACCGGAAACCTTAAAAGATCAAAAGAAAAGGTGCTAAAATGTCAAATAGAAGAACAAAAGTGCAATTTCTTTTGAATCTTAAATAACTAAATGAATAATGGTCTGTTTCATTGGTTATATTTTTTGTTAACAGAGCGTGCAACAAAGCAGCTGTTCTCAACCTTGGTTACTTACAAAAAATGGAAATGGCCAATCTATGAGCTCATAACACATTTTCGAATATTCAACTATGAAATAATTATAATCAAGTATGGGGTCCCCCAAAACATGTCCCTGTAAAGTGGGGTCTTTGTATGAAAAGGTTGAGAACCACTGCAGTATAGCGTACTTAATGGACCATTTCAGCATTTTAACCTTTGTCTGCATGTTTTTAAATATGCCTTAATTAAAAAAAATAATCATTTTACTCTATTTGGTGTCTTAAAGTTCTGCGGGGGTTGCTCTAAACTTGCCTATTAGTGACATCATGTAAAGGTTTGGCCTTGCAGTCCTTCCCCTGCTGCATTCCTTCACCTCCACCTTGACGGGCAACAGGTGTGGTCCGTGAGGGCAGAGTATATAACGGCTGGCTGTTGCCAGCTCTGGTTGCCTCTGCATCTTATTTTGTTCTGGCGTTTGCGACCTGTGCTGCTCTGTATTTAGCTCCGTTTAGTTTTTATAAATTAAACCTCCAGTTTTCTCTAACCAGCCTGGCATTAGAGCCTTTTGTTTATTTGGGCCCTGGGTCCTAGCTCCCGCCGGACTGCCGTTTGGCATCCGGCGGATAGTAAATCCATGACACATCACTGCCATTCAGGCATATGGCAGTGATATCAATGACTAGTAGACTCTTTTGGCATGCTCCTTGTTGAACTATACCATAAATAGAGTAATAAAGTGATTATTTTTTAATGAGGCACATTAAAAACATACAAAGGAGGGTTGAAAAGTGTTGAAATGGCCCTTTAGTAATAATATTGTTTCAATATACACTGCCCGGCCAAAAAAAAAAAAAAAGTCGTGCACTCAAATTTTTAGTTGGAACCCCTGTAGCTTTGATACAGTGCATATTCGTCTTGTCATCATTTTGACAACTATATACAATGCCAGAACATTTATGTTCGATCAGAAATGCCATAATTTTTGGCTGAGATCTTGTCTTCTCGACATAATGGTTGAACCACTCGGTGGTCTTTGTTGAGCACATCCCAATAACTTTTAATGTGTTTAAGGTCAGGACTTTGTGGTGGCAAATTTGTCTGTGAAAATGATTCCTCATACTTGTTTTTGTCATTCATGGTTTTCTTTGCTAAATACAGGCCAATAACTTGCCCCTTCTGAAATACTGTAACATCTTTTCCACCATCAGGGGATGTGTCTTCCGACATGATTCTTTAAGAAATGAGCAGCGACGCGCTTCATCAGTCAGGGTTAAAATGATTATTGCCAGCTGAAACATTAATAACCGCAATCATGATCCAATAAAATTTGTTCATTCATTTCCAAACGGTGACTTTTTTTTTGGCCAGGCAGTGTATAATGCCATGCATATATGTATATAGTTGAATCAATGTTGATGCAATTCTACATTCTATCAATGCTGATCATATCATAGTTGAATCAAGGTTGATTCATTGTCAGGATTGGAAATTCAATGTTATTTCCATGTTGATCATAGCGAGCACTTTCAGTGTTTTTTTCAATATCTGACATCAATGTTGATTGCAATCTTCAGCCTGACAATATCACAATGTTGATTCAATCACTTTTTGCTATCTGGGTGGGCATTGTGTCTGGTAAGGTCACCAAGCCTATCGAATTTGGGAGTGATTGCTGTAGGGGGTCTGGAGATACAAGTCAAGTAGGGGGAAACCGAGTGTCTAGTAATATTTAAATATTCATCTTGGTTTATAATAATTACCAGTATTAATTTCTTTCGCAGTAAAAAATATCATGCATGATAAAAATCAGGACTGAATATTCACTCATTCACAGCCTGAGCCAGGTGAGTGGCTTAGGTTGAACCAACTAAAACTTAGTCATTCCTATTCAGTTACTGAGTACATGTTAGCTGTAAAGCTGGATTTATGCTTCTGCGTCGAATCGACGCCGTCGCTACGCAGAGCCTCTGCGACGACGTGAACCCCCACCGCAGAGCCCCTGCGTCGCCTGCCGTGCACCTCAAATTTTATAACTGCGCGTCAAAGCGACGCACACCGCAAGGGCACTGACAGGTCCGACCTGAGCCTAGTGACATATGTGATTCAACATCATTCACGAAAATGACAAAAGGTGGCTAGTAGCTACCAAACGCGCAGAAAGCTGACGAACCTAGCTTGATGGTTTACGACAGTCGACTGGCTATCGCTAGTTATGTTGTTTTTTATTTTTATCCGCGGCTATTTGTCGCCTCATGAAAGAAATGCGGTTGCTTATAAAGCTACCGCGAAACATAAATGGCCAGTGAAAACAGTTCTCCCGTGAACTGGCTGCGTTTGTTTACACTTGCTTAAGCAGAAAGCAGCAGCCGCGAAATATGTCAAAGGACACTCCAAACGACCGTTAATTGAAAACCCTACTACCTGCTGCCCTTCAGAGTTTTCACTACGAAGAGAAGTGACTTCACAGGGTGTAGGATGTTGGGATCATTACCAAGGATGGTCCACGATTATTACCCTACGGAATGAAATACAGCCCATAACGTAACGTAAACACTCTACCAACGAGTCTCACGTGACAGGGCTTTCAAAAGTTTTTGGAGTAGGCGGCTGGCAGAGTAGAGTAGGCGGCTATGGCTGGTGGTGGAGGTGCCGAGAATCCAAGCATTGAGGGCGCAAAGCCCTCCAGGGGGCATTCTACCAGGAGAAATGTAAATATTTGAAGCTCTGATGCATTCTGGTGCCTTCTAGCACCTGATTTCCTTGTCATTTGGTGATGTAAATTCAAAATTTTTTTAGTTTTAGCTTATATATTTTTGAGGATGCTTGCCATTATTTGCTCATGATGCATTACTGTATACATGTATTGTCACTTCCGATTATCAGTCATTAGAATTAGATACATGCAACGAACCACTTTGTGCAGAAGCCAAATCAGAAAATGTATGCGTTCCCCTGTTTAAGGCTTTATAATTCAAGATTTGAGCTTCACAGCGGAGGGGAAAATGGCTTCAGAGAAATCAGAAACTTGAAGCATTTAGAATACCATCGTATTTCAGTTTATTCTCAAAATAAAACTTTTGGACATTTCATGAAATGGCTGGCGTCAAACTTAAGTCATTTCATGAAATGACTAAAAAAAATTTATCATTTCAAGAAATGACTGGTTTCATGATCTGACTGAAACATATTGCCTATTATGTTACATTACACAATCTAACAAAATTTTAGCTTTTTCCGGTTCCTGGGCAGAAAGTGTTATTTCCCAATTGCTTATACCTAAAGTAAAAGGAGAAGAGCTATCAAACTTTGCTTTTGTGACTTGGGTAATTAATTTTTCAAATGGTATCCATTTTCTAGGACATTAAAAGGTAGATATAGAGCTGGTTTGCTAACAGAGAATTTTCTTGAGCTTACAAGCATTTAAGAACTTTCTAGAATGTTACAACTTCCAAGAAGTTTCAAGAATTTTTCTAGGATGTTGTAGAACTTGGAAGTATTTCAAGAACCTTTAAAATTTTCTAGATCTTTCCATAGCAATATCTATACAGCAGCTCACCACTCAGTTTAGTTCTAGCTGCCCAAGTAAACATGTAGATATCATGTTATGGCCCCAATTTGTTATGGCGTCAATTTGTTGTGATGTCACGGACAGCAAGGGATGACAGACAAAATTCTTAAACTTCAACAGATTTAATTAAACAAACACTTAGAACTAATCTACACTCTACCCTACTGACCAAGATTGAAATAATAATAAAAAAAAAAGATAGTTACAGTCCCTTGGTAATTGAGATGGGCTGCTATGTTGCGATGTCCTGGGACAGGAAAATGCTCCAACACAGGCAAAAATCCACAAAAAGCTTCACAGGTCTTGAAAAGAGTGACAGGTCTGGTCAATTGTATTCTTCCACAATTTCTCCTTGCAATTTCTCCTACTACTCTTCCACTCTCTCAATTTTTCTCCTTATATACTCTTGTTCAGCCCCCTCTGAGGCATGCCCAGGACATGCCCAACCTAGCTCCAGACCTGGCTTAACAAAAAAAAAGGTCAATACTGCCATCTAGTGGCTTTTTACCACATTACAATCAGAATTTTTCAGAGCTGGCATCAAAAAGCTGCAAAGCATTCTCTAGATGCATTCTGCAATGTATGTGACCAACTTATCAAAATAAGAGCAAAAAAGTGCTCTGTGAGGGCAACTGTTCAAATGCATGAAGCCAACAAGGTATATTTTGGCATGCCTGTCGAGGATCAACACAAACTCTGGGCACCTCATTTTACCAAAGACCACTGCAAAAAAAACTCAAGAAGGTAAGACAGACAATTTTTGCTTGTTTAAACAGGAAGATTTGATATTAAATAAATTAAATAAAATTTGATTTATGTTTTGTTTTATTCATGCCTTATGTAGATGAAAATGTACAATTTTTAGACAGAAAATAGGTGAATTCCTAAATGTCATTATCTTGGTCACAAAAGCAGAGTTTGAAGGAAATAATGGGCACGGTCTATTCTTTTCACAACATAAGCAATAAAGAAATAACACACACAAACCAGTAAAAAAAAAAAAAAATGTGTCACATAGTGTTATTGAGGTAACTTGTATTAACATGTTAACGTAGTTGTCCTGAGTGGGACGCCGTTTGATAACCATTCCCTGAGTGAGACACTTGCGGCCTGACCCACTTCCCAGCCATTTAACGGGCACAGAAATGCATGATCAGGGGTACGTTTCCCTAAAGCATAGGTTAGCAACTTACATAGTTCGTTCATTGACAGTCAATGGTTCCAACCATGCAAGTTAGCATCTGTGATTTCGGGAAAAGCACCCCAGAACGAAGCGCGAGTTTGAGTAATTTAAACAGGCTTATGAGTCTATTTGTCAAATTTCAGATGTATGTATACAAAAGTGACCTGGACAGACAGCGGGGTAAACGATTAAATCACAGTTTGGCGACGCTCTTTCAGACTTAAGAGTGTGTATTTTCCCTGACTGTACTGCTTTATTGATAGTTTTACACTGTTTTTATACTTTTTTGTCCAGCCACCGAAAATATTGACTATTGTGTGACATAATCTGTGGTCAAGGGACGAGAGAAACATAAATGTCGGATGTCTGGGTGGGTCACCGCCGCGGGGAAGAATCATGGAGAAAATGCAGCTGTTTTTTCTGATTTCTGAAACATGACTGTACGCATAAAGATGTCACGCTAAACCATTTCCAAATAACTATTCAAATAACTTGGCTAAGCGAAAGCCAATTTAGATGCTGATTTTGCCGACTCAGGATCAACCTTTATCAACATTCCGCAAAACGAGTTTGCAAAGAGGAGCTAACTTAATGAGTGTTCCACTCAGGAAATAGCGCAGAGCTAAATTACAGGTGTTGGCATACTCTTTCCACTCGTGCAAAGACAGAGCTCCAGTAAATGATTAAAACATATCTGGTAATGTAGGTAAGACATTACACCTTACTTTAAACACCATTACATTGACTAATAACTTAATGCCATCATTTTATATTTGTAGTTTAAGGGAAATTTCAACTGAATGCCTGCAATAAAGTTTCCCATGCAGAAAACAGTTCCGTATACTGTCGGTAATCAAAACGTTCCAAATGAAATGATGGTTCTATTTAGATATGTTAGCAAGACATAGTGCATCTTTTCTTGTTAAAGAAGGACAATATTGTTGAGGTTTTTAGTATTTAACTAAGGGGTTCAGCCATCTCGTATCCTCGGTCAAACGGCGATGTGAATTTTTGAACGCAGGCGATGTCGGAATTTTCTGCCTGCGCAAGCACCTCAAGTCTATCAAAACTGTACGAACGTAGCATACGGAGGCTGCGCCAGGCTCGTTCATGCGTGAAGGAAACCATGATGGCTTACTAAAGCAAGGAAATAACGCAATGACTCCATCTTTTATTGAAAATATGGCTAAACCCCGGGTTAAAGAAACGAGGAAGGTGACAAAAAGAATTTCATGATATGAAGAATCAGAGTCGCGAGAAGACGGTCGTCATGTCCCGAGTAGACGGCGATTTTCAAAGCCCTGCGTGATTTTACGACAGGTCCTACGGAAACCTGACGCCACCAGGCGGTTTGGCGGTGAATTGCTTCGCGCACAGCACGACGCAAACGACCTCAACGCAGAACTTCGGAAAGTCCACGACGGCGTCGGCGTGCCCTTTGCGTGGAGTCGATGCAGAACCATAAATCCAGCTTAAGTGGGTCCCAGTTGGTAAGTCCAAGTAGTTTTAACACTGCAATGCTACTGTAACTCAACTGCCTTGGTCTTCATTAGGCTATGTTGATTAGTGTTAGTACTGTTAGCCAAGTGTTCTAAGATGAAAATAAGAAGTTAAAATGCATATACAGACATTTTTGTAAGAGTTTATTTCTGCTACACAGTTCTGAAAAATGCTACAGACTTCTAGAGGCTGCATAGCATTTTCGCTACGCAGTTATTTTTGCTTAATGCCAGCCCTGGTTTTGGCTTTAAGAAGGAGGACGATGCGCACTGGAAGTTAAACAAATCAGTCAATATTCTACTGTGATTTAAGGGGTGATCTGGGGTTAAATGAAAAATGACACCAGGAAACAACTCAGAATTAATCTAAAGAGGTATATGTAAAAACCACCAAAAAAGATACAAGTTGGCATTTTTCTGTTTATGCGGTTGCCATGGTAACCGAGCAAGCTCATTAAATATGCAGAAAACTTCTGCCACCAATTCCTCTTTAATTCTATGATAGAATTCAGTTTTTATTTCATCATTTAAAAGCCATTGCTTATCCAAATGCAATGACATAGCCATTCTTTGCCCAATTTATCAGTTTTGTGATTTTGGGGAATTTTACTCAAATTTGGAAATTATTTTGCACAGAATCTGACGAATATTCAAAATATTCAAAGTATGTAACAGATAGGCAAAATTTCCCAAATTTCATTGATTTTCAATGATAATAAAAAAGGTTATGGCTGCCACAAACATGAGAAACATGGAAAAAATAATATCTTAGGAAATGAATGGAAAATGCATTAGACCGCATTGTAAAGTTGAGTTCAGTTTTTAATGCTTGTAGCAATTAGTGATTATTAAAGGTGGGTTATTATAGAATATTTTTATTCAAAAAAAATTTTTGGAAAAATAATCAAATTTTGCCAATTTAACCCCAGATCACCCCTTAAGTATAATAAAAATGTGTTATTCATATCAATTCATGCATCAATTAATTTCACTATGACACATTGCTCTGGCTTAGAGGAAGGAATGGTTGATGTTTAATCTAATATTGTGTTCAAAGTAATTATAGGATGATATATTGTTCATTTATAGAGTAATACAGGAGATAAGGAACTAAAAAAAAAAAATAATCGCATTGTAAATTGCAATTGCAATATTTTTAAAAATAATCACAATTAGATTATTTTCCAAAATCGTTCCTGCAGAAGTGAACGCTCCAAGTTGGCATTCACATAATTTTTCAACATTGGAACTATGGCCTTGGAAATAACTCCATCTTGTAGAGTGGATCAAGCTGCAAATTTTGACATATATGTTGGTATATCTATGTTGAACAGCTGAGGAGCTACTGGCGCTCAAAGTTTAACCAAAATCCCATATTTTCTAACGCCTATCCTTATAGGTGAACCTGTGACCCATGCGTTTATATAAGCAACACATTCAAATAACATAGTTCTAACAATGTAAAATTGCACAACATTTTATAGCGTCAAACAATATTGAGTAATTACCAAGGGAAAATATTTTAAAATAAAAAGTAAATGATATTGTGAGCCAAGAGTCATGTGCTCCAGTTTACAAACACCAGCGGACACGTGGACTTTGGATCAAAATATCTCAACTCTCGCATGGAATTCGGAGGAGCAGTTTACAACCACATTAGAAAACATCGAGATCTTTGAAATGAAAGTGATAATACGAAACAATACTGACCGATTGGCTTCGTAATCACCGTCTAACAAAACGCAACTTCACCGGCTCAGGAACTCAAGAAGGCGCAGTTTGCATTCGGGAAAAATCAGTCAATATTAAATTCAGGTTTGCAGAACCGACTGAGATAATTTCCGAAGCGGTACGCGCGCACGCCATTTTGCATTATTTACTCTATAAGACAGTGGCGTTGCCAGACCTGAAAATTGGGTGCGCCAGGAACATCCCTTTACAACTTCTATTAGTCCTGACTTGTTCATAATCATCCTTCCTAATAAACAATACATTCACTCAGAAAACTATGGAAGCCCATAGTGGACAATATTCAAATGAAAATGTAATTCCACTATTGCATTATAATTTTCCACTTATGAATGAGTTATTTGAGACAATATTGAATTGAAAATGCATTAATCCAATTATCACTTTCATTTTCACATACACATATGGGAAATCTGTGACTATATTCATATGATAATGAAATGCTGATTGACATTTAATTTTCAAAGTCATGCTCTGCAATACAGTGGACAATATTCAAATGCAATAAGCAAAACAGCACCCCCAGCCTATTGCATTTACATTTACATGTCATCATGCTCTTTTAGGGTCAACATGATAATGAAAATGCTGTTTTCTAATCACTTGGAAATAATAATGATATAATAATGATGACGACATTTGACATTTCATTTTCAAAGACTTATCCTGCAATACATGGGACAATATTCAAACGCAGTAAGGGAAACAGCGCCTCCCAGTCCATTGCATTTTCAAATACATGTCACCACGCTCTTTTTGGGACACAATGAAAATTAAAATGCAATCTGTCAGCCGATATAAGCTCTCATCAATCAAACTCAATAAATTAGGGGTGGGTCTTCTAGCTGGGGAGAACGCCACTACATTATCACATGGGAATGGAACGCGAAAGGAAACCATGTTCCTTATTTGCATACCAACCAATCAGCTTCTGGGTAGCGCTGTACGCAATTGGAAGGTGGAACAGTTACTGATAATGTCATGATGGCTAGGCTGCTGTGTATTGTGTGCCATCGCGCATTAGGCTGTGTTGCGCTTTGGATGTAGCCATCTTGGCAGCTAGTATGCTAGCTAACGTTAACTAAGGAAAATATTTGTAAATGATCATCACATTAAAGCGGTATGATTTGATTTTTGCCCCAACTCTATTAACTGAGCTAGCTGTAATATGCATGAACTTATCCGAGGCTCTGCGGCAGTGCTGTGCAACTGCAACTTAAGTGTGCTTGCAGATTTCAGAGACGTTAGCTAGCTTGCTAGTGAGTCTAAAAGCAATCGCTTAGGTACAGCTAGCTAGCTAGCTAGGATGCCTACTGGAGAAGCTCTTACAGCCCTGATTTGTCACTTTAAACGCCATCTCTTAGGATGGGGCACACTTACCACACCTCTTTCACCATTGATTAGCAGCTTCTTTTTGGAATGTAGGGCATGAAGAACGGAACTGACAGTTCAGCCTGAGACATGTTATCTCATAGCTAGTTAAAGCAGCATTATCCTTCCATGCGTGCTATAGCGTATTACATTACTCCAGATAAAACGCTATCCGTCTTCCGACCCTCCTGACGCTAGTTAGGGGAAATGTTTGTCATTTTTATACTTAATCGCTGCGATTCGGCTTTTGCTAGCTGACGATTGCTCTTGTGCTTGCCGAGTTGCAAGTTCGCCACTCCTGAAACATGCACAATGTATACATCATGCAGAACGGTCCGATAAACGGTCAGCAGTCAGGCTGCCGCTGTTCCTAGTTTAATCGCGATTCCCAAGCCACGTAGCAATGGGAGAAGTTTTGATGACTGACTGAAAACAATGTTCCTCACTTGCTAACTTTACCTGCTGAAATATGAACTTCTTTGATATGTTTGTCATCATTTTTATACTTAATCGCTGTGATTCGGTTTTTGCCCTAGCTTCACAAGCTAGCTAGCCGACAGCGATTGCTCTTGTGCTTGCAGATTGTTCTTGAGCTAGCCAGGTAATGAGCTATCCATTTAAATCTCCCAGAAATCTGATAGTACTCTTGGAACGTACAAAAGTGCTGCCAAACATATCAAAGAAGTTCATATTTCAGCAGGTAAAGTTAGCAAGTGAGGAACATTGTTTTCAGCCAGTCATCAAAAAACTCTCCCATTGCTACGTGGCTTGGGAATCGCGATTAAACTAGGAACAGCGGCAGCCTGACTGCTGGCCGTTTATCGGACCGTTCTGCATGATGTATACATTGTGCATGTTTCAGGAGTGGCGAACTTGCAACTCGGCAAGCACAAGAGCAATCGTCAGCTAGCAAAAACCGAATCACAGCGATTAAGTATAAAAAATGATGACAAACATTTCCCTAACTAGCGTCAGCAGGGTCGGAAGACGGATAGCGTTTTATCTGGAGTAATGTAATCGCTATAGCACGATGGAAGGATAATGCTGCTTTAACTAGCTATGAAGTAACATGTCTCAGGCTGAACTGCCAGTTTGTTCTTTAGGTAAAAGAAGCTGCTAATCAATGGTGAAAGAGGTCGTGTGTGTGAGATGGCGTTTAAAGTGACAAATCAGGGCTGTAAGAGCTTCTCCAGTAAGCATCATAGCTAGCTAGCTGTACCTAAGCGATTGCTTTTAGACTCACTAGCAAGCTAGCTAACGTCTCTGAAATCTGCAAGCACACTTGGGTTGCAGTTGCACAACACTGCCGCGAAGCCTCGGATAAGTTCATGCATATTACAGCTAGCTCAGAGTTGGGGCAAAAATCAAATCATATCGCTTTAATCTGATGATCATTCACAAATATTTTCCTTGGTTAACGTTAGCTAGCATACTAGCTGCCAAGATGGCTACATCCAAAGCGCAACACAGTCTAATGTGCGATGGCACACAATACATAGCAGACTAGCCATCATGACATTATCAGTAAGCCTCCGTGCGTACAAGCGCTACCCAGAAGCTGATTGGTTTGTATGCAAATAAGGAACATGGTCTCCGCTCGCGCCCCTAATGAGTGACGTCCTAGCGGAAGACCCGCCTTGATGAGACGCTGACAGATTGCATTTTAATTTTCATTGTGTCCCAAAAAGAGCGTGGTGACATGTATTTGAAAATGCAATGGATTGGGAGGCGCTGTTTCCCTTTACTGCGCTTTGAATATTGTCCCATGTATTGCAGGATAAGTCTTTGAAAATGAAATGTCAAATGTTGTCATCATTATTATATCATTATTATTTCCAAGTGATTAGAAAACAGCATTTTCATTATCATGTTGACCCTAAAAGAGCGTGATGACATGTAAATGTAAATGCAATAGGCTGGGGGTGCTGTTTTGCTTATTGCATTTGAATATTGTCCATTGTATTGCGGAGCATGACTTTGAAAATTAAATGTCAATCAGCTTTTCATTATCATTTGAATATAGTCATAGATTTTCCATATGTGAAAATGAAAGTGATAATTGGATTAATGCATTTTCAATTTAATGTCTCAAATAACTCATTCATAAGTGGAAAATTATAATGCAATAGTGAGATTACATTTTCATTTGAATATTGTCCACTATGGGCTTCCATAGAAAACAATCCACTCTCAGGTGTTGCTAGTTCTCCTCGTGAAGGTAAGATGACAATCATTCGTTTGGACGCGGTTGAACAATTATTACTCCTGACTTGTTCTCAATCATTTTCCTTAATTAAAACGTTTTACAATAATAACAATACACTAGAGATGGCAATTTCGACAGGCAGATTCGAACTGTTTCGAACACGTTCGAAACTTCCGGGTTTGATACGGGTTTACGACTCTGATTCAAAGCTTTTGTCATGTGACTATTGACGTTTTTCCTGCTCCGCTCGGCAATGATCATGTGTTTTGTTTCACTTCAAAACATTTTAATAGCTGCAGTAAAAGTTTTTGCCACTAGGCTGTGCACTACTGAAATAAATCTGGTTTCGAAACAGTTCGGAACATTTCGAAACAGAGGTCGTTTCAAAGGTTTCAAAACTGTTTCAAAGGTTCGAAATTGCCATCTCTACAATACACTATTGGCAATTATAGACACGGTGTTTTTCTTAATGCGATCCAAGTGTGACAAAATAATAGGTTCAGAAAAATAATTTACTAGTAGCCGCACGCTTTAGGAAACTGATCGGGATCTTCCGCGCTACATTTTCCGGCACATCAGGCGATCAAACATGCTCTTCATGATCGCTTACATTGTTATTAAATCAAAGACGAAGAAGAGAAACACCTGTACGCAATTCGGAGTATGGCTGATTGAAAGGCAAAAAAAGGCGCGTCCAAACGAATGATTTCCGTCTTTCACGAGGAGAACTGGCAACGCTGATAGAGAGGAGTGTTTTCGGAGTGCATGCATAGTTCATTAGGAAAGATGATTGCGAACAAGTCAGGACTAATAGAAGTTGTAAAGGGCTGTTACTGGCGCACCCAATTTTCATTTCTGGCTATGCCACAGGTATAAGATAGGGTCCCCTGTCGACTGTCCTTCGAAGGTCAACGAGTAGCGCTTCTCATGAGCGTTAGATAAACACAGGCTCCGAGTCTGAAGTGACATAATATTGGCATACTCCAAGATGCAGCTCAAACAGTACATATATTTACCAAAAAGGAGCATAAAGTCCGAAAACAATAATAATAAGACATCTTGCTGCTTATTGAAACCGTTCTGCAGTCCGCTCTTGCCTGACCGAAATGGCAAAACTCCTTCAACACACAATGCTATTGGGTACCGAGAGTTAGCGATACTCAAACGATTAAACTCACAAACTCCGGTAAAATAATCTCCGTCATCCGACGAATTGAGCTCTGAAGAGAGTCACTCCATCTTCGGGTTGGATAGGATGTTCGGGCGCCACTTGTAACACGTTGGCTTGCAATTTGCAGACTAGCTCGATGTCACTGACCATAAAAAACGCCGGGCAATCAGACCGGCAGTGCTAGAAGATGCAGCTTTATTCATTTTAGCGTGGACCATACTATACCTGGCCGCTCAACACACTAACCTTATCAAACATGAACAGATTATTGAAATGAAAAAAGAGGAGAAACCGGACAAACGGAGCCGTCGCGTTGCAGTTAGTAAAAGAATAACGTACGGGTAGCAAAACCTTCTCACCAACTTCACTTCTCCCTCTGCCCACATCTGCGCAGGCGCACTAGCCTGCCTCTCAGATGGTTAAAGAAACCAAAGAAACAGTATCCCCGTTACAGTCCGCCTTCTTCTTCTTCTTCTTCGTCTTCTTACTATTAATCTTTTGTGAGTTTTTTTAAATAGACAACCTTCTGGTGCATTACCGCCATCAACTGATGTGGAGTGTGGATCTTGATACTTACTCCTTCTTATCATTAAAAAAAACCCTAAAAATAAATAAATAACGATACCTATATCCTTCACCCTACTCCGCAATGCTCATAGCAATATTACCACTAAACATTTAAATTTCGATAATTAACTTCCACTAAACCCCTTCTCCAAAATTCCTTGAATTTCCTCCCCTTTGACGTGTTATCTCTAAAATCTCCCGAGCTGCGTGTATAACCATCCTAATTCTCTCTGTTTTTGTGTCAATCTCACTTGCACAATTTATCACCATCGCAGTGAAAGCTAAAAACTTTCGCTTGTCGACACACACTAACTGCTTATCAGGACTATGTTGTTCTTTCACTTTCATTTCAATAGTGCCCATTTCTTTCCTCACTGAATTCTTCTCTAGCCTCACCGTCTTTGTAGCCTCCACATACGACATTTTACTCTGTATCCTAGTCCGCTCAACTTCAATTTCTAATTCTCTGCGTTCACATTGTTTTCTCCCTGCTTCATGGTTTCCTCCGCAGTGATAGCAAACAGCCTTCTCTTTTGTTAAATCACAACACTCTTCTGAGCATCCCTCTTTACCTCATCTTCTACACCGATACTTCTCATTTTTGCACACTACCGCAACATGACCATAACCTTGGCACCAATAACAACGAAGGCGAGCTCTTTCAAATGCCCACACCCTGTAACTCACATAATAAATTAAAATTTGTTCCGGCAACTCATTTTCAAACTCTAGGAGCACCGCCATACTCTCTTGTTTACTCCCATTTCTATAACTATGTAATCGCCTCGCGGTACAAACTCCTACCTCCAAAAAATAATCTGGATTCACTGACAAAGAAACCCCTTTTCTAACTCCCTTTGCTGTCGGCTGTCGTTTCGGTGAGAAACACTTTACAGGACTATTGCCAAATACTTTTATTTTTTAGCGCCTTTTCCATTTGTCTTTTGCTACACATTCCACAATCTCTATTCCACTTCTCGCCACCCTCACGGACTTAACATCTCCAATCTCTTTCTTGACAAATTTTCCGACTTGATGACTATCACAGAACACTCGGTTGACTTCCCAACTCTCTCCGACCGCCTTAATGCCAACAACAAAAATCTCTTAATTTATTTCATTCTCAATTCCCTTTTTCCTTTTCTTTTTTCCCTTATCTCCTTCACGCTCCATTTGCTCTCTCTCGGATTTATTTCTCTCCTTGTTCAAAATTAGGCGCCAAGGCTCATTCAATCTTTTCCCGATCTACAGTCCGCCTGCCTGGTCAGACCATAGAGATATATAATAGACCAGTTCGGTTTAAGGCCGGAAGTCCGCGCGCGCATGCCCAATATTGCTGATGTGGGGCAAAAGGAAATTTGGGGCGTTTCGAGCGCGTCTCAAAGTAAGCCGGCTAAGCGAGATTCCCGAAATATTACGCGAGGATCTTGCCGAAGTTGCGCGATAAGCCCTCCAAACCCTGCGATAGCTGCACGCAAGCTAAAAGGAAAGAGCGATCTGATCGGAGAAATATAGTTAAGGTACTGGTTAATAAGTTATTTAAGTTGGCCCACTAATCATCAAATAATTGTTTAATCTTCTGTTGTTTTTTTTTTTCTTGAGAGGTCAGCTTTATTTTTTTATTAACAGTGATCATAGAAACAATCTGGAGGGAAGGGTCTGAGGGAAAGGTTTTAACAGAAAGGGGATAATCCAGATCAAACAACATTTGATCAAACAAAATCTTGTAACAAACTAACTGCTAGATGATTTGGAAGGGGGAAAAAAATTGAAATCAGGACATCAAGCAACAAATGAACAAAAGCAACGACAGAGGGAGAGAGAAAAAAAAAAACAACTTGGCCAAAAAAAACAACAACAAAAAAGTGGTCAAGACAAAGTAACAAGGAATGTTAACCATGACGATTGAGAAAATGAACAGTATTCGCAATAATTATTGAAGCGAAGGGGAGAAGGAAGACAGAGAGGAAATAGAAAAGAAAAAAAACAGAAAAATGTGATAAGTAGACCTATTTAAAAAAAATAAATAAGTAAAGGGAATTGTGGAGTATGAGGTTAAGTAAGTGTGGGGAGGATGAGAATAATTCTTTATGGGCAGTAAGAACTGTTGTATCCATATGATTTTTTTTTTTTTTTTTTTTTTTTTTTGTAGTGTGCGAAGGCATTAGTTAACCGGCAGCGAGATAATATCATGAAAGCATGAAAATTTTTTTTATTAAATTGTTGTATTTTTTTTTTTTTTTTTTTTTAGGGCAGAGTAGTGTTCAATTGACAATTGTTTTGCTAACAAGTCTAACCATTGAGATATTTTCAGCTGTTTTTTGTTTTTCCAGTTCAGCAGTATTGTTTTCTTGGCGATAGTTAGGGCCACTAGTAGAGGTGTTGTGTTTTGTGTTTGAATTGAGTTAATTTCACCTAATATGCTGATGAACAGGGTTAATGGGATGCTGCATTTAAATAGTGCCGACAGTTTGGTCGTTACGTCTTCCCAAAAGTGTTGTACAGGTTGACAGAGCCAAACAGCATGGAAGTAGTGATCTGTGGTGTTAAGTATACATTGAGTGCATATATCGGTTTCTGATAGTCCCATTTTGAACATTGTTTGTAGTGTAATGTGTGTTCTGTGCGTTACCTTATATTGGATTAGTCTAATATTAGTATTTTGTGACATGCTGTAGATGTTCCTGCAGATTTCATTCCAGAAGTTAGTGTCAGTTTTGCTGTTGAGGTCTTCTTCCCATGTGTGTATTGGAATGCAGAGTGTGTTGTCAGAACCAAGGGAGGATATGAATTTATACAGTTTAGCGAAAGGCTTATTTGATTTTGCAATTTTGCTTTGATCATTCAGTAGTGGTGATTCTTTGAGGTCAATGTTGTTGAAATCAATTTGTTGCTTAATTGACTGTTTCAGTTGGATGTATTGGAAGTACTGATTTTTATTAATGTTGTATTTTTCAATTAACTACGGGAAGGAAAGCAGGGTGTTATTTTCAAAAATATGGTGCATATGTGAGATCCCTTTTTCTTTCCATTTATTGCCAATCATAGGTGATTTTTTTATAGTGAAGTCAGGGTTGTGCCAAATTGGCGTGTGCATGCTGGGACTTACTGTGAAGTTTATCAATTTATTGATTTTCCACCAAGCTGTCAGAGTTGTGGAGATTGCAGGATTCTTGAAACAATTGTGTTTTTTAATGGTACTGCTAATGAAGGGTAAGTCAGCCAGTGATATGTTCTTTGAGTCTGTCTGTTCTATGTCAATCCAGGGGTGGATGGGGTCATGGTTTGCATGTATCCATTTGATGAGGTATTGTGTTTGACTCGCCAGGTACTAGTTATGAAAGTGAGGTGCTTCCAGGCCTCCATGGTCTTTCGGTTTTTGTAGTGTAGATAGATTTATTCTGAGTTTTTGATTTTTCCAATAGAATTTTGTTACCAATGAGTCCAATTTTTTAAACCATTTTGCTGTCGGTTGGATGGGGATCATGGTGAACAGGTAAGTGATTTTGGGTAGTATCATCATTTTTATTGTAGAAATTCTGCCTATGATGGATAGTGGTAGTGACATCCATCGATCCAAGTCATCTTCTATTGATTTCAGTAGTGGGGTGAAGTTAAGCTGGAACAATTCTGACAGCTTGGGGGATACATTTATGGCCAAATATGTGATATTACCAGTAGTGAATGGAAAGTGCGATAGTTGAGATGCAGCATTCCCACTATCCCCATAAAGAAGTAGGATGGTCGATTTATTCCAGTTGATGGAATTGTCAGATACTTTTGTAAATGTTTTAATGGTTTTTACAATTTCATTTAAAGATTGGGTTGGGTTTTGTATGAATAGTAGTACATCGTCAGCATATATGCTAATCTTGTATGTTATTTGCTTAGTTGTGATACCTGCGATTGCATTATTTTGTCTGATTGCTGCTGCTAGTGGTTCAATGAAGAGGGCGAAGAGTAGTGGTGAGAGTGGACATCCTTGTCTGGTACCCCTGTGAAGTGCAAAACTTTGTGATGTTAGTCCGTTAGTTATGATTGCTGCCCTAGGAGTGCTGTATAGTGTTTTTATCCACTGGATGAATGACTCTCCAAAGCCAAATTTTTCCAAAGTCATGAAAAGAAATGTCCAGTTAACTTTACCAAAGGCCTTTTCTGCATCAAGTGAAAGGATAATGGCTTTAATTTTTTGTTCATAAGCTGAGTGAATAATATTGAAAAATCTGCATGTGTTGTTGATGAATCTCTGCCTTTTATGAATCCTGCTTGGTCTGGGTGTATGAGAGATTGAATGACTGGTTCTGCCCGGATCGCTAGCGCTTTACTTATGATTTTTATGTCTGTGTTGATGAGGGAGATTGGTCTAAAACTTGAACAAAGAGAGGAATCTTTGTTTGGTTTAAGCAGTACTGAGATGTTAGCGGTGTTCATATGTGAGGGGATGATTTGTGATATTTTTATTTCATCTGCCATTCTAATAAATAGTGGTGAGATCGCCTTCCAGAAATGTTTGTAAAACTCGGTCAGGAATCCATCTGGGCCTGGTGCTTTATTATTTGCCATTTTTTCCAGTGCCTTTTCATATTCTGGAATTGATAGTGGGTTTTCCAAGTTTTTGATTTGATTGAAGGAGTGATGCGGGAGTGTAATATTATTCAGGAAATTATCAATTTCTTCTATGTTTTTTCCCTCTCATTACTGTATAAATCCGCGTAAAATTTTTTGAAAATGTTATTTATGGTTTGTTGGTCCCTGATATTATTCTCGGCCGAGTCTTTAACAGTTGTGTTGTATGGTTTTTTTATTGCATTTAAGTTGATTTGCTAAATATTTCCAGATTTATCGCCATGTTCATGGTGGTTATATCGTAATTTTTGTAGTAAAAATTGGGTCTTTTTGTTAATAATATTATCTAGTTGAAATTTGGTTTCTCTTGATTTCCTTAAGTGTTTGTTCTGTGGGATTAATTGCATGTGAATTATGTAGTAACTTGATTGTTTCTTCCAATTTGGTTTCCAATTCTTGTTCTGTCTAATTTTGTGGGTGGAGTATAAAATTATTTTCCCTCACAGCACTGCTTTTGCCCTTTCCCAAAGGAGAGTTGGTGTGACGCTTGGAGAGTCATTCATTTCTAGAAAGAATGCCCATTCTTTCTTGAAGTATGCATCAAAATTATTATCTGTGAGTAAAGATGTGTTCAAGGGCCAGTTTGGGAAGTTTTTTGTTTCTTGTTTTGTGATGAGGGTAAAACTGATAGGGGCATGGTCAGAAATAACAATTGGATGTATTGTAGTTTGCACAATGTCTTTTATCATTGAGTTGCTTGTAAGGAAATAATCAGAAAGTTTGGTGTATTGTGGAATGGCAGGTGAATTCTTTTGCCATCGGGTTTTGTAGTCTCCAACTATCGCCAAGACCCAGATCTGCCATGTTTTGTTGAATGATCCTCGCTGAATGCCAGTTTTGGGTATGATGTTTGGTTGTAGAGCTATCTTGTGCTGGGTCAATGACAATGTTAAAATCTCCTCCAATGATAAAAAGTGATGTGGGGAAGTCCTGCAACGTTGTGAAAAAGTTATGAAAGAATGCTTGGTCATCTGTATTAGGACTATAGATACATGATATTGTTATATTTTTATTGTGAATTGTGCCATTGATAATTATATATCTTCCTTCTGGATCAGATATGGCGTGGTTATGTGTATATTTGTACCTCTTTATTGATTAGAATTGAGACATATCTTTTTTTTTTTTTAGTTATATGAGGGAAAAAAACTGACTGAATTTATGAGTTTTTAGTTTGTTGTGTTCTGTGGCTGAGAGTTTGGTTTCTTGAAGTAAACATATGTCTGCATTCATCTTCTTGAGGTAGTTTAATATTTTGGTTCTTTTTGCAGGTGAATTAATACCCCTGTTAGGTATGAGTATTTTGTGTACAGCACTGTATATCATTTGTAAATGGAGATTTGTTAGACACTATTTAAATGCCCATTATGACTGGTCAGCATTTGATTATTTTGGTTATCATTTGGCACCCTCTGGTGGTATGAGTGTAGAAAAACATGATCTGATGCAATACCACTTCTTTGTGAAGAAATAGACTAGTGCTCTCTAGAAGCTTCTGGCATCTTCCTGCCTGGAGGGGGCGGGATTACCTAGGAATCCTATAGATCTTTCCAGAATGTTGCTAGTCTATATAAATGCTGTGATTTTGGTCAGTAGAGAAAGAGTTTTTGTTTTGGCAACAGAGTTACGTAGTGGCAATAGAGTGTTATTAGAGTGTTATTATAGGATTGAACAGTGGATTATTCGTAGAAGTTTTTTTTTAATCAGTGAAGAATAAATTTGTTTAAGTTGTCATTGCTGGTTTTCTTTGTTGTGATTTTCAAGTCATAACAAATTGGAGGTTCCACCGAGATAAACCATTCATTGGATCAATGATTGGATTCACCAAAGAGTAAAGCTGAATTATTTTTTTAAATCTTGTGACTATTTGAAAAACCAGCAATCATGACTTTTGATGTTGAAAATTTTTTGAAAACTCCAACCCAGAAATCAATTGTGCTGGTAAAGAAAAAGGACTTGCTGCAAATAGCCTCAACCCTTGGAATATCTGATTTGAAATCATCAATGAAGAAACAAGAAATACTGAACATTTTGGTGCAACATTTCATCGATGAAGATATCTTTGGGGAAGAAGCAGCAGAATTGATTAAAGATGTGGAAGTGTCTGCAACAGAGCTGCAAAGACTTGAATTTCAGCTCCGCCTGAAACAACTGGAAGAAAGAAGGTTGGAGAAGGAGAGAGAACTGGAAGAAAGAAGGTTGGAGAAGGAGAGAGAACTGGAAGAAAGAAGGTTGGAGAAGGAGAGAGAACTGGAAGAAAGAAGGTTGGAGAGGGAGAAAGAACTGGAAGAAAAAAGGTTAGAGAAACAACTAGAACTAGAAGAAAAAAGGATGCAGTACAAATTGGAAATGAAGAAAATAGAAGCAGGTACTGTTACAAAATCTTTTGGACTTTCTGATCATTTTGATGTGGTTAAACGCATCAGACTTTTTCCTCCCTTCCTAGAAGTTGATGTAGACCAATACTTTACCCATTTTGAAAAAATTGCTGAATATTTGAAATGGCCAAAAGAGCTTTGGACAATGATGTTACAAAGTGTTCTTACCGGTAAAGCTAGGAAAATCTATAACCAGTTATCTGTCCAACAGTGTTCTGATTATGATTTTGTCAAATCTGCCATTCTGAAGGGTTATGAATTGGTCTCTGAGGCTTCCAGGCAAAAATTTAGGAATTCTCCCAAGGAAGCCAGTCAAACTCATGTTGAATTTGGCAGGTTGAAGGAACAGTTGTTTGATCAGTGGTGTAATTCCATGAAAGTTGAGAAAAATTTTGACAGAATGAGGCAATTTATCCTGGTTGAGAAATTCAAAAGGTGTATCCAGCCTGATATCAAGACTTTCCTTGAGGAGAAACAAGCTAATACTTTGCAAGATGTTTCCACCCTGGCTGATAGTTATGCATTAACTCATAAGTCTTCTTTTGTCCAAAAATCCACTTTTTCTAAATTTCAAGGCAAGTCTCAGTCCAAGACTTCTTCTAATAACACTTCTAATGATTCCAAGGCCACTTCTGAGAGGAAACCTTCCAGTGAGCAGCAATCCTCTGGTTCTTTACCTTCTGTGTCTTGCCAATACTGCAAAAAGCAAGGTCACCTTATTTCTGAGTGTTATGCTCTCAAGAAAAAACAACAACGAGAAGAAACCAAGCCAAATGCTTTCACTAAGAGAGAATCTCTTGTATCAAAGGTCAGTTTGCCTGATCTTCTGCCTTCTGTGTCTGATTCTGTTATGGAGGGTTTTGAGCCATTCATCACCGATAGTTTTGTCTCACTTTCACGTGATTTCTCCTCATCTGCTCCTGTTTGAATTCTAAGGGATACTGGGTCTTCCCAATCTCTTATTCTTGCAGATATTCTGCCTTTTTCGGACAAATTGTCTACTCAGGCTAATGTCCTTATTCAAGGAGTGGAATGTGGTTTTGCAAGTGTACCTCTCCATAATGTTCATCTCAAATCAGACTTGGTCTCTGGGCCTGTTGGTGTTAGGTCTTCTCTTCCTTTCAAAGGTGTTCATTTGCTTCTTGGTAATGATCTTGCTGGGGATAAGGTGTGCCCTATCCTGTTGTAACTGACACTCCTTTGATTGATCAAGAGTCAGACTCTATAGAGGTGGAAATTCCAGACCTCTATCCTTCATGTGCAGTTACTCGTTCTATGGCCAAAAAGGCTATTCAAGATGATGCTGACCTGGACTTCAACCTGGCTGACACCTTCATTGGGCAGTCTTTTCATCAGGAACCTTCAAGCCCTGAGATGTCTGGGAAATTTTCAGACTTGTGCTTGTCAGGTCATTCTAATGACATTCTGTCTCGGAAGAAACTTATTCAGGAGCAACAACAAGCTCGTGATCTAGCTCATCTTCTACCACAGGCTGCAAGAGAACAAGAGGCTACTCAAGTTCCTGTCTGTTTTTACTAAAAAAAAAAGTGTGCTTATGAGAAAGTGGCATCCACCTGATGTTTCTGCAGATGAAGAGTGGATGATCACCCATCAAATTGTTCTTCCAAAGTCTTATCATCAAGAAATTCTTAGTCTGGCCCATGAGAATCCTATGTCAGGTCATTTGGTTATCAGGAGGACCCTTCAACTTGTCAGGAATCATTTCTTCTGGCCTTCCATGAGGTCCGATGTACAGGAGTACTGCAAATCCTGTCATACTTGTCAAATGGTTGGGAAGCCGAACCAGAATATTCCAAAGGCTCGACTTAAGCCCATTCCTGCTTTTGAAGAACCTTTCAGTCGGATCATCATTGACTGTGTTGGACCATTGCCAAAGACTAGATCTGGTTGTGAGTACCTACTGACTATCATGTGTGCTTCCACTTGGTTTCCTGAGGCAATTCCTCTTCGTAATATCAAGGCGAAGACTATCATCCAGGCTCTTACCAAGTTTTTCTGCTTTGTTGGTCTTCCTAAGTCTATTTAGTCTGATCAAGGGTCAAATTTCATGTCTGGCATATTTCAACAAGTTATCCATGAGCTTGGTGTTAAACAATACAGGTCATCAGCTTACCATCCTGAAAGTCAAGGTGCTTTGGAGATGTTCCATCAAACCCTGATTAACATGCTAAGGACCTACTGCCTTGATACAGAGAAAGACTGGGATGAAGGTGTCCATCTTCTTCTGTTTGCTGCCTGTGAAGCTGTTCAAGAGTCTCTTGGGTTCAATCCTTTTGAGCTTGTTTTTGGGCATACAGTGCGTGGACCTCTGAAGCTTCTGAAGGAAAAGTTGCTGGCCAAGATGATGTCCCAATGAACTTGCTTCAGTATGTCTCTGACTTCTGTAATCGTCTCTCAGCCTTGTGACTTTGCTCAGTCTAAT
Source organism: Gymnothorax javanicus (assembly GCA_029692085.1). NCBI lineage: Eukaryota > Metazoa > Chordata > Actinopteri > Anguilliformes > Muraenidae > Gymnothorax > Gymnothorax javanicus. The sequence goes on along the minus strand of CM056195.1, from coordinate 180,075,271 downwards.
CTCAAAGAGGCTCAGGGCAAAATGAAAACCAGATATGACCTTCATTCCCAAGATAGAAGTTTTAAAACTGGTGACAAAGTCCTTGGCGCTTTTGCCAGTTCCTGGAAACCCTCTAAGAGCCCGATATTTTGGCCCTTACACTGTCCTCAAAAAGGTCAGTGATCTAAATTACGCTATTTTAACACCTGGAAGGAGGAAACAAAAACAAATGTGTCACATCAACATGCTGAAAGAATACATTGACAGAGACACTAGTTTTTAGTAGCAAAATTTATTTATTTATTATATTTATTCATTAGAGCATGTGTGTTTCTGGATGATTGCTCTGTCTCTGGTTTCAGTTTTTCCTCCCGTTTCTGGGAATTTTAAATTGTAATCCTTTGGTAAGAAATCAGACAGTTCAGACAAGATGATTAGTTAAAAGGATCCTTTCTCTCTCTTCCATTTGCATTTCTAGGGTCTTCTCACCTGTTCTGAGTTTAGCTGGGCCTCCAGAATTTGTTTGTGTTTAAAAGACCCAAAGTTTCTTGTCGAAGTTTCTACCACAGCTCGTTCTTGGTCAGTCTCGTTTCTGCGCTATTCTGCTCGTTTGATTGTTGATATTTCTTGTGATTCTCCCGTAAATTTGATTGTTTGTATTGCAAAAATTAGTCAGAATTCCCATTTTGTATCCATCTGTTTAGTTTCTCCTGTGTTCTCCCTTGTCCCATCAAAAAACCCTCTTTGTTACTGTCTTTGTGCGGATTGATTATTCAGGTTGGTCCCCATCCTGCATATCTCTGTTTGCCTGGCTATTGATCCATTTCTGTCTTGACCATGAGCTTTGGTATCCCAATAAGGCCTGCCGATGCTGAACTGCCATATCTGCAGTTCCTTTCACATTGACAGAGACACTTTCAAAAAGCCAGTCAACGTGGTTGTTGTGGGAATTTTAAATTGTAATCCTTAAAGAAATCAGACTGAGACAAGATGAGTTAGGATCCTTTTACTTCCATTTGCAAATAGGGTCTTCGTTACAGGCAAGAACAAAGACAAAGGAATCTCCCTTTGGGAATACACAAAACAAAAAGTCAAAATCTCCTCCCTTGGAGCTAAAAAAAAAATTCATCAGGTTGGTCTCAGCTGGACCTCAACAGCCATATCTGCAGATAGAATGAATACCTGTTGCTTATCTGGCTGTCTCCTACAAAACTCAAAATACACTCCTTGGTCCAGCTGGACCTCAAGCTTGAATACACAGTTAATGGCTTTTCTACTTATAAAAAGCTAGATTATATAAGTTTGGCAATCATGCCTGACCTAGGCTGCTCAAGGGATAAGCAATTAATAACACAATAAGCAATAATAAGGAAGCTAGCTAGAGCTACTAATGATGCTTCTCCTTCCATCGTCCACACGATGGGGTCAGATGCTGCCATAGGGACAGCATATATCAAATCTAGCAGTGGCTGTGTAAGTTGTGCATAATCAGGAATCCAACTCCTACAAAAATTTGCTGTACCCAGAAGTGACATCATATCCTTCTTAGTTCTAGGTTTAGGCATTTGGGCTATTGCTAGTTGTCGCTCAGGCAGTATAGTTTTTCCCTCATTTGAAATGTTATGGCCCAAATATTGTACCGTCTCCTGCCACAATTGCAGTTTACTCTTGTTTACTTTATGACCCTGCGAGGCTAGAAATTGCAGGCATGCCAAGGTATCTATTTTACACTGTTCCACCGTACGTGAGCAAATTAATATGTCATCAACATATATCATAATTTGGCTCCCTTGAGGGGGAGAAAATTTTGCTATATTCGCCTCCATTGCTTACGTAAATATTGCTGGCAATTCCACATATCCCTGTGGACAACGAGTATACGTATATCTTTTCCGCTTAAACGTAAACGCAAACCAAAATTGAGAATCTGGGTGAATAGGCACAGAAAAGAAAGCATTTGCTAAATCAATCACAGAGAAATAAGTCGATTGTGATCACATATCATTCAAAATAGTATTAGGGTCCGGTGTGACCGGTGCTCTTGGAATCACTGCTGCGTTTACTACTTGTAAATCTTGCACTAGCCTCCATTCCCCGTTCGCTTTTCGAACTGGAAAAAGAGGCGTGTTACGTGGAGAGTCTGGACATGACACTATTACACCTTTTTCGAACAATTCAGGTATAACGGGTTCTATGCCTTTTTCTGCTTCAGGCTTTAAGGGATATTGACGCTGATATGGACGAAAAGTTCCCTTTGGAACTATTTTTACCATTGCTACATCTTGTATTAACCCGATGTCATTTTTACCAGTTGTCCACAAACTTTTGGGTACCTCACTCAGCATTTCCTCTTGCTCTAGAGTGAGGAAGAATTTCTCTCACATAGGAGTACTCAAATCCGCTTCCCCCATGAGACGAACCCGCGTGCCGTGTAAATTCCATTGCAGTGATATTGCAGTAATTCTAAATTTGGGCGAGTACATTGTTATCGGTGTGTCACAGGTCTGCTCCCAGTCCCGTGCTCTGTGCGCAAAATGTATTACTGTTCCTGCATCTTTCCAGTGCTTAGATGGAGCTTTCCCTAGCGAAACGTGGGGCGGTGTTAGATTTCGATATCCACCGTCATCCTCCTTTGACAACTGCAACGATGCCACTGCCAACTCATCGGTGTAATAAAGCCAAAGGGCTGTAACAGAAGTCGGGGTACCCAATTTGAATTTGGACTCATATTTCAAGTCTGGACCTTGTATTCCCCGAAAGTACATGGTACAATGAGCAGTGGTCACATCATGCAGCTGCAGCTGAGGCACATATTTTGACACCATTTGCAACATTTCTGTGATCGGCTTGCGAGGGGAAGAATCTACAAATTGCAACACATAATAAGTAGCTGGGGGTCCATTTCCTAAAACCACCATCTGATTTCCCACAGGTCCGCTCTGGTCGTCCACCCCAACCATCCGAATAGCTTCCCATGTAGTTGGACCTGTGGGGACTACCCCAAGCCCCCGTCTAGTCATTACATCTCTCCCTAGCAGATTCACTGGACACTGAGAAGATATTATTACAGAACAGTGTGTATCAGCTCCTTCATCGGGGTCCTCAAATTTGAGTTCCTCCGTTGTTACATAATGTTCTGTCGCACCATTCGCGGAACACGTTTTTATTACATCTGTGCTGAGCCGATGCGGAAAGATTGCACTCACTTTTCTAATTACAGTTCGACATGCCCCCGTGTCACATAGGAAAGAAGTTGGTTTACCGTTTACAATCAGCGTTTTCCAAGCACTTGTTGGTGCTGCCATTAATGCAAACAATTTAGTTTCATCATGGGGTAATGGCTCCCCAGATGTTAACCCCTTCTCTTGGGCGGTTAGTCATGCCGAATTATTCCCCTGATTTTGAGGCTGAGCCCGATTTGGGCTATCTCGGGCGATGTGACCCCCCTTCCCACAGACATAACAAGCTTGACTCGGACAGTTTCGGGCAAAATGACCATCCTTCCCGCAGTGGTAACAAACTTGATCACCCCCAGATGATCCGCTTCCCCCCCGGTCGCGCCCACGGCCTCGGCCCTTGCCCCGACCACACCCTGTTCCCCGGTTTTCTCCGCTGTAATACAATGGCGTTACCCCCTTATTGTCACGCAATTCACTTTCAAAATGCAAGGCGTGATCTTTAACGGGATGAAATGCTCCCGTTTGCCAAGTCAACAAGTGTCGCTTTACCAATTGTGAAATTTCAGGGCGCAATCCGGTTAGGAAAGCTGTTTTTAGCTGTTGGGCGTACGGACCATTGTCAACCCACGGGTTTGGCGTATCGAGACTGCTATTTGCTGCAAAAACGGGTTGTAACCGGTCCAAATATTCTAGACAGGATTCATCTTTTCCCTGTCTGCAATCAGAAATACGCGCATAATAACAATGCCTGTGAAAGAAATCGCGTATACGACTAAACAGCGCCGCCAAGGGCCCCCAGTACACATCAGCTGCTACATCAGCTGCCGCTGCAGGTTTCGCTCACTATAAATGTCCTGCCACATTTGCAGCATCACCAGCCCCATTTGTACCTTGACCTTCTGTGGTCCAATTTCCCGCAACTTGACACCATTGTTGCCTTAGTAACATACGCAGACAACGTTCAATTTCAGAAGCATCCTGCCGATAACTTGTTACAAAGGGTTCAAACCAAACACGAAATGCTTCAAATCCTTGCTGTGGATGGGGGCACCCCTCCATAGCTGCGCATATCTCCGGCCGTCCGCGCACGGTACACCCACTGTGTTATGCCACTAACACTTCTATTTGTGGCGCCAACAGTCCCAGAGATTCAGCGTCATCCTCACTACTACTACCATCCCGTTGTTTAACATTCCGGGAATGCCCCCTATTTATTGGCGTCCGTTTACTAGGTTCCCGAGGATTTTTATAGGGTTTGGGCGACACTAGATTAACATAAGGCGGAGGGTCAGTGTCTGACCCCTTGCCTCCCAAAGCACAACAATGATCCCCCATTTGCGCAGACACCTTCTCTTTGACTGTATTCGGATTATATGGATGTTCATTTTCAAGATGTTTTTGCGGCTGTGAAATATTTGATAACGAAGGGTACAATGTATTTTGGAGTTCAGGAGGCTCAACTTCCTCCTGAGGTAACACATTCGGTGGTATTATAGGTACCTTATTATCTTCAATATCTAATTTCTTTTTGGATTCTTTCGAAAACAACTGCAGTTGCTGTTGTGCTTTTGCCTTTTCACTTTGCCGCTTAGATTGCTGATACTCAGCTTCTTCATGCCACTGAAGTGCTGCCTCGTAGCCAAACTTTTCCAACAGCTTATTATTACCACCCGCCCGCTTCATTATATCTCGCACAAGCTTACTCGTATGGCCAGGCTTCAGCTGTCCAATAAACCCAAATTCCTTCACCCAACATGCCTCCCACTTCCCTGAACCATTATGCCGACGTTCCACACATTCTCCAGTCAAAGTCAAAGTCACGTCATCTGTCACACAACAGGGCTTACAATTATTACGACAACATCCCCCTTTACTGTTAGTTTTCCCCATTTTAGTTTTACTCTCTCTGTCTCACAGCAATAAAGCCGAATTCGGAAAAGTTCCGTCACTCACCCACTCCTGCTTAGTTTTATGGAGAACCTCCCTCCTGGCCTCACTACACACCCAAAGAGCCGACACAAATGCTCCGGATTGAGGACTTTCCCCTTTTACGTCTCCCAAGACGACCGTGCACGGTTTTCAGTCGGCGCCGATTCTCCAGGGAGTGCAGGTGAGATATTAGAACCCCGGACGATGCCCCCAATGTTGTGGGAATTTAAAATTGTAATCCTGAAAGAAATTAGACTGAGACAAGATGAGAGTAAATAGGATCTTTTACTTCTATTTGCAAATAGGGTCTTTGTTACAGGCAAGAACAAAGACAAAGGAATCTCTCCTTTGCTTTGGATATATGTAAAAGCACAAAGTCAGAATCTCCTCCCCCTTGGGGCTGAAAAACATCGTGTTGGTCCCAGCCGTTCCTCGGCCAGGAGTAGGTATCCCACGTATGACTGACCCTGACAGCCATATCTGCAGTACAGAGGAGTCCTTCTCTCCCCCAATCACCTGTTGCTTATCTCGTGGTTCTGCAGGCTTCGCAGGAACTGTCTCCTGGGAACACACAAAACTCAAAATACATTTCTTGGTCCGGCTGGACCTCAAGGTTTCAGATAGAATGAATACACAGTTAATGGCTTTTCTACTTACTTATAGAAGCTAGATTATATAAGTTTAGCGATCATGCCTGACCTAGGCTGCTCAAAGGATAAGCGATTAATAACACAATAAGCAATAATAAGGAATATATGACTGAATTCCACCAACAGCTTGACTTCCCGCTGCGGCACTGACTGCCGCCCTCGCTCTCCCAGGCTCAGCGCGGGGGTGCGGGTCTCTTCTGCCGCGACTACCGCAGGGCTGCTCCGCCGACCCCGGCTTGCCATCTCTGCCTCCAACTGCCGGATTTCTCGCCACAGTTCGCTGTATCCCACTTCTGACACCGGTGTAGCGGTTTCTCCAATAAGCGGATGCGGAGTCAGGGTCTGAAGTTTTCGCATCGCCCCAGAAGTGAAGCTTCGCTTTATTTCTTCTGCCATACTCATGTAAACACAACGATTGCTCCTCAGAATGGCACAACCTTTCAGTAACAGAGCATACTACACACACCGCTCAGGCCGCTGATCAGCCTGCTTATATGCATCCCCTGGATCGCTGTGATTGGCTCTCGTTAGAACGGAGTAGTGCAGCCAATCACAGCGGCCCAGGGGAAAAACCGAGCTAGTTTGCACTGCAAAATGCTGCTACACAGAACTCTGGCGAAATCGCCACAATATGTTTTCTATGTTCTATTCTGAATAAAATATGGGTTTATGAAATTTGCAAATAATTGCATTCTGTTTTTATTTACGTTTTACAAAGCGACCCAACTTTTTTGGAATTGAGCCTGTACATATATAAGTGTCTGTGTCCTTTCTTATTGTTGATGTTGAAGAAACATTGTTATCTTACTAAAATAATAATACATATGGATCCAGAGTGTGTGACACCTTTTTCCTTGCCTTGGTCTACTTCCACTCATCAGCACCTCACCACAACCCTTGGTGTGTGTTACTTTACCATTTTATTTTCTATTCAGATATAAAAAACATAAATTCCCTTTTAATTATGCATTATAACTGAAAAATACAACAGCAACAGACAAAATGGGGAAAACATAAATTGAGCACATTTGTGTGGAATTTTGTTTAATTTGGCATCACATTGCATTGACAACTCGAGAAATACAGGTGCATTTCCGAAAATTTTAATATCGTAAAAAAAATTTAGATATTTTTTGTCAGTCAGTGCAGAGCGTGAAGATTGGTTATATTCTAGACTAATTAAATGCCAGCGAAAATGTTTCAAGCATTTTTTTTTTTTATTTTGATAATTACGGCCTACAGCTAAAAGAATAATAAAAAATTATCATTAGGATATTAGTTTGATTAAATCACTCTTTTGCAGTATAAATACCATGAATCTATCACTCTGGTTCATTACACACAATCATAATCAAGGGGAAGACTGCTGAATTGTGTCCAGAAGACACTCATTGACAGCCTCCAGAAGGAGGAAAAGAGGACCCCACAGCCCGCCCACTGGTCCATGTCTTGACTGATGTACAGACTGATCTGTTTCAGATGTGTGGCATCAGCTGTGATCAGCAATGCACTGTCTACTTCCACTCAGTCCTTGTGTGTTTCCACATATGTACATTTATCTGATCTATCATGAACTGCCTATTTCTAATGCTACATATTCATTATCTAGTTTACATATCTAGAACTCAGTGTACTGTTTATCCCTCTGTATTAATGTAATGTTATCAACCAGCTTACTTGGTTCCCATTGCACTACTGACCGTCCTGGTTGGGTTAGGGTTAGGGTCTGTTATTGATATAAGGTTATCAACCAGCTTACTTGGTTCCCATTGCACTATTGACTGTCTTGGTTGGGTTTGGGTTGGGGTCTGTCATTAATGTAATGTTATCAACCAGCTTACTTGGTTCCCATTGCACTACTGACCGTCCTGGTTGGGTTAGGGTTAGGGTCTGTTATTGATATAAGGTTATCTACCAGCTTACTTGGTTCCCATTGCACTACTGACTGTCCTGGTTGGGTTAGGGTTAGGGTCTGTTATTGATATAAGGTTATCTACCAGCTTACTTGGTTCCCATTGCACTACTGACCATCCTGGTTGGGGGAATCCTTCTTTGATTTGTCCTTCTTAGTTTTATTTCATTGTTTTTTCCTGTTAAAAGGTTTTTGTTGTGGGAGTTTTTCCTCATCTTCACTGAAGGTTTAGGTCAGAGGGTTCTGAGTTGCTGGGCCTGTAAAGCCCTTTAAGACATGTAAATATGATATTGGGCTATACAAATAAAATTTGATTGATTGATTGACTTTGTTTTTATCAAGTCCAAAGTCAACGTAGACATCTACCAGGAGATTTTAGAGCTCTTCATGCTTCTGTCTGCTCACAAGCGTTATGGAGATGCTGATTTCCTTTTCCAGCAAGACTTGGCACCTGCCCAGGATGCCAAAACTACTAGTAAGTGGTTTGCTGACTATGGTGTTACTATGCTTGATTGGCCAGCCAACTGGCCTGACCTGAACCCCATAGATTTCATCAATCTATCAAATCAACCTGGGCTTCCATAACACCTCAACAGTGCCACAGGCTGATCACCTCCAATGATGCAGTCATTTGTGCAAAAGGATATCTGACCAAAAGTTAAAAATTGAGTGCAACAGATTCTGTTGTATTGTTATCTCCAAAGGTGACTCATTTTGGTCACTATACTACAAAATGAAAAAATAAGAAAATAAAAAAAAATTCATTTTCTATGTTGAGCCTTCCAAGTGCTCTCTGAAACCTGGGTCTGGATGGCCTGTGTCCATAAAATGATAAAATAAAAAACTTTCACATAGCGCTAAACCCAATATATCATTGGGAAGGTCTTGACCTGGAGATTAACATATGCCAGTATCAAGACTCTACATGGCTCATACTGTGAAATAATGACCTTTTAACCTTGAATAAGTTATAAATTTGAAGGCTTATATTTCATCAACAAAATGGGCTACAGACATGACAGCAAGTGTTATAGAAAGCTATTGGCCTCAACTATTGATGTCAATCAGGCCTCTCATGTATGGAGGGTATTTTTGGTCATAATCCAAATGAAAATTAAAATTAAAATAATCAGGCCAAAATTAAATGTTAAAAATAAAAAGTAAATTGAAAAACCTAATGAAACATGTAAAATGATAATGTGAAACTACAAAACGAAAATGAAACAAGTAAAATTTCAAATGCAAATACGTAAATGGATAAAACGACAATGAAACGTTAAATTTAAAATGCTAATATGTAAATAGAAATGGTCAAACGGAAAACTTAAATTGTAAAGATGAAATTGAAAATGAAAATTTAAATAGCAATAGGGAAACATCAAATGTAAAACTCAAAATGGGAAATGGAAAAGCTTAAATGATAAAATGCTTAAATCAAAAGCTTAAATGGAAAAGATAAAATTATCATTTAATTTTTTATTTATGTTTGCATTTTTCCGTTACCATTTTACATTTGACATTTTGCAATTGCCATTTGCCATTTTCCATTTTGATTTTCCATTTTCCATTTGGCTTCTCCATTTGGATTTCTCATTTGGCGTTTCCATTTTCCATTTGCCTTTTCCATTTTCCATTTGGCTTTTCAACCTGTATGCAAATAAGGAGGTGTGGCCCAGAGGTCGGGGGGACGGTCTGAACCGGCCGAGTGCAGTGGCATCTTGTGGACAGCAGGTCCTGGACAAAGACCGCGGGGCTACTTCCACCGCCAGCTCATCCTCCACTTTACACTGCAAGACCCGGGCACATCGCTTCTCCCTCTCCTGATCCATCGAGGGCCTTTACAGTGGCCCGACAGACTGTTCAAGGTAAGTAACGTTAAAACGTTGCGAGCAGTATTCCGTTTTCAAGGCAAAGTTCAGGTAACGTTACAGCTAAATGAGCTTAGAGAGCTGTTGGTGTTTAGTGACATTTTATCCAACGTTAACAGGCTCAGGTTTTGTGCACACTACACTTGTAGTTCGAGCCGAGTAAGTTACACAGGTAAATAGATAATGTAGGCAGCTATACAATGTACATATAGCGCTAGCTAACGTTGGTTACTGACAGGATACCACAGCACCGTTTTTCCCGACACAACCTCAACCGTAATTAAACACTAATATCACGTATAAGGTATTCTGTCATGGCTAACATTAATACAGAGAATGCGCACAATTTCTTCTTCTTCTTTGCTAGTGTTTGCATCTAGCCTGTTTCAGTCAGCAGATGTAAGCTAACGCTAGCTTATGGGATGTAAGCAGGGACCAGACATGTTATCAACAACAGGCGGTACAGATCTATATGTTAGTGGCAGTAACCTGCATGTTTAACTGTAATTTCTGTTAGAAACCCGCAACAGACCGCATGCTGAGTCACAGTCAGCCAACACATCAGGTGAATGATACCAGGTAATGTGACAGAAGGTGAGAGAGAAACCTTAGACCAGTTACTTTCGGTTGGATGAATTTAGGACCTGAAACCTTAAGTGAATTGAGCCCGAAAGCCTTTTCTGTGTTATTTAGAGTGAACTACAAGGAGCCACGGACGGTGTGGTTGTCTGCAGTCATCTGATCAGATCATCTACAGGTGCTGGACAGATTCCTTCATCTGCTACAGTGAGAGACATCAGGATCTAACCAAGATCAGCAGGTAACACAATACCACAGAAAAGCGAAGTTTTGCAGAAGTCATGAGAACAGCCCTTTGACAAGAAAAAAAGCCATCAAAATTACAAGACCTGATTATTACATGATTTTCAGCTCAGCCAAGTCATGTTTTTTGTGCTGTCATTACTTACTCAGTGCATTGACATAGATTTGAACACTGCCCCATAAATTTACTGCAACTTTGATGTAGTAAACTTAAAACCAATCCAGATATTAAAAAAAGTCTGAACTTTGCCCTGCTTGTAACACTGTCTGATGTCCTTATTTGTCTGATGTCCGTAGCTGAAAACCAGAGCCATCTTACTGCGCCAAGCCGTGCTGGAGATGCTGTCAGTGACTTGTGGAAGGACAGAGCTGTCTGCCATGATGCCACCATATTGGCCCACCTGCTTAGTATTCTCCTTCAGCACCAGAGTGAAGGAGGAGGGACAAACTCTGTCTATACAGTGTGTGTGTGTGTGTGTGTGTGTGTGTGTGTGTGTGTCCATATGAGTTTATGTGCTTGTGCATTTGTGCATATGTGGGTTAATATGTGTGAGACAGGATTGTATCCATGACCTCAATGAGTATTTTCATTGTTGATTATTCTGTATATTATGTTTTGGAGAATTCAATTTATCTCTTACTCTGAAAGTGTCACAAGTAATGACATCAGAAGTTGAATTGCTTTCTTACTCTGACTAGCAGCCCAAAAAAAAAAGAGTTAATTTTATGATAGTGGAAAGATTAAAGATGAACACACTCAGAAACCTTTGCTTACATCATTGTAACATCTTTATGGAAAAAGTTGCATTTTTTTGTATTTCAGTAGTATTTTTAAACTTGGCAAAAGGTTGAAAAGGACACCATGCTAGGACCAACTGGAAATTTTTGGACATATAATAGAAAAACTGTTGGGAGAGTGTCAAACTAGCAACAAGCAGGTTTGCAGTTGCCTCTAGGTCTGGGTAGGTTTTCAATAGTATTGTTAATCCTACGTCCTTCAAAAGAATCATATTGTGATGAATGAGTTTGATTTATTGTAAACAAATACTCATCACCCACAAAACCAGATCTGAAATATACAGAATGTTTTGTATCTACAGACATGTGTTTATTTTGTATATTTTAACAGGAATAGTTCCATAACAGCATCAACATTTCAAACAATCACTGTGATATTAATGTCCATATCGCCCAACCGTAGCTGTATCAGCAGTGAATATAGCTTTTTTGCTTCTCTTTAAATCATTAGTGCTGTGGTTCCACCCACTGTGTGTGGCCTTTCTCTTGATCTCCGTGCATCCACATTTAATGCACAACAGAAAATGGGCAGATTTTGACTCATGAAATGTAAAATTGGAGATTCTGTCAACTTTTGAAAGGAATTACAGCCATGATAATGCTCAGGGAGTGAACAATATGTGTATTGTACCCGGTATGTTCAGTGTTGACTCTTGAAAATTATGAAAATCTGTTCTCAGACTGACTAAATGGCATTCAGCTACATGTCAGCTTCACAGGCTCATGATGAACGGCTGGGAAAACCCTGGTCAATTGAGCAAAAATTGAAAGAGGAGATAGGTTTAATAAGTTTTACAGTTTTTGGGGGAAAAAATAAAAAAAGTGATGGACTTCATAATTTGTTCCAAAGCGCAGTGTACAAAAGTTTCTTCGGTATTCGGCTTAGATTTTAAGAATTCGACTTTATTCTGAATGAAGCACTTTCCGAATAGGACATGGAATAAACTTTATCCCTGAAGGGAAATTCAATTCCACTGTCTGGTAGCTCACCTGCCATTGGCTAAAGAATTATAAAGCCTGATGGCTGTGGGTATAAAAGATCTTCTGTATCTCTCAGTCCTGCAATGAAGAGAGAGGAGCCGTCCACCATTGCTGTTTCTTTGGTCCATGAGGATGTTGTGCAGTGGATGATCCGTGTAGTTTAGAATGGCCTCTACCTTCTGTGTGCATCTCTCCATTACAGCCTCCAGTGAGTCAAACCTGGCTCCAATCACAGAACCAGCTCTTTTCACCAGTTTATCCAGTCGCCTTGCATCCTTATGTTTTATAATGCCTCCCCAGCAGACTGCAGCATAGAAAAGGACACTTGCCACCAAAGACAGCAGGGCAAATATTATTCTCAAACCTCAAACACACAAAAAGCCACTTCGGTCTCTTGCTTGAATATGCAGATGTATAGATCGTGATAAACTTTAAAAAGTGACAGATTTCAGCCATCAAAGCAGAACCAGCGCTGATGCCCTCCACATGTCTGTCGTTTGCTGTTGGTGTCAACCTGTCCTTGAAGGAAGGTCGCAGTGGTTACAGATGTCAGGGAACTGCTTCAGGCTCTGGTTTTCAGCTACGGACATCAGACAAATAAGGATATCAGACAGTGTTACAAGCAGGGCAAAGTTCAGACATTTTTTAATAGCTGGATTGGTTTTAAGTTTACTACATCAAAGTTGCAGTAAATTTATGGGGCAGTGTTCAAATCTATGTCAATGCACTGAGTAAGTTATGACAGCACAACAAACATGACTTGGCTGAGCTGAAAATCACGTAATAATCAGGTCTTGTAATTTTGATGGCTTATTTTCTTGTCAAAGGGCTGTTCTCATGACTTCTGCAAAACTTCGCTTTTCTGTGGTATTGTGTTACCTGCTGATCCTGGTTAGATCCTGATGTCTCTCACTGTAGCAGATGAAGGAATCTGTCCAGCACCTGTAGATGATCTGATCAGATGACTGCAGACAACCACACCGTCCGTGGCTCCTTGTAGTTCACTATAAATAACACAGAAAAGGCTTTCGGGCTCAATTCACTTAAGGTTTCAGGTCCTAAATTCATCCAACCGAAAGTAACTGGTCTAAGGTTTCTCTCTCACCTTCTGTCACATTACCTGGTATCATTCACCTGATGTGTTGGCTGACTGTGACTCAGCATGCGGTCTGTTGCTGGTTTCTAACTGAAATTACAGTTAAACATGCAGGTTGCTGCCACTAACATACAGATCTGTACCGCCTGTTGTTGATAACATGTCTGGTCCCTGCTTACATCCCATAAGCTAGCGTTAGCTTACATCTGCTGACTGAAACAAGCTAGATGCAAACACTAGCAAAGAAGAGGAAGAAATTGTGCATATTCTCTGTATTAATGTTAGACATGACAGAATACCTTATACGTGATATTAGTGTTTAATTACGGTTGAGGTTGTGTCGGGAAAAACGGTGCTGTGGTATCCTGTCAGTAACCAACGTTAGCTAGCGCTATACGTACATTGTATAGCTGCCTACATTATCTACTTACCTGTGTAACTTACTTGGCTCGAACTACAAGTGTAGTGTGCACAAAACCTGAGCCTGTTAACGTTGGATAAAATGTCACTAAACACCGACAGCTCTCTAAGCTCATTTAGCTGTAACGTTACCTGAACTTTGCCTTGAAAACGGAATACTGCTACTTAACGTTTTAACGTTACTTACCTTGAACAGTCTGTCGGGCCATTGTAAAGGCCCTCGATGGATCAGGAGAGGGAGAAGCGATGTGCCCGGGTCTTGCAGTGTAAAGTGGAGGATGAGCTGGCGGTGGAAGTAGCCCCGCGGTCTTTGTCCAGGACCTCCAGGGCCTGTCTCAGTAAAGAGGCAAGCTCTGGCCACGCCATTGTTCCACGGTTGTGTGCATGGGACAGCATAGACATATATACTTCTTTGCCAGTTTATATCATAGACTGTAGGTTGGCTCAGCAGTCAGGAGCCCCCTGCTGTCCACAAGATGCCACTGCACTAGGCCGGTTCAGACCGTCCCCCCGACCTCTGGGCCACATCTCCTTATTTGCATACAGGTTGAAAAGCCAAATGGAAAATGGAAAAAGGCAAATGGAAAATGGAAATGCCAAATGAGAAATCCAAATGGAGAAGCCAAATGGAAAATGGAAAATCAAAATGGAAAATGGCAAATGGCAAATGCAAAATGCCAAATCGAGGGCCAGGATTAACTAGTTCTATCTAGCATTTTTTAAATAAAAAGAAAATGAGTTTTTTATTTAGCTATTTGCTATTTTAAAACAATAAAAGATACATATCTCATAACTTATTTGAGTTTTATGATTCCTTGATTTTGAACAGTAGACTACAAATTTTCTGAAATGTCATATATCTACAATATCTGTAGGTTTGATACAGTCCACTTACCTCTCAAATACGTCTCTCAATTCATCATCAGTCATCAATTTTCCATGGTGATTTCTTGTCAGCTTTCTCAAAGCGTATTTTTGATCAAGCATGTATCACATGACCAAACTGAAGTTTCAGATTGGCTAACAGCAGATAGAACCTGTTAACACTAATATTTTTATGAAAATTCAGATGTACCTATGTTACATTGACCTTTTATTTTTAACCACTTAAACATGGAACTATATCTCAAATTTAACTAGTTAGTTGAGACTATTGACCAACAGATATCTCATTTTTGAGTAAAATGTCAGATAGAACTAGTTAATCCTCTGCCCTCGAAATGGAAAATGCTAACGGAAAAATGCAAACATAAATAAAAAATTAAATGATAATTTTATCTTTTCCATTTAAGCTTTTGATTTAAGTATTTCCATTTAAGCCTCTCCATTTCCCATTTTGAGTTTTACATTTGATGTTTCCCTATTGCTGTTTAAATTTTCATTTTCAATTTCATCTTTACAATTCAAGTTTTCCGTTTGACCATTTCTATTTACATATTAGCATTTTAAATTTAACGTTTCATTGTCGTTTTATCCATTTACGTTCAAACCCAAAACCAGTGAAGTTGGCAGTTGTGTTTCGTAAATAAAAACAGAATTTGCAATGATTTGCAAATCCTTTTCAACCTATATTCAATTGAATACACTGCAAAGACAAGTTGCTTAATGTTCGCAGGTAAACTTTGTAATTTTTTTGCAAATATTAGCTCATTTGGAATTTGATGCCTGCAACATGTTTCAAAAAAAGCTCACAAGTGGTTGACTGAGAGCATTGAGGAATGCTCATCAAACACTTATTTGGAACATCCCACAGGTGAGCGGGCTAATTGGGAACAGGTGGGTGCCATGATTCAGTATAAAAGCAGCTTCCTGAAATGCTCAGTCATTCACAAACAAGGATGGGGCGAGGGTCACCACTTAGTGAACAAATCGTGAGCTGATTATCGAACAGTTTAAAAACAACATTCCTCAACGAGCTATTGCAAGAAATTTAGGGATTTCATCATCTACGGTCCGTAATATCGTCAAAAGGTTCAGAGAATCTGGAGAAATCACTGCACGTGGCGACAAGGCGAAAACCAACATTGAATGCCCGTGACCTTCGATCCCTCAGGCGGTACTGCATCAAAAACCGACATCAGTGTGTAAAGGACATCACCACATGGGCTCAGGAACACTTCAGAAAACCACTGTCAGTAACTACAGTTTGTCGCTACATCTGCAAGCAGTTAAAACTCTACAATGCAAAGTGAAAGCCATTTATCAACAGCACCCAGAACGCAATTCCTCTGGGCCCAAGCTCATCTAAGATGGACTGATGCAAAGTGGAAAAGTGTTCTGTGGTCTGACGAGTCCCACATTTCAAATTGTTTTTGGAAACTGTGGACGCCGTGTCCTCCGGACCAAAGAGGAAAAGAACCATCCGGACTGTTATAGGCGCAAAGTTCAAAAGCCAGCATCTGTGATGGTATGGGGTGTATTAGTGCCCAAGGCATGGGCAACTTACACATATGTGAAGGCACCATTAATGCTGAAAGGTACATACAGGTTTTGGAGCAACATATGTTGCCATCCAAGCAACGTCTTTTTCATGGGATTCCTGCTTATTTCAGCAAGACAATGCCAAGCCACATTCTGCATTTTACAACAGCATGGCTCCGTGGTAAAAGAGTGCGGAAATACTATTGACTGGCCTGCCTGTAGTCCAGACCTGTCTCCCATTGAAAATGTGTGGCGCATTATGACGTAAAATTTTGTTGAACAACTTAAGCTGTACATCAAGCAAGAATGGGAAAGAGTTCCACCTGAAAAGCTTCAAAATTGGTCTCCTCAGTTCCCAAACGTTTACTGAGTGTCGTTAAAAGGAAAGGTGATGTAACACAGTGGTAAAAAAGGCCCCTGTGCCAACTTTTTTTGCAATGTGTTGCTGCCTTTAAATTCTAAGTTAATGATTATTTGCAAAAAAAAAATAAAGTTTCTCAGTTTGAACATTAAACATCTTGTCTTTGCAGTGTATTCAATTGAATATAAGTTGAAAAGGATTTGCAAATCATTGTATTCTGTTTTTATTTACGATTTACATAACGTACCAACTTCACTGGTTTTATAATTTGTATTTGCATTTGAAATTTTAATTGTTTCATTTTAAATTTGTAGTTTCACATTATCATTTTACATGTTTCATTAGGTTTTTCAATTTGCTTTTTATTTTTAACATTTAATTTTGGCCTGATTATTTTAATTTTAATTTTCATTTGGATTATGACCAAAAATACCCTCCATACTCATGGTGTAGTGCTGAAGAAAGGAATGATCTCTGCTGAGACAGTCTTGAGATTGAATACAAGAGAACTTTATTTGATATCACACACCCCAAAGATCATCGAATTAGTATTTGCAAGCCCTGACTTAATACAGAGAACTGCAGTTCCTCAGGGCAGCTGCTCTGATAACAACCATCCTGTCCTTGAGCCACCAAACATCCCTTTTTAACAGATATCATAAATATTTGGGAATATTAATTCTTAAATGGAAAATTCTGGTAGAAATTTTGAATGTGCCTGCTGCTCTGTACGTACAGTGTTTGGGGTGCTTGCCAGGGTTCTGGTAATCAGTTGATATGGTGTTCTGGGTGCTTGCGAGAGCATTGCTAGGCAGTTGCTATGGTGTTCCGGGTGTTTGCTAGGGCACTGCTAGGCGGTTGCTATGGAGTTCCAGGTGGTTGCTAGGGCATTGCTAGGCCGTTGCTATGGTGTTCAGGTGGTTGCTAGGGCATTGCTAGGCGGTTGCTATGGAGTTCCGGGTGGTTGCTAGGGCATTGCTAGGCGGTTGCTATGGTGTTCCGGGTGGTTGCTAGGGCGTTGTTAGGCGGTTGCTATGGAGTTCTGGGTGGTTGGCAAGGTATTGCTAGGCGCTTTCCATGGTGTTCTTGGTTTTTGCTAGAGCGTTGCTAGTCTGTTGCTATGGTGCTCCTTGTGGTTGCTAGGGCGTTGCCAGGTGGTTGGTATGGTATTCCTGATGGTTGCTAAGGCAGTTGCTATGGTGGTATAGGTGATTGCTTGTGCGTACCTAGATGGTTGCTATGGTGTTCTGCCTGGTTGCTAAGGAAAATCCATGTTTTTCGAGAATTGTCGGAAATCCGTAAGTCGGATCACTTAGAAAGTCATAGCACACTCCTCACAAGGGAGCCACATTTGCATTTTGGCATTGTTGCCTCTCTAGTGAAGTCTCAGCATCTGCTTTAAGGTGGCTGCCATCTGTTTTTTGGGATTCAGGACTCTTGTGGATGAATTGGCTTGGGATTCAGGAGTCTTGTGGATCTGCGTGTGTCAGGCCAATCAGTGCTTTTATATTATAGTGTACAATGCACCATTATAGTGTCATCACATGCACCCTTATGATGTCATACAGGGGGAATGCCATCCAGGAGAGGACATAATATAAAAGCAAAGTGGACTTTGGTGGCTGGACACACACGCACGCATGCAGATCCACAGGTTCTAGAAGTAGTTTCAATTGCTCTTCGGGTTCTATCTCTTTCAGCATTTGCAGTGTGGCGCTGAAGTCTTTCGGGGGATGCGCCATTGACTGAGACGCTTTCTCTTGCGGGCTCTCTTAGCTCTGTGTGCGTGCGTGTGTGCGGACATGCACACATGCACATGGTGCCTGGGGAAATCACCATAACATGATGACATCACCATAGCAACGTGATGACATCATAATAGTGCACTGTTCACTATAATATAAAAGCACTGATTGGCCAGACATGCACGCTGCACGCACGCACACAGAGTCCACTCGGCTATTATAATATAGATAAATAAGTATGCGGGGTTATTATATGTGTCTGCATTGCAGCAGGCACATAATAAGGAAGTATGCAGGATTATAATATGTGTCTGCATTGCAGCAGGCACATAATACGGAAGTATGCAGGATTATAATATGTGTCTGCACTGCAGCAGGCACATAATAATAAATAAGTATGCAGGATTATAATATGTGTCTGCATTGCAGTAGGCACATAATAAGGAAGTATGCAGGATTATAATATGTGTCTACATTGCAGCAGGCACATAATAATAAATAAGTATGCGGGATTATAATATGTGTCTGCATTGCAGTAGGCACATAATAAGTTTTTGCAGGATTATAATATGTGTATGCATTGCAGCAGGCACATAATCTGTTATATGCAGGATTATGTTTGTGTCTGCATTGCATTGGCACATAATAAGGAAGTCTGCAGGATTATAATATGTGTCTGCATTGCAGCAGGCACATAATAATAACTAAGTATGTTTAGTTATAATATGTGTCTGCATTGCAAACATTCACATAATAACTAAGTATCAGGATTATAATATGTGTCTGCATTGCAGCAGGCACAAAATAATAACTAAGTATGCGGGATTATAATATGTGTCTGCATTGCAGCAGGCACATAATAATAACTAAGTATGCAGGATTATAATATGTGTCTGCATTGCAGCAGGCACATAATAATAACTAAGTATGCAGGATTATAATATGTGTCTGCATTGCAGCAGGCACATAATAATAACTAAGTATGCGGGATTATAATATGTGTCTGCATTGCAGCAGGCACATAATAACTAAGTATGCGGGATTATAATATTTGTCTGCATAGCAGCAGGCACATAATAATAACTAAGTATGCAGGATTATAATATGTGTCTGCATTGCAGCAGGCACATAATAATAACTAAGTATGCAGGATTATAATATGTGTCTGCATTGCAGTAGGCACAAAATAATAACATACAATTTGGCCCTTTTCAATTTCAGTCTCCTCACTCCCTGTAACATCCCATGAATTAGTCTGATCCTCTTCACCTGGTCCCTTAGCATCTTACCATATATGAAGTCCATTTGATAATCCTAATGTCCTCTTAGTTCCCCTTTTCCCTGTTACTTGTAGAGAATTCTTCTTGTACTCATACTATACCTCCAGCGGAGCCTCGCCTCTCCCGCCCACCCTCCTACCTCTTATCTTCTCCCAAAGTTTCACATTAGGACACATCTGCTCCTGTGTATCAATGTGGGCAGCAATGTGTCTGGTGGATTCCTGAGGCCCTGCTGCCTCTGAGCACAAAAAGTCAGCAGACAGAGAAGTCCCCTGTGCTTGTGGTTTTGGATCACCACTTTAAACTTTGAGGCTTCGGGGGGGGGGGTTTACCTTGTGTAAAATCACATTTTTTGCTACTTCTCACCATGGTAACGGCCGATACGGCTCATGGGTACTGTAATATTTCCTGTTAGATTTGAAGCACCAAAATCAACGGGGAAACGGTGTTTCTCAGAAGATAAATAACAACTATCAACTGCAACATTTCTCTGCAGTCTCGTTTATTAACTGTGAGAATATATGTACTGTATTTTGACTCGAAGGAATCGCTGAAGAAAATTGCTCATTAACAACAGAGCAGAAAATAAAGAAACCCTCATGATTAAATGTTCAGTAAAGTAGCGGGAATAAAAGAAAAGAGAATGAAAGCAATACAGCTTCTGTGCACCCAGTTTTATTCAGTATAAATAGTTTTAAGAGTATAAATACGGTCCACACTAACATAGAGAAATACAAGTTGCAGGCACGACCAATACATCTAATTGAAATACATTGGTTTTAAAGTTGTGCTCAGGGTCACGAAAAAACTGGAAATTTGTGTCCATGTACACGATTCAATAGATTAAATGTCGTGACTATTTCACGATCTGCCGTGAGACTGGGTTGAGACTGTATGAAAGGCAAATTGCAGAAGGGGCAAAAACTAATCCTAAGCGCTTCTTTTCAGTACTGTAGCAGAAAAAGGAAAGTCAAAGAGGAGGTTAAGTGCATAAAGAATAAATATGGATCGCTGCTTCATGATAACAAGGATATTGCGGATACCTTAAACATTTAATTTGTTGAGAATTTTACCTCGGAGCGGGTTTTTATTCGGCCAGAGGGCATGTCCAATGCTCAAGATTATTTAGCGGAAATTGAGGTAAGGATAATGAAATATTAGACAAGTTGCATAAACTAAAGGCAGATAAGGTGGCAGGTCCTGATGACTTATATCCTAGAGTGCTCAGGGAAGTTAGTGAGATCATCTTTAAACCGCTCTCAGCTATCTTCAGACAGTCTTTAGAAACTGGAGAAATACCAAATGATTGGAAGTAGGGCAATATAATACCAATATATAAGAAAGGGGACCGTATGAGCCAGGAAATTACAGGCCGGTCAATTTAACTTGCATTGCATGCAAAATAGTGGAATCTATCATAAAAGACCAGCTGGAATTATTTCTTGAACGTAATAATATCTTGAGAGATAGCCAACATGGTTTCCGTAAGGGAAGGTCATGCCTGACAAACCTTCTGGAATTTTTTGAAGAGGCCATTAAGACTTATGATCAGAGCAGGGCTTATAACATCATATACTTGGATTTTCAGAAAGCATTTGATACAGTACCGCATAAGAGCCTCCATTGGAGTTACAGGAGGTATTCTGGAGTGGATTCAAAACTGGTTACAAGACAGAACACAAAGAGTGGTGGTCAGTGGTATCTCATCTGAGCTAGGTATGGTGGGGAGTGGCATCCCCCAGGGATCGGTGTTGGGACCCCTGCTGTTCCTCATCTACATTCATGACCTTGATAGGAATATTGAGAGCAAATTGGTTAAATTTGCAGATGATACTAAATTGGGAGGTTTGGCAAATAGTTTAGAGTCCACTAAAGTGATTCAGGATGATTTGGATAGAATCCAAAATTGGGCAGAAATGTGGCAAATGAAATTTAATGTAGCGAAATGTAAAGTTGTGCATGTAGGTAATAAAAACATTAGACAGGATTACTTCATGGGAGGTTTAAAACTGGAATGTGCTCCACATGAAAAAGATCTGGAAGTGATTGTTGACCAAACCCCCACAGGCTCTAGCCATTGTTCAGTAGCAGTTAAAAAAGCCAATCGGATGCTGGGATACATTGCCAAAAGTATTGAGTAAAAATCCAAGGAGGTCATACCTCTCTTGTCAACACATTCGTCGGACCAAATCTGGAGTATTGTGTACAGTTCTGGGGACATACTTTAAGAAAGATATAGATGCTCTAGAAAAAGTTCAGAGAAGAGCCACTAAGCTAATTCCAGGTGTAAAAGATGAAAGCTATGAGAAGAGGCTGAAGATCCTTAATCTTTTTAGTCTTTGGAAAAGGAGACTTTGGGGTGATCTGATTGAGGTCTTTAAATATGTTAAAGGGATACACAAAGTGAATTATGTTGGATTCCTTCAGCCAAGTTTTGTTAGTAGAACTCGGGGTCACAAATGTAAGTTGACCAAGGGTAAATTTAGCACTGATATTAGGAAATATTTTTTCACCCAAAGAGCAATTTCGATGTGGAATAGTTTGCCTGACCATATTGTTGAGGCAGAAACCTTGGGAATTTTCAAGAGCAGGCTTGACTTAAAGGTAGATACCATTGAGTCCTTGAGTATCTGAAGTGATATATTCACAATATAAAACTGGCGAGCCTGGTTGGGCTGAATGGCCTGTTCTCGCCACTCATGTTATGTTATGTTATGTTTATACTGATTCTGGTACTCACTGGGTCCTTTTGGAACAACAGTCACAACAAAACATCCCCCTTTCTTGTCATGATTGATGTGGCACACAGCTGATTTCTTTCTCCATATATTGCTATTATAGTATGACTAATGAACCTCTGTTGATTATACCACAGCAGGTTTCTCCATCCTGCATTCCCTTTGGTTTGAACCCAGGGGTAGTTTCATCTGCCTACCCTGGCAGATGAAACTACCCATGCTTGTTGTTTTGTGCTCTTCAGGAGGGTTAATAGGGTGTCCCACTAAAATCATTGCCATCTGGTCAGGGTTCTGCCACCATAGACTTTGCATTTCCCCTACACATCTTTACGCCGTCTCACTCTCTGCTCTGCTTTCAGTCTTGCGACTGGTACTCGTCCAGGCAAAACAATGGGTGCACATATGCCAGTTCAATTTACCTTAAATCCTTAATTCCAGAGTTTTTCCCACTGTACCAGTACACTCCATTTGCTCTTTTCATCATTCCTTGTGATTGGGGATGATATTCACAATTGGGGATGATATTCACCTTGTTCACAAAGTGACCCTCCTTCTGGTGATATGATGTTCGAAATGCACTTTAAAAATGCCTTCCTTCCATTGTGTCTAGCACAAACCTTACATTTACGCAATACTTGCTTTCACATAGCTGTTCAATATGGTGACCCCACGCTTGCTTACTCCATTAACTCCCCTCCCCCCTTTCTGATGCATTGCCTACGCCATGTGTCAACTTAGCATAGAAACCACTTCTGAAAATCAGGGCTTTCCATCAGTCCCACATGTACCACTTTTTCTTCCACCCCCATTTTGTGAATGCATTCACCATATTGGGCAGTCCCCAGGTCAGTGCAGACTGCAGGACTATTTCAGTTTGCTCAAAAAAACCCATTCTGTCTCATTTGTCCATTTTATCTTAAAAACTCTGGTCAGCGTCATTATCCCAGTCATAGTCACTGTCAATTTTATAATTATTAAAGGTTTTGTCAATTGAATCGTAAAAACATCAATTGCGATCACATATTACAGTCAACTTTTCAAGTAAATGGTGGTAGCACCTTTTAGTATTTTGACTTTAATCCGAATCATCATTTATAATTTCCGAGTTGAAGCCACCTAAAGTTTTTATTTCCAAATTATTTCTTTTGAAATGCTCATTGGCTGGCCGGGCCACTGGACATTTCAATTTAATAATAATTCTCATCTATTGCGGATATATATATATATATATATATATATATCATCAGATATATGTATATATATCTCCCTCCTTTTCCTTGGTTTCTTGTCTCCATGTGATCCAGGGTCTGTAAAGAAACTTGACAGTTAGATTCACATCACAACAGATTCACATAACAATCGCACAGCTTTGTTAGTCCTCAGCTCTTCATTGTGTCACCCTGTAATACACATGTTCAAAAATAAAAGAAAATTAGTTAGTTTCAGTGCCGCTTCTATAAACCAGCAGTTGACGAGTAGTTCCTGCTTAAAAGTAGAGAAAAAATGTTTCATTAATCAATCATTCATTTCTTAAGTTAGAAAACATTTAATGATTCACATTGCTCATTCACTCAGGACAGCTATTATTGTTGCATACTAAAAGAAAACTACATGACATTTTATTTGAAACTTCTAAGACCTCTCCTTCCAGTTTCCTGCACTGATCAAAGACTTTTTATTTTCAAGACTGATTATATCTGATGCAAAAAAGCACTACATCCCTAATAAAGTCATGACTATTTTAGTTAGATTCTCAAATAAAATGAGAGTTACGAAAGTAACTGAGGTTCTATGAATTCCAGATGACCGCCAGAGACGGTATGAAATACCTGGATAATCATCACGCGCATGCACAGACGAGACATAATACCAACAAAGTCACGTGACCTGGGTGACGCAAGCAACCTGATAAAGGAGGCTGGCACCCAGTGATCATCTCCTACAGAATCTTCTCGTCAAGATTCCGAGTGACAATGAACTCTGGCGGTCATCCGGAATTCATAGAAACTCAGTTACATTTGTAACTCTCGTTCTATTTCATTCCTCCTGACCGCCAGAGACGGTATGAAATACCTGGATGACCTATACCAACAAAGTCATGAGGAATCCGCACTCACCGAGTTTCAGTTGCAGACCGAAGGGGCAGACAAGACAGCTGTCGCCACAGGATGGGGACCGGCCACATTAACCCTGTAGAAGCAGGCAAAGGTACAGGGAGAAGCCCACGCCGCTGCAGCGCAGATGTCATTCAGCGGAAAGCCATTCAGAAAAGCCCATGAAGTGGAGACGCCCCTGGTCGAATGACATTTCACTGGGGGATCTGAAGGTCCCCGAGCCTGTAAGCATTGAATATGGCATGAACAATCCAATGCAAGAGCCTCTGTTTGGACAAGGCACAACCCTTCCAGTGCCCTCTATAACAGACAAATAGAGTATCAGACTCTATCAGACTCAGATACCTCTACATACTGTTTCAGAGCTTGAACAGGACAAAGTAATGTGGCATTAGGAGACAGTTCTGCCACCTCTGACTGTGGGGTGAAAGCCGCCAAATTGATAGGTCAATTAACGTGAAAGGCAGAAATCCTCTTAGGGAGGAAAGAGGGGTTAGGCCACATGGTAACCCCCAATCCATCAGAATTCCACCGCAAACAGTCCCTGGCAATGGACAGGGCGTGACGCTCACTGACCTGCTTTGCAGAAGCAACAGAGAGAAGAAAGGCAGTCTTACCCGACAGCCATCTGAGGTCAGCCCGTTCCAGGGGCTCAAACGGAGGAGAACACAAGGCTTCTAGGACGACAGGCAAATCCCACGAGGGCACCCGAACAGCATGTGGAGGCTGCAACCGGAGAGCACCCTTCAGAAATCTGCTCACCAGAATATGTGACCCCACAGATTGAACGTCCACAAAAACATGTTGAGCCGAGATAGCAGCAACATACACCTTTATGGTGGACACAGACAGCCCTTTGTCAAGTGACATCTGCAGATATATGAGCAGAACGGGTACAGAGCAAAGCACTGGGTCCACATTCTGACCCCCACACCAAGCAGAAAAAAGTTTCCACCTGTTAGCATACAGCATCCTAGTCGAGGATGCGCGAGCATTGATTATGGTCTGTACAACAGCCTGATCACAAGAATTCAGCAACGAGTCCGGCCCTTCAGGGGCCAAACATTAAACTGTAGGCCATCCGGGTGAGGATGCCAAATGCTCCCCCCCAGCTGCGACAAGAGATCCTGTCTCAGTGGGAGAGGCCAAGGCACTCCATTGAGGAGCTGACGGATCAGGGGGAACCATATCCTCCTAAGCCAATGGGGAGCCACCAGCAAGTGATTGCATCTGTCTATCCTGTGAAGTGTCAGCATGAGCAGAAGAATCGGAGGAAAGGCATACAGAAGGCTGTCTGGCCAGGAGTGTGCCAGAGCGTCCTGCCCCAATGGCTCGGTCGGTCCCGAGAGGGAAAACAACAGCGGGCAATGCGTCGACGTCTCTAAAGCAAACAGGTCGACATCTGCTCTGCCGTACCTCTCCCATATCATCTGAACCACCGCTGGGTTCAGTCTCCACTCCCCAGGAGGGGGCTTTCGTCGAGAAAGCATGTCTGCAGCCGTGTTCTGCACACCTGGCAAATGCATTGCCCTGAGACTTGCAAGGCGAGGTGAGGCCCATCGAAGGAGCCGCTGAGCCTCATGTAGGGACTGACCGGATCTTGTCCCTCCTTGGTGGTTCACATGATAAACCATCAAAGTGTTGTCTGACCGAACAAGGGCATGCCTTCCTTCCAAGAAGCGGAGGACCGAACAAGGGCATGCCTTCCTTCCAAGAAGCGGAGGAAGTATCTGAGGGCTAAGTGTACCGCACGCAGCTCCAACACATTTATGTGCTGGGGCCTCTGCTGAGGACTCCAGGTTTCCCTGACCGTCCTGTGGCGCCACACAGCTCCCCAGCCCGAGAGGGAGGCGTCTGTCACCACCACCTCCCGGCGGGAAGGAAGAGAGCCCAAGGGAACGCCGCTGGAGAGATAAGCCCTGCTTCTCCGGGGTTTGAGAGACCAAAGGCACTTGCCTGAGGCCACCACCATCCGGCCTTGGTGCCTCCTGGGATCGAGGCCCAACCCGTTGACCCACACCTGCAAGGGGCGCAATGAGAGAAGTCCCAGAGGAATGACTGATGATGCTGCTGTAAGCTTTCCCAGCAGCTGGAGAAATGAACCGTATGTTAACCTTGCACCTCTCTGAACATGCGAGACAAGGCTGAGGATGTCGTCCACCCTCTGTGGGGAGGGGGAGGTCCTCATCATCACCGAGTCGAGGACGACCCCGATGAGGACTCTTCACAAAATTCACAGTCAGCCCCAACTGGGTCACATGAGCTAAAAGAGTCGTTGTGTCGGAGATGGCCTGCTCCCGGGTCGCGGAGCATATGAGCCAATTGTTCAAATAAGGGAGAATCTGCATGCCCCGGCTTTGCAGAGGCGAAAGTGCCACTGCGACACACCTTGTAAAGATCCGAGGAGCAAGTGAGAGCCCGAAGGGGAGCACGCAGTACTGGTATGCCTGTCCTGTCCAAAATGAAGGAACTGCCTGTGGTGGGGTGCCATTGGCACGTGAAAGTATGCATTTTTCAAATCGATGCTCGCAAACCAATCTCTCTCTGAGACAACCTGAAGAACATCTGCTGTGCAAAGCATGTGAAAACGAAGCACCTTTTTGAACTGGTTCAGCCGTCTGAGATCGAGGATTGGGGGAAAGCTGCCGTCCTTCTTCGGAACAATAAAAAAAGTCGAGTAGAACCCTCTCGATTGGTCTGAACTTTTTACACATTCGATGGCGCCCTTCCCAGAAGCACTGAAATCTCCTCTTTAGAGGCAGAGACCTCTTGGGGGTCCCTGACAACAGTCATCCTGACCCCGTTGAACCTGGGGGGACGGCTTCTGAACTGAATATTGTATCCCATGGATAGAATTAACAACACCCAAGGGTCTGAGGTCAAGGCCTCCCAGCGGCTTAGATGTTGCGGGGAGAAGCGGCTGGGGCGGGGCTCTAGGGAGTCAGGTCCGACCCCCACGACCTTTGAGCGGCTTGGGAGGTCAGTCGGCAGGCGCCCCGTATCTGGGTGCCCTATCCTTCGGTGTCCGAAAGGCAGGCTGCGGAGGAGCTCAATGGAAACGGCCCTGCTGGAATGAGGGGCGGCGGGCTCTGGAGGGACCCTGAGCATTGGCTGCAGAGCGAGGAGCGCTATCGTGTCTCGATTTATAAAGGTGCCCGGCGTAAGTCAGCAAACTGTTGCTTGACTTTGTTTACCTGCATACTGCGCTCCAAAGCCTGCTGGGCTGCAGGCCCAAACATCTGTCCCGGAATGACAGGTAGCGTGCGGAGTGTCTTTCTACATCCCTCTGACAAGGGGGACTGGGCAAGCCACACTTGGCGCCGGGCCAATGTCAATGTGGACATCAGTCTACCAAGCTCTCTGGTCATGAACACATATGCCTGGAGTGAAGCGTCACTCAGGCTCTGCGTCTGAGCGTCTGCTCCAGTAGTTTGGAGAGTCTGTGACAGAGCCAGAATGAGGTGGGAAAGGGAGTTCCCAATACCCCCCATCCGAGCCGCTATATCATAGCTCTTGGTCAGGAGGTCATCAGTGATCCTACACTGTGGGCGTGGACAACGGGCATCAGGACTAAGGGCTTTATCCGGAGACACTATCAGAGAAGCGATGGAAGCATCAATGGCAGGCATCTGATCTAGGCCATATTGGACAGTGTCTTTCATAGCAGCCAAAGCCCTGCAGTCACTCGGCAGGTGGAGGAAAGCCTTGGGGTCTGACCAACACCTCTGAAGTTCGTTGATGTATGGTTCAGAGGGTGGAGCCCTGAAGGCAGATGGCTGTGGAGCGTGCTTGAAAAAGGCATTAGAGGGAGAAGCCTCTACAGGGGCAGCGTCCAACCCAAGCCGTGAGATGGCCAATTTGATGACCTGCTTAACTGTGGAAAGACCAGCCTCAGCCTCCCTCAAGGAGTCTGCACACGACCCATGAGAGTCGACCCCGAGGGGAGGTCCAGTTCCACCTATCCCTTTGCGTCATCAACAGTAACTAGAATCCCAGAGGCCGCAATAGATAGTGCGTCCTCGTCATGCTGGTCAGTAACAGGGTACAGAGAAGCTAAGCTGTCACTGTCATCGTGGCTCTGGGGCGGTAGCTCTGAAGCAACCATGACAGCAGCACCAGAGGGACCTGTAGGCTGCAGATTAAGGAGGAGGGCTTCAATCTGGGCAAACTCGGAGGCCAAAGTGTCCACTTTACGGGCCAAAGGTCCAACACTCTTCCGTTTCTTCTTAGCGGTGGTGGCATCATCCTGTATGTATCTGCAGCGCTTGGAGCCTGCAGGGGGGCTGCTTGCAGGTGTTTCCGATGGGGGTAAACCAGCCTCAGCAAGGTTGCTGTCAGATCTAACTAACCTCGCAGCCCTCTCTGCTAATGGCATGCAGGTGCAATGAATGCAAGCATGTTCTGTCAGCGCCTGCCTAAGGTGTTCAATGCCAAGGCTCGAAGGGCATCTGTCATGGCCATCCTCCGGGCTCAGAGGAGCCATGCATGAGTTACAGACAGACAGCATTGTCACAGCAATATAGCAATTGAGCGGGAACACTCAGTTACAATCCAACAGCACCTGAGGCTGTAAAGGTTAGCCACGTAGCAATAGAGCGAGAAAACACTCGACTACGAATCCAATTAATCAGCAACGGTGACGCCGTAAGGCCAGCGATGCAGCAGCGGGTGAGAACACCTAGCTACAAGCACAGTAAAACACTAGCAATGTAGCAGCAGAGCGAGAAAACACTTGACTACAAATCCAATTAAATCAGCAACTGTGACACCGTAAGGCCAGTGATGTAGCAGCGGGCGAGAACACCCAGCTACAATCACTGTAGAACATCAGCCATGTTGCAACAAAGCAAGAAACACTCGGCAACAATTCGTATCAAACAGGCACCTGTAGCACCGTAAAGCTAGAAATGCAGCAACAGCGAGAAACACTCAGCCACAAATCTAGTCAAGCAGCACGTACACCATAGATGTAGCAACGGAGCGAACACTCGGCTACAAACTAATAAAACTAGCACTATATCACCGTGGAGGAGCTAGTGAGTTAGTAGTATCGTAGCTAATTGCCGACACAGCCGAAAAAAGGGCGAAAACACCTCCACGAGGCTGGCAGCAAGCGGAGCCCCGTGTAGCAAAAGCAAGTCAAAACCATATAGAACCCGAGCTGAGCAGGGGCACTCAGCGGGGATGAGCACGCCCGCTGGCGAATAATTAACAAACTACGTACCTGTTGCAGTCCGAGCTGTGGTCGGGCACACATGGCGGAGATGAGCGCCGACTATGCAGCCTTTGGAGGACGAATTTCGTAGCTCCAACCGCAACCAAAAAAAGTTGTGGTTTTGAGGCTACTGGCGTAGGCGGCAAGGTAAATGTCAATGTAAAACACAACCTGTGCGCAAAAGGCGAGACGATGAAAAGGAGATGATCACTGGGTGCCAGCCTCCTTTATCAGGTTGCTTGTGTCACCCAGGTCACGTGACTTTGTTGGTCTTATGTCTCGATCTGTGCATGCGCGTGATGCTTATCCAGGTATTTCATACTGTCTCTGGCGGTCAGGAGGAATGAAATAGGATATATTTTCTCTGCCAATCATTTTATGCTGTGGTATTTTTCACTTAGTTGAGCTGTCTCTTATGCAAATAACCTTTCCAATCTCACAATATATCACTTGAATTTTATTTCATTCTTTTAAAACCACTTACATATCATTAGATTTCATACTTTGTATAATATTTACTGCTGCTTTGGGCATTTACTGTTCATTTTCTTTAAAATAGAAACTTCTGTATCAGTTAAATTTGTTACACATACTTTCTTCCTACTATGGTCTCTTCTTATATTTTGGCCTTTTAATGATTTTATTCATGTGCTTTATTTTAAAGGGCTTTTTGGTGCATTTCTTGTACTTGTATATTTTCTTGGTGTTCTCTACTTGACAAGCCTAAAAACGCACCTCATTTTTCTATACCTCCATCATCATAATTGACAAACCTCAATTGCATTAAAATGCCCCTTCAAAAATTTATTTGCCTCTTTCCCAGGTTCACCAAGGACCGCTCCAGAAGTGCAATCCTGCACTGGCCCTGTCATGGGGGCAGTCTGCTCTATTATTCTCTTGGTCACCACTGTTTTTCGTCTCTGAAGGGCCACCTATGTCAGAGCTCTGATGCTGGGGATTATTGGCTTTATTCACTTTGGCTGTTTTTACTGTATTTCTATGCTTTCATGTCACTCTTTTTACTGACAGAATTTCCTCTCCATCACCACTGTCACTGGCCTTAAAATGGGAATATGTTTTCATGTTGGTTTATCCACTTCAATTTTTCCTGAGCTGCAATTTTGGCATAATCTTCTCTCACTTTCTATCTCAGATCCTTCGAACCTCCCTCTTTGTGCTCTAGGTCTCGCCTTATCATTATTTCTGCAGGTGCCATCACACCTCCTCCAGCGGAACTCCTGTTCCTCTTTATTTTTCCAACTTTTGCCCTCATGTGTCTTTATCTGTCGCTATTCATTTGGGATCTAAAACGTCTGATTTACTTTTCGGTGACTTCTGGGTTATTTATAGTGTGACTGTCAGACTCCTTTGTACTTAAATTCGGGCAGGCAGTAATATAAACTGCGGGTTTAGCAAGTGCTTTCCTTGTCCTTGAACACTAAATTCTTCTGAGATACCATGAAAGGGAGGGTGCGGCAAACTGCAATACTCTCGGCTTAATATTTTCCTATTCCTCATCAACTCTATTTGATCTATATATGCTCCGCTCAAAATGTGTTTTTCCTTCAAATTTTTCCCGTCCCTCATCAACTTAATAACGTGCACAAAATTAATAACGGCAAGTTCATTGCATCAGTATTTACAAACGCAAATTGTTTAAGCTCACGCTTACAATAATACTTCGACAGATTTGTCAAACCAATATTTAAAAATGCAAGTCGCTCAATCAATATTATTTCCAGTAAAAGATTGCTCCAGTAGCCTACTATCAGAGTATTATGTTCTCACTACGAATAGCTTCCCACATTGCTCTGCTCATGCTCAATACATAATATATACCCAAAATTTTATCTCTAATATCCATCTTTCGTTCAAAACAGCTCTAAGATCGATCTGCAGTATGCCACTCATACCTATGCACATGAAGTGCCTTTTATACATCTGCCCGTCAGACTGCTATGATAACAAATGGAGCAACATGGTGTAATTAATTATCTGTCTTTGTACTGCTCTTCATCTGACGGTATTCAGAATTTGCATCCCATATTCCCGCTTTTCCTTCGTTGAAGCATCAAATTTAATCGTTTAAAAATCTCCCCTTACTTTGTTTATATCTTCAACAAGTTTAGGGCCCGCTATCCCTCCAATTAGATAGTTAATATGCAAGTAAAAACACAGCGAACGAATGCAAGCCATATATTTTTCCAGTCTATAAAAGCCACCAGTTTATAAATTAGGCTGTCTGTAGTCTAGAAAAAATGGCTCCCAGTAGATGCAAGATGAATTATTGATACTGTACATTTGGACCTTAACTTTCCCTCTTGATTGACTTCGAACATTTTGGCAATCTCTTCAGGAATTACTCTCTTTTCCTCTCTCATTTTCTGTGCATGATAGATGACTTTTCCTCTGGACTAAGCATTGCACAGGGTATCACTGCCTCAACCCTTCAAGGACTAATCAGAATGCAACTGTGGTTATCTGAAAAACACACACCGTGAATGTAACCTCCTTCAACACCAATGATCATGTTTCTGAATGGCAATTAACTATTGAAAACGCTTCCAACTGGACCTAATAAATGAACTGTTGATACCATGAACAATGTCGCAGCAGCAGGTAAGACATTGTTCAAATTCAAATCTTTAAAAAAGTCCCAAGATTGATTCCCAATATTATATTCCAAAACATAAAATTACAGAATTTCACTTCATGAAGGATTTCAACAGTATAACTTTAATATGCAAGCATTACTTTAAAAAAAAATATGATTTTAAAACCTTAGAACTTTTTTTAAATGTTCCTAAATGTGTTTTATGCTATGAAAAAAACAACTGCAAAACTTTTTTATAAGGACACATCAGTGTTGGACTCACAGCCTGGAATCCATCCAAATCAAGCTCGGTTTAGGGAGTTCCCAACGTTAATGAGAAGTCTGGCCAGAGTCCAAGGATTGAATTTCAAAGACTAAATATTAGAACAAAATCCATGTGAGATCTTGTGATTGGCTCACAAAGCTATACCCCCCCCCCCCTTTTTAGTGACTTTAAATAAATAAATATACAATGTTAGTCTGGGTTAACAGAAGTCCCTTTAACTCCCGGCTATTAGTATTTTATAATATAGTATTCATCTGAATGGCAGCAGAGTTTGAAACCCAGGCAATGAACAGCCTTTGACTTCCGCGGGACTGGGGAGAAGTGTAACTAAAACATGACTGGGTATTTTAACATGGACCGGACTATAACAGAAAAATGGAAGGGCGTTTCTAAGTTCTGAAAAACTAAACAGAACATGACAAAACCTAAAGACATGACTTAACAGGATTATACTAAACATGGCAGAACAATAACGAACAATAACAGGCAGCAGATTGTTTGAACAGAACAGAATTTGTCAACAGACGTTTTGTGGAGTTTTCCCATTGCTACTGGGTGACCCCATTTGCTTCCAGCAAAAAGGAATTTGGATAATTTTTCAAAACTCTCCAGTGGCCATAAAGTTGCGCCAGGTGAAGAACAACTTCGTCCGTTCAAGACATCTAATGGTGAGTAATTGATATACAAATTATAGTTTTAGGTGGAGTATCACTTTAATCTAGCTGATGCAATCATGCCCTTCGAGCTATAGCTAATGCCAATTACAGTGAAATACGTAATGTAATTTGAGTATTATTTAATTTAGCCTTTATTATACCGGGGAATCCCACTGAAATAAACAAAATGCAGATATGGCCAAACATTATCCTGTTCAAAACCTAACAACCACTCCAAGAGTAAACGCAAGCAAACCATAATCTAATTTTTAAGCTCATGTCAAATAACATTCACGAATGCCGTTGCTGGCCAGCTAACTCATATTCGATTGGTGGTTCTTGCCAAGAGCAGAAAACATGAATATTCATATATTCACTTAATTAGTGACGTAAGGGCTAAACGTTGGCTATACGACTGAGGCCAGACTGATAAGTCAGTGACCGTTGGGAGCGACCAGCACTTTATCAGTATGGATTCCAGGGTATCAGTACACTGCAGTGGTACATAATTCAGTAGACTGTTCCGTAAATGCCTCACTATTAGGTTTCACTGGTCGGCCATCCAAAATTGGATATGCGCTCTCCCTCTGTTTTCTCCTTTTTAATTTCCTACTGTTCTTCACTTTTGTTTTTCTACTTTTACCTTCATTATCTTTCAATTATATTAGTTCTTCAAATTTTCTACATTAATTATGTAGTGCTATGATGCCAGACGCAATCTGCATTCCTATCACTTTTAGATTCCACTAAATTGCATTTCCCAATGTAATGCTATCTACCATAAAATTAGGAACATATGTATTTATGTTGTTATCTGCCACTATACAATCAACATTTAATTGTTGCTTCTTCTGAACTTTCTTCTCTTTATACTTGCTGATCATTCAAGAGGGGCATATGTTTGTTTAATTTATACCTAGGCACAATGATATTACACTCGAACAACTCTCTGGGTTTAAATTACTGTAAATTTCTGGCGGTTGCTTCTATCATTTACATTTCCTTCAGATGTTTCTCCTACAATACTGCTGCAATTTTTATTGGTACAAAGTATTCAAAGCCTCAAACAACTGGGCAAATTTTATTATTTTAGAACAAATATTTATTATGAAGACTGCCCAAGTATCACTTTTATTCTGTATCATCAGGCCATTCATATTTTAGATCGGCTATTATATTCACTTCAGGGCACCTTTTCCTCTCTCATTGGCATTGGTAAATACCCAAGGATCACACTCATATTCACATGACTCCTTCTGCCTTATCCAATATTATTGAGTCTGATTGGTGCATTGTCCCATAGCAACCCTCCACCCTTAGTAACACGTTTGTCATTACATAATGATGTACCTTCATTTTCGGCCGCCAGGGACGCTCGAAGACCACACCTAAGTCTCCCAAACCTTGGGTTCACCTAAAGTTTAGTAAGTTATCTGAGGACATGGTTCCAGAACACTCAGATGTGCATGCTCAGGTAGTGGGACTAGGCTGACCGATATGATCATTCCGGAAAGTTAGCTTGTTAGGCCGGCCTTGAGGGTTCTGCAGGAGCATCTTTATCAGGTTTTTTGGCAGATTTATGAGTTTTTGCCTCTTTCTCAGCTCCAAACTCCCTCTCAATATTTTTAAAGGGCCATATGAACTTGGCTACGTTCTGTTGAACTGTGATTATAGTAATACTTTGATTTTAACAGTATTTAAGATTTCTTTCCCACCACACAGCCCCTAGTACAATCAGACCTTACAAACGAAAAGCACAACAGGCTGTGGATCTTGTGTTGAGTGCATTAGTTCCAGGCCAGGAGAAAGAATTCATGAAAATAATGAAATGGTCGTATGAATCCGTCTCCAAACTGACAAACCCTTTGGTTGATTCACTCGTCCAGTGCTATTGTGAAGCCACTTCTTTACATATTAGGTGGCAGCTTCAGTCCATTCTGACTGGACACACCACTAAATCCAAGCTGATGGTGAGCATGGTTAGGCAGGAGTGTCATGGTTCTGTGTTTGTGCTCATGCTTTATGTTCATGGTTATGTCTTTTCTTTATTCTTTTTGGTTATTGTGTTCTCCGGTTTTCAGTTCATACCATTTTCAGTTTCTTTGCACTTGTCTCCCCTGTCTTGTGATCTAGTTGGTTCAATCCGTCTTCCCAGTCTGCGTTCTTACCTGCTGGGTGATTTCAATGGTTTCTGGTGTTTCATATTATTACTTCAATTCTCGTTTACTTCCTTCGCCTTGTTTTTCTAGATTACTAATAATACTAACATTTATATTTTGTATCATAGTCTACTAACCCAACTAATCCATGTTTATATTACTAACTTACTAATGAGCACTTTGGTTAATTTGTAAAGCTGCACCTCTACTAATGATTACTAATTCAATCTCAGCAATCGCCCTGTTCTAGTCTCCGCCCCTAGCTTTGCTTTCCCTGCCTCTCCTTGCGTTTCCGCGAGATCTCTCGCACGTGCTTAATTGCTTTCCTGCACTCATTGTCTGTGCACTTAGAACTCCTTGACCGGAGCTGTTTATTTGTCATAGGATGTCTGCTTGAATCTTGTCCGTGTCTTGGCTTTTGCCGATTGTTGTGGTTTAGGACTTCCCCATGTGTACCTTCCTTTGTAATTAGTTCTCATCCAATTCACCTGTTCCCTGCATAGCATGTGACTTCCCTTCTGTCTATTTAGAGTCCTCACTGCTGTTCAACCCTTGTCAGAACGTTGATTAATATTCCTTTGTGCAGAGCCTCTTGTTTGCCAATCGATTATTGTTTCTCTTCGACTGTTTCGCCTGACCTTGATTTTTACCATAGCCCTTCTGTCTTGTTTTTGTCCTTCTGGATTTTTGACCCATTTCTGTACAACCACATTTACTGTGTTTGGATGCCCAATGTATGACCCACTGCTTTGGATTTCAACTATGATTTTTTGCCTGCTGTCTATGTACCGTCGCACCTCTGCTTTTCTGGTTTTGACCCCAGCCTGTCTAGTCGACTTTGTTTTTGGATTTTGTTTTTTGGCTTGGCAATTCTTGTGTCTTCTGGTCCTGACCCTGCTATCAATAAAGGCATACAATTTTTGTATTTCCTGCTCTCGCTTGTGGTTCCTGAATGCACCGTCACAAGGAGTTGATATGAAGTGGAATCTGACTTCATGTTGAATCAAGTAAACTATTATATCAATTCACGGTTTTTTTACTATGACTTATGTCGATTGTGCTCATTCTGTTCATTCTTCAGAAATTGACTCCTGGACTTACGGTCCACCGGATTGACATGGCGCGGAAGCATGCAAAGGTGGTCGGCAAAGGTCAGCCTGTGGACATTGCACCAATCACAAAGTCAAGGATGGACGACATGAAAGTTGACTATTTCTTGGATTTCGTGTGTCGACCAGATTTCTTGCAAGATGTTGCCTACAGCACTGAGACACTGAAACTTGGTCACGGAGAACAGATCACAATTCCCAGTGCTGTGCGAACAGTCATCATCTCCAGAATCATCGAAATGTTCTTGGCCTTTTGTGAAGAAACTAACTTTGAGCCACTTGGAAGAAGCTCCCTTTTCTGAGTCATACAGGTTATACTAATTGCCTAATCTGTTTTTGCTTCTGATTGTCTGTATGTAGCTGTCATGATTTCTCGTTTGTCATCAGATGACACTATGGACTTTCCCATTTCTCAGGTGTGTACTGCTTCCAAAAAGAAATCATTGTCAGGTCTGGACAATATTGCTGCAGAAGGAGCTGAGGCATTTGAGTGTCAGAGGAACCTCATCAAATTGCTGGGATATCTAGATAATTACTGGAGTTGTGTTAAGCTTCTCTCTTAGCCATAGTGGAGGAGTTGCCTCAACTGTTGCTCTGCTTTTTGTCACTCAGATACAGTCAAGTGACATGACGGTCGCGACTGTACAGCACTTTGCTTGTTATAATGAAGACTTTATCGCTTACATGAAATTTTTTTCGAGTTGATTCCTTAGCATGGGTCTCGGAGGTGACGTCAAGATTACGGGATGGGAAGTTATATCGAAAGACTGACTACACAGAAAGTGTTTCAGTGGAGAGTACTTGCGCGGATCATTGCCTGAACTATGCTCTCGGCGGTGACTGCGACCACGTCCATGATGCTGTCTGCCAGAGGTGTGGTGACCTCCAAGACGTATTCACTGAAATTTGCGATGGTGGTTACCACTGAAGAGATCAATCTGAGGTAACTGGAATAAATTAGCTCTGGATTTGACATGTTTGTAAAAGCAAAATCTTGAGTCAAATCCTGTGAATTGATTTGACATTTTCAGAAGTCTGTATAATTTTGTTTTATGTTCTGTTAGTGGTTTCTAGGTATGCGCAACAATGGGAGGAGATGCTCTACGACTGGAACAGCAGTGAGGATCGTATCGGCCGCCTCAAGTCGCACATAGTTAGAACTATCAACCAAGAGCGCTCAAAGGCCGATGTACTGAATAACCTGACAGAAACTCAGGTTTTAGTAATGATGAACTGGCCATCAAATTTCTGCCGTCAAAATTCTGAGAAGCCCGACAAGACTGGTTTGGGAAGAAGGGTGTTTCATGGCATATCACAGCTGCAGTTACAAGGGCTCCCAATGAAGATTATAAGGCAAGTTCAGTATCTATAGTGGAACTCAATGAATTTTCGTGGTTATTTGACAACGGAAATAGATAATCACTTCTAATCCAGAGATTACTAGTGAACTGGGATTTACGGCTGACCAATTTCTGTGGCGGATATTGTACTGCATTTTAGGCTGAGCTGGGCTACCCTGTATAAATATGTTACATAAATAAAATAGAATTAAAAAACCAAATTGCTGTGTGACGATTCAGGGTCCTCCGCTAACAGTGGTAAAATTTGGTCTTTCACAAAGACGGTTCGAAATACTTTGACTTCTGATGTAATGGATTTTCAATGAAAGGTGACACTGAGGTCACAATGGTTGACGATTGACGATTCGTCTGGGTAGGACGATTGCCTGTTCTCACTGCGCACTTGTTTTCTGTATACAGTGTATGCATTTAAATAAAACATTTACCACTTTGAAAAAGTTTATTGAATAATTTTTCGTGCCAAGTGGAGTCGAATGCTTTTTTGAAATCAACAAAACAGGCAAATATTTTTCCATTGTTGATTTGGTGTACATGTTTGTTTATTAAGGTATGTAGGATGCAAATATGATCTGCCAATGTTTGCCAATGTTTTTGGTTAAGGACCTCCCCATGTGTGCTTACCTCTGTAATTAGTCCTTATCCAATTCACCTGTTCCCTGCATAGCATGTGACTTCCCTCTTGTCTACTTAAGGTCTTTCACTGCAGTGCATTCTTGTCAGAACGTTGTTCCTTTCTTTCAGTGCCGCGTTCCTTGTACGCCTGTCTGATTGATTCTCCTTCTACACCCTTTGCCTGACTTCGAGTTTGCCTGAGCCCTTTCGGATTTGTTTGCTTGTTTTTGTTTTTGACCCATTTTTCTGTACAACCATTCTACCCGCCTGCTGCCCTGTGTATGATCATTGGCTTTCGTACTCTGACTACCGATTCCTGGTTTGTGATTCTGTACAGTGCTCTGTGATTTACTGGACATGGACCCCTGCTTTCGTTTTTGGATTTTGATTTTTGGCTCACGTATCTGTACTGTTGCAAACTCTGTCTTCCTGGCTTTGAACTTGGACTGAAATAAACTACGATTTTTGGATCACGTCTTGGTTCGCAATTGGTTCCTGTACCAGATCGTCACAGTACGTTCTGACCAGGATGGAACCAGCGACCAATGCCCAGCTGCAGACCACAGTAGAGCAGCAAGGTGCCACGCTCAGCAGTCAGCAGCAGCAACTCCTGGCTATCATGCAGCACCTGCAGACTCTGACCCACAGCGTCGCGGACCTGACCACGGCTTTGCAAGCTAGGCAGCGTGCCCCTCCACCACAGCCGCCCGCTCCTGCAGCTCCGGCTCCTGTACTTACACCTGCCCCTGTCCCTGCTTCCGTTCCTGAGACCAGAGTGCCATCTGCCGCCGAGCCACGACTTCCTCCGCCTGAGAAATACGCCGGTGAGCCTGGATCCTGCTGCGCCTTCCTCACACAGTGCTGCATCATCTTCAGCCTACAACCTACCACCTTCCCCACTGAGCAATCCCGGGTAGCGTATATCATCACTCATCTAACCGGGAGAGCCAAGCAGTGGGCTACGGCTGCTTGGGAGGAGGGGCTACCGTGCGTGCAGACGTCGCCCCTTTTCGACGAGGAGATGAAGAGGGTGTTTGACCGGTCCAAGCACGGACATGAGGCGGGGAGGGAGATCCTGCGCATCTGGCAGGGAAGCAGACCCCTGGCGGACTATGCAATAGAGTTCCGGACCCTGGCCACCTGCAGCAGATGGGAGCAGATGGCACTCTATGACGCCTTCATCAACGGACTGTCAGAGAGCATCAAAGATGAGCTGCTGACGTGGGAGCTGCCTGAAGAGATGGAGAGTCTCATCGACCTAGCCATCCGTGTGGACGCCTGTCTGGAGGAACGGAGAAGGTTCATCC
This sequence comes from Gymnothorax javanicus, assembly GCA_029692085.1. Classification (NCBI taxonomy): domain Eukaryota; kingdom Metazoa; phylum Chordata; class Actinopteri; order Anguilliformes; family Muraenidae; genus Gymnothorax; species Gymnothorax javanicus. Next base: position 180,035,680 of record CM056195.1, on the reverse strand, counting down.
GTCCGAGGTCCAGTCGCCAGTGGTCCTCAACACCCAGTCCTAAGGGCTCCTCCTCACCACCCTGCTGTCCCCGTGCCACCAGATGTACCCCGGAGGCAGAACCCATGCAGATTGACCGCGCCAGGTTATCCAGTGAGGAGAGAGAGAGAAGGATTCGGGAGCGAGCATGTCTGTACCGTGGCGAGACGAGACACTTCATATCAGCGTGCCTGTTAAAAGGCCAACGCCCACTAGCTATGAGAGGAGTGCTAGTGGGCACTATCCCTCTGGAAAGCTCCTCAAAACAACGCACCTGCCTGCCTGTCGCCCTGGAGTGGGAAGGAGGGGTCCGAAGATCGTTAGCCTTGGTGTACTCCAGAAGAGGAAAGCTTTATGGATGCTAGGACGGCCCGAGAGTGGGGAGTTCCTCTAGAGGAAATGGCGCACCCACGCCTGGCCAACTCTCTTAATGGCCAGAAGATCGGCCGCTTCATTCACGCCACCAAGCCCCTCAAGCTCTGCATCTCCGGCAACCACCAAGAGACCATCAAGTTCCTGTTCATCGACTCTCCTCACTCACCTGTCATCCTGGGCCACCCCTGGATGGTCAAACACCAACCCGTCCTGGACTGGGAGAAGCACGAGATCCTGGGCTGGAGCCCACGGTCTCTTCAAACCTGTCTCCAGAAGGCTCACTTACTGTACCTGTTCCTACATCTCCCCCTGAGAAGATCCTGAGCCTGGAGAAGATCCCGCCAGAGTACCGTGACCTGAAGGAGGTCTTCAGTAAGTCTCTTGCCACCTGTCTGCCTCCTCATCGACCGTACGACTGTGCTATAAACCTCAAACCCGGAACCCCACCCCCTCGGGGATGCCTGTTCTCCCTGTCCAGACCTGAGACCGAGGCCATGGAGAAGTACCTTGACGAATCCCTGGCCGCCGGCCTCATCCGCCCTTCATCCTCAGCGGCCGGGGCAGGGTTCTTCTTCGTGGGGAAGAAAGACGGTTCTCTCCGACCCTGCATTGACTACCGTGGGCTGAATGACATCACTGTCAAGAATTGTTACCCCCTTCCACTCATGTCCAAGAGCTTTGATCTTTTTCAAAAGGCCACCGTCTTCACCAAACTTGACCTGCGGAACTCCTATCACCTCATCCACATCAAGGAGGGAGACGAGTGGAAGGTCGCCTTCAACACGCCCACAGGTCACTGGGAGTACCTGGTGATGCCGTTCGGGCTCACTAACGCCCCTGCTGTCTTCCAGGGACTCGTCAACGACGTGCTCCGCGACATGATTAACCAGTTGGTCTTCGTCTACCTCGACGACATCCTAATCTTCTCACAGAACCAAGAAGACCACACCAAACACGTGCATCTGGTGCTTAAAAGACTCCTGGAGAACAGACTCTTTGTTAAGGCGGAGAAATGTGAGTTCTCGTGTTCTACCACCTCCTTCCTGGGGTTCATCATCTCATCCGAGAGCCTAAGCATGGACCCTGCCAAAGTTAAGGCTGTGACTGAGTGGGAAAGGCCAGAAGACAGAAAGGCGCTGCAGCACTTCCTGGGCTTTGCCAACTTCTACTGCCGATTCGCCCGAGGTTACAGCATGGTCACGGCCCCACTCACGGCTCTCACCTCAACCAAATCTAAGTTCATCTGGAGTGAGAGAGCGGAAGCAGCCTTCACCAAGCTCAAGACATTGTTCACTACTGCACCCATTCTCATCCATCCTGATCCTGAGGCCCAGTTCATTTTAGAGGTCGATGCGTCCAACATCGGAGTAGGCGCAGTATTGTCCCAATGATCCACTAGGGACAACAAGGTCCATCCATGCACTTTCTACTCCCACCGTCTGACACACACCGAGCAGAATTATGATATCGGAAATTGAGAACTGCTGGCTGTCAAACGGGCCCTGGAGGAATGGCGTCAGTGGCTAGAGGGCGCCCAAGTTCCGTTTATTGTTTGGACAGATCAAAAGAACCTGGAGTATCTGCAGACTGCTAAAAGACTCAACTCCCGCTAAGCCAGATGGGCGCTGTTCTTCTCCAGGTTGAACTTCCACCTCTCCTATCGCCCTGGTTCGAAGAATGTCAAGCCTGACGCCCTCTCTAGAAGCTTCGACTCACCTGTCAAGGACTCATGCCTGGAGACCATCCTGCCCCCCAGAGTCTTCATCAAACTTACCATCGAGAAGACGGTCAAACAAGCTCAAGGGGATACAACAGCCCCAAGCGCATGCCCAGCTCACTGCCAGTATGTTCCCGAAGCGGTTCGCGCCCAGGTTCTGGAGTGGGAACACGCCTCCAACCTCTCCTGCCATCCCGGCATCAGCCGCACCCTCTGCTTTATTAAGCGCAAGTTCTGGTGGCTTGACATGAGAACTGACATCTGCGATTACGTCTCTGCCTGCTCGGTCTGCGCCCAAGCTAAGGTAACGCACCAAACCCCCACAAGGCTTATTGCAACCACTCCCCACACCACATCGCCCTTGGTCCCACATCTCACTTGATTTCATCACTGGTTTACCCCCATCGAATCGCCACACCACCATACTCACCATAGTCAATCGTTTTTCTAAAGCAGTTCACTTTGTCCCCCTCACGAAGTTACCCCCTGCCCAGGAAACCGCTACTCTACTTATCCAGCACGTCGTTAGGTTACATGGTATTCCCACTGACATCGTTTCTGATCGAGGTCCACAGTTCACAGCTAGATTTTGGAAAGCTTTTTGCACACTTAAAGGCACTTCTGTCAGTTTGTCCTCCGGTTTTCATCCACAATCTAATGGCCAGACCGAGCGGCTAACCAGTGCATTGAGACTGTTCTCAGATGTCTTTGTTCTAAAAACCCTGCATCCTGGAGCACGCAGCTGCCGTGGGCGGAATACACCATAAACAGCCACACCTCGTCCTCCTCCAAGATGTCACTATTTGAGTGCTGCCTGGGGTATCAACTGCCGCTGTTCCCCAGCCAAGAGGCAGAGGTGGCTGTTCTGTCAGTGCTGGCCTTCATTAGAAGGTGCAAACGCACCTGGAGAGCCACTCGTCGCAACCTACTTCATGCGGCTCAGCACATGAAACGGCTCGCTGACAAGGGGTGCGTCCCGGCGCCCGTCTACCGTGTGGGACAGCGCGTGTGGCTGTCTTCAAGGGACATTCCGCTTAAGGGGGGCCCTCGTAAGCTGTCTCCCCGTTTTATTGGACCTTTCACGGTCGCCAAGGTGATCAGCCCCTACGGCTGTCCGTCTGCTTCTGCCTACATCTATGCGTAGGGTGCATCCCACCTTTCATGTGTCGCAACTTAAACCTGCTGTGAACAATCCTGTTTGTTCTGCCCCTGATTCCCCCCCACCCCCCCATAACATTGACGGGGGTGACACGTACACGATGCGTGCGGTCTTGGACTGTGGACGTCGGGGCCGTGGAGTGCAGTATTTGATTAACTGGGAGGGCTACGGCCCTGAGCACCGGAGCTGGATCCCTGCCCACTTTGTCTTCGACAAGCAGCTGCTGAGGGACTTTCATGCCACGCACCCTGTGCCTGGGCCTTGAAACACCGGGTGGCATTTCGTAAGGGGGGGGACTGTTGTGATTCTGGTCTTGTCTTGTTTTCTGTGTTTCTGCCATGTCTTTTCTTTATTCATTTTGCTTATTATACATCCTGGTTTTTCTTTTCATGCCATTTCTTGTATTCATTGCACTTCTGTTCCCCCTGTCTCGTGATCAGTGTGGTACGTTCTGTCTCCCCAGTCTGCTTGCCTACTTGCTTCGGGTGATTTAATTGGTTTCTGGTTTTCCACATAATTACTTCAATTTTCATTTACTTCCTTCACTCTGCTTTTCTTGATTACTAATAATACTAACATTTATATTTTGTATTATACTTACTAACCAAACTAATATTGTAGATACTACTAACTGACTAACAAGCTCTTGGGTTAATTTGTAAAGCTGCACCTCTACTAATTATTACTAATTCAATCTCAGCTATCGCTGTGTTCTAGTCTCCGCCTCTTGCTTTGCTTTCTCTACCTCGTCCTGCATTTCCGCGAGATTTCTCGCACCTGCTTAATTGCTATCCTGCGCTCTTTGTCTGTGCACTTAGAACTCCTTGACCGGAGGTGTTTATCTGTCATAGGTTGTCTGCGTAGATCCTGTCCGTGTCTTGGCTTTTGCCAATGTTTGTGGTTAAGGACCTCCCCATGTGTGCTTACCTTTGTAATTAGTCCTTATCCAATTCACCTGTTCCCTGCATAGCATGTGACTTCCCTCTTGTCTACTTAAGGTGTTTCACTGCAGTGCATTCTTGTCAGAACATTGATCCTTTCTTTCAGTGCCAAGTTCCTTGTACGCCTGTCTGATTGATTCTCCTTCTACACCCTTTGCCTGACTTCGAGTTTGCCTGAGCCCTTTTGGATTTGTTTGCCTGTTTTTGTTTTCAACCCATTTTTCTGTACGACCATTCTACCTGCCTGCTGCCCTGTGTATGATCATTGGCTTTCGTACTCTGACTACCGATTCCTGGTTTGTGATTCTGCACTGTGCTCTGTGATTTACTGGACATGGATCCCTGCTTTCGTTTTTGGATTTTGATTTTTGGCTCACGTATCTGCACTGTTGCAAACTCTGTCTTCCTGGCTTTGAACTTGGACTGAAATAAACTAAGATTTTTGGATCACGTCTTGGTTCGCAATTGGTTCCTGTACCAGATTGTCACAGTGTCCGTGTAGGCTCCTAAGCCCCCAAAAAGTGTTAATGAGTCAGCGAGAAATGGGCTCTACATATGTCGTCAATATTATTGCGAATGTAGCTTGAGTAAGAGTTTGATGTCCAGCGGCCGAGAATTTTAATGAGGTGGTCCGGAATTCCTTGCTTGGATGCTGTAGTGGTGGCGCCGATGCGAATAGGATGCCCAGAGAAGTACTTGGGCGGAATATTGGATCTAATTAGAAAATGACGGAAATGCTAGAGGAGCCTGTGCGAGTGGCGACGGCCCCGTGTCAGTCGTGAATAATGGGTCTTGGGGAGACGCCTGGTTATTGTACTTTGAGGTGATGTAGTTTGATATTGGCTCGAACGGACAGAGGGCAGAGTCTAGGCGAAATATGAAATAGCCTGAGAAATGCCGAACTGATCCAAGGGACTCAGTAGGATTCCGTGCTTTGGGTAAGCAAAGGCTTGCTGTGCGCTGGCTGTCTGGTTAGCGAGTAAACGACGTAGAAACAAGACCATTGTGGGAATTGGGATTGTGGGAATGTAGGTGGTATATACAGTGCCGTGATAAAGTATTTGCCCCCTTCCTGATTTCTTCCTTTTTTGCATATTTTTCACACTTAAATGTTTCAGATCATCAAACAAATTTTAATATCAGAAAAAGATAACCCAAGTAAATGCAAAATGCAGTTTTTAAATGATGAGTTCATTTATTAAGGGGAAAAAGCTATCCAAACCTACCTGGCCCTATGTGAAAAAGCAATTGCCCCCCCTTGTTAAATCATGAATTAACTGTGATTGACCACATTTTTTTGAGTCCAGTTTCACCAGCCACACCCAGGCCATATTACTGCCAGACCTGTTGAATCAAGAAATCACTTCAATAGAACCTGTCTGACAAAGTGAAGTAGGCTAAAAGATCTCAAAAAGCAACATGTCATGCCGTGAACTAAAGAAATTCAAGAACAGATGAGAAACAACGAAATTGACATCTATCAGTCTGGAAAGGGTTGTAAAGCCATTTCTAAGGCTTTGGGACTCTGCGAATCACGGTGAGAGCCATTATCCACAAATGGAGAAAACTTGGAACAGTGGTGAACCTTCCCAGGCTGGCCTACCAAAATTACTCCAAGAGCGCATCAACTACTCATCCAAGAGGTCACAAAAAAACCCATAACAACATCTGAAAAACTGCAGGCCTCACTTGCCTCAGTTAAAGTCAGTGTTCATGATTCAACAATAAGAAAGAGACTGGGCAAAAAATGGCATCCATGGGAGAGATCCAAGGCGAAAACCAATGCTGACCAAAAAGAACATGAAGGCTCGTCTCACATTTGCCAAAATACATCTTGATGATCCCCAAGACTTTTGGGAAAATATTCTGTGGACTGACGAGACATAAGTTGAACTTTTTGGAAGGTGTGCGTCCCATTACATCAGGCGTAAAAACTTCATAAGAAGAACATCATACCAAAAGTCAAACATGGTGGTGGTAGTGTGATGGTTTGGGGCTGCTTAGCTGCTTCAGGACCTGGGCGACTTGTCATAATTGATGGAACTATGAATTCTGCTCTCTACCGGAAGATCCTGAAGGAGAATGTCCAACTCTCAGATTGTGATCTCGAGCTCAAGCGCACTTGGGTTATGCAGCAGGACAATGATCTGAAACACACCAGCAAGTCCACCGCTGAATGGCTTAAAGAAAACAAAATGAAGATTTTGGAGTAGACTTGTCAAAGTCCGGGCTTAAATCCTATTGCGATGCAGTGGCATGACCTTAAACAGGCCGTTCATGCTCAAAACCCCTCCAATCTGGCTGAATTAAAATAATTCTGCAAAGAAGAGTGGGCTAAAATTCTTCCACAGTGATGTGAAAGACTCATTGCCAGTTATTGCAAACGTTTGATTGCAGTTGTTGTCGCCGAGGGTGGCACAACCAGTTATTAGGATTTAGGGGGCAATTACGTTTTCATATAGGGCCAGGTAGGTTTGGATAGCTTTTTTCCCTTTAGAAATGAAGTCATCATTTAAAAACTGCATTTTGCATTTACTCGGGTTGTCGTTGTCTAATATTAAAATTTGTTTGATGATCTGAAACATTTAAGCGTGACAAATATGCAAAAAAAGAAGAAATCAGGAAGGGGGCAAATACTTTTTCGCGGCACTATATAGGCGTAAGAACAAATAGGAAGGCGCATTGGGAGTGGTCCTATTCATTAACCTACGTTATCGGGAACTACCTTTAAGTATGCTACAGAACACCTTCCCCAGATTACTGCTCACACAGATGCCTCTGTAGTTATTTGGGTCAGATTTATCTCCATTTCTATAGATAAGGGGATATAAGCCCTTGGTTCCAGGTGTCAGGAAAGTAGCCCGAACTTGAACAAATGAAGCACAGCCTTCTCCAGCTCAGGAGTGCTGTTTTTCAGCATCTCAGTCCTCATGCCATCGGTCCCACAAGCCTTTTTGGTTTCCAGAGATTTTCATTTTTGATGCTAACTCTTGTGTTTTTATTGGGCTATCTATAGGATTTTGGTTTTTATAAATTGTTTATTGTAGAATATTTAGTTTTTCTATATATTGTTTTGGGTTGAATTTTAGTTTGTGTTGCAAGATTTCTTTATAAATATATTTTCAAAATGGTTTTTCCCAAATATCTCCATCTTGTATAGCTAATTATTTTGGTTTTTTGTGCTTAATTTGTTCCGCATTTCCCAGAACTGATATCCATCAATTGATTCTTCAATTTCATTCAGGATTTTGGGTTCATGTCTTTGTTTTTTAATTTTAATGTTTGTAATTTCTGAGAGTTGCACAGTATTTCAGACGTAAATCTTGGTAGTGCGGCTGATGATGGATTTTTGTCTCATAACGTCCTCCAGGACTTCATCGCATTAGAGTTCAGTACTGCTCTTTCAAAAATAACCTGATTCAACAGCCAGTAATCTCGAACTGCACAAATCAACAGGGCTGTGAGCTGAACTGGTCCTGAAATAAATATCCACCTGATGGAATATCTGCAGGACCAGCGGTGGGAAGCCCTGATGTACAGGGACTTCAGCTAGCTGAGGGCGAGGGAGGAATAAACACAATGAAGATCACTTACTTTCTGACCCCTGGAGATTTTAGCAGTGCCCTCCGGTTTGCACCTGAACCACTCCCGACCACTGTGGATGTTTCATTTTATCATCCACTAGAGGGAGCCAGAGAAATAAGACATCTGGAATCATAGGGCTTGGGCCGCATAAATACACTCCATTGAAGGCTTAAAGGGCATCTGAAGTCGATTCTCAGACGGGACGTTGAACGTCCAATGTTTACAAACAAATCACTTGCTTTTGTTGACATCTTGCATTGTCACATGACCAATTTCATTCATATAAACCAATGTTTTGTGTGCATGCGCAGATAATCCTTCCATTTCGGTTTGTTTGCGCAGGTGCGGCTCGCTGAAAAAACAATGGGAATCGACTTTAGATGCCCTTTAAGGCTCGGACATACTTTACTGTTTCTGCGCAGAGCAGTGAATTTGCACAGGTCGCGCAAAGCGCACGCAATTCCATTCATACTACAATTGAGGTTCTGCGTCAGTCTGACGTCCCAGGCAAGGGCATTTCCCAATACATTTTCCATTCCCATTAGTGGTAGCAATGCACTATCAGAACAACCATCGATTTTGTTACCTGGAGCATTCACATGTCGGTGTACTTGCTATGTGAACAGTCTGCACGGTCACAATTTTTGGGCACAGACCGTATCAGATGTACCCAGGCAAATGATGACATGAATCGGACGAGAGCGGATCCACATGGACATGTGGATGTGGAAAATATGAATTGGGCTTCAGCGAACATTCAATCCTTTGTTTAACCAGATAAAACCAATTGAGACTAAAGTCTCATTTTCAGTGGTGATCTGGCAAGGAAACAGCAAGTCACACACGAGTATTACATAAACACAACACAGTTCAAGATAATATCGATAAGACAGTAAAATACAATACAAAAACATGGGACAGAATAGAGCCTACCATTAAATTGTGGTATTACACTGCTTAATCACCACAAATCAAATAAACTAATGCTGTTTACTGGTGTGCACAGGGCATATTAGTGGTCTCCAACCCTGTTCCTGTAGCTCTACCATCCTGTATGTTTCCACTCCAACCCTAACAAAGCTCATCTTATTCGATTAATTAGCTGCTCATCAAGATCTCTCACTGGGAAATGAGGTGGGCTTTGCTTTGGTTGGAGTGAAAATCTTACAGGATGGTAGTTCTTGAGGAACAGAGTTGTGAACTGTTGGGTTATATGTTGGGTTATATCATTTCAACAGCTACCAAAACATGACTCTCATGTACATATCTTGCAGTGAGCAACTTTATTCTCAGTGAGCAAAAATCAAATGGAAACCAGGTGAAGTCTCTCTGGTGACTGAGACAACTGCTGGTTACAGTACAGATTTAACACAGTGTGACAACATCACGGCTTGTAAAACAGCATGATGAAACCTTGGAAGCCAACAGGCCAAAATAAGAATGATTCAGATTTGTATTTATGAAGTTGACAATTGGAGAACTAGTTTGACTGATTACACCAACCTACGTCATTTTTGCTGAATAAAATCCTATTCTTGTTTCTTACTAACTTTAGGGTGCCGATTCCAAAAATAGTGTCAGTTTTGCTCTAGCCCGTCACATTTTCTGACAATGTATGATGAGCATTTCATAGTATTGTCATTTTTGACTACCACTTGTGCGATTAAGGAGTGCTTAACCACCGGGAAAACTGCCACAATGAATGATCTCCATTTTCCTCTGAGCCAGGTGAGAACTATTTGTTCAATTCTTGGCTGATTTTCACATGTAGAATGATTCTAAGGGCATTATTTTGTGCTTAATCCTGATGTCAGGCGCAGTAATATGGCCACTGACAGAGGAAAATGCAGACATGATACAGATGTTTTCTGCTACATCTGTCGGTGTTTCACTACACCCAAACAGCATTTGTTACTGTTTTGATCGGTGCATATAAGTCGATTTATATGGTATAATAAGGAATATCTTCAGTTTTATTTTTTTGTGAAAAAACTGTGATAGAAACTTTTTACTCGCATTTTTTAATTCAGCATCCTCAAATTATGTAATATGAGGCCTTCTTGGGAAATCAGCAGAACATTTTTTTCAACATGCAGGGTGGTGTTACTGTTGGTGCCTTCAGAGAGACTGCCTCAAACGAAATTATTCCCGTAAATCAAAGAAAAGGAAATTTAATCCTTAGGTAAGCTGCATTTTGTTTTATTACATCTTGTAGAATGCTTAAAATCTAACTATGTCATTTTGTTTACATTTATCATTGTGTATTCTCAGATATATCAAAATGAAAAAAAGAATTCGCGATTTGTCAAAAAACCTGACATGATACACAAATTTTTAGGGCAAATTTGAAATCAGCGCCATCGAATTATATAAAATCAACACAGTTTATCAAATCAGCAGAGAAAAAGTTTCAAAATGCAGGGTGGTGTTACAGGATACTGGTATAAACCTGCGGCAATGAGATGGAGCAGGATGGGTTAGTCGCCCTTCTGGGCAGCATTACTGAAGGACGCAGCTCGGCTCGGGTCTGGTAGCTTCAACAATATACTTTATGAGCTCTAAGTTGGGCTCCATCATCCTTGCCCTCTGCTGGAACCCCTCCTCGAACAGTGCTCTCTGCTCCTGTAAATGGGAACCACCATGAGAAAAAACGTTCAGCCTCTCGCACAAAACTGACTCACACCGGTGCAGCAGCTTCAGAATTTGCCATCAGGTTACGGAAATTTCACATCTTCAACATGTAGTAAACCGAAAACAAGAAAATATTTTGTATTTGAGAGAAAAAAAATAACACTTTAACGATCACAATTGGGTGAAAAAAATTGTGTGTGGAGTCATATTCTGCAGTGTGGGAATACCCTCAGTTGTTGATCCCGAACTCTCTGGTTTTCCTCCATGATGGCGCGTCGTTCCTGCTCGATCTTCTCCATCAGCTGCCGCTCGTTCTCCCGGTGAGCACGCTCTGCATCCTCCAGACGTCTCGCCGCATCTTCCTTCTCTCGCCGCGCAACCTCTGCCTTAAACTTCTCCATGTCCGCCCGCGCTTCCTCCTCTGGCGGTGAGGAACACAGCACATCACACATCTAAGCTCTGGTGTTAACTCCACTCTGTAACTCATTTTACTGCTTGTATTACCTCTACTCAGTAACACATTTAAGCTCTTCTATTACCTCGACTCCATAACGCATCTAAGCTCTTGTGTTACCTCTACTACAATATTTTAGCTTGTGCTTTACTTCAATTCCTTTAAACATTTAAGCTTGTGTATAACCTCTGCTCAGTAACACATGTAAGCTCTTGTATAACCTCCTCTCTTTAACCCAATCAAGCTCATTACTTCTGCCGCAGAGCTTATTTACGTTCTTGTATTGGATGTATTGAAGCACAGTGTTTTATTAGAAGAAAATTAGGTAAAAAGATCAGTTTTGGAAACGATGACATCTTTTTTTTTAAATAAATTTTTACTTAGGGAATTTGGACTTTAGTCGACAAAGCTCTGGAGTTATTGAAAATGCTTGGATCAAAAGAGTCGGAAACAATCCCACGCTGCCACCACTGGAATCTAATTCTACATGCATATCGTGCAAAACACTCAAGATCCTCGGTCTTGCCTTTATATCAAACAGATTGGAATCATCACGAAGGTGCTTATGAATACCTAATATACAGTAAAGCCCGCAGGTCACTGTGACCTAATTTGAAGGTGTAATGTGGTAAAAAGCCACTAGATGGCAGTATTGACATATTTTTTGTTAAGCAATCTAAAGCTAGGTTTGAGCATGTCCCGGGCATGCCTCAGAGGGGGCTAGAAAAGAGTATATAAGGAGAAAAATCGAGAGAGGAGTAGGAGAAATTGTAAGGAGAAATTGTGGAAGGATACACTTGACCAGACCTGTCACTCTTTTCAAGACCTGTGAAGCTTTTTGTGGATTTTTGCCTGTGTTGGAGCATTTTCCTGTCCCAGGACATCGCAATATAGCAGCCCATCTCCAGTACAAAGGAATTGTAAATATCTTATTTTTTATTTGATTTCAATTTTGGTCAGTAGGGTAGATTGTAGAGTAGTTCCAAGTGTCTGTTTAATTAAATCTGTTGAAGTTGAAGAATTTTGTCTGTCATACCTTGCTGTCCGTGACGCCATAACAAATTGGGGGCCATAACAAATTGGGGGCTCGGGTCCGGGATAGACCATTGTGCGAGTCATTTATTGAAAATCTAAAATTTCAAATAGTGAAATTGTTTTTTGAATTTTCCTTGATATATATTGGCAGATCAACAGCAATGGATGATTTCTTGGCATCACCAACCGTAGAGGTTTTGAAGTCTTTTAAAAAGACAGAACTGCTAGAAATATGCAGACAGAGCTGACAGATGTAAAACCAGCCATGCGAAAAGCAAGACTGGCTAGAGAGATTGTTGAATATTACATTGATGAAAATGTGTTTGCACCAGGAGATCTGGAACAGTTTCCAGTGGAAAATCCAAATGTAGAATTGGAACTTAAATTAAGAATGCTAGAGATAGAAAGGGAGGAAAAAGAAAAACAAAGAGAGTTCGAGAGAGCAGAAAGAGAGAAAGAAAGGCAGTTTGAGTTAGAAAAATTAGCAAGAGAAGAGAAAAAGAGAGAAAAGAAATTGAGGAAAAAGAAAAACAAAGAGAATTTGAGAGAGAGAAAGAGGAAAGAGCAGAAAGAGAAAGACAGAGACAGAGAGATTTCGATTTAGAAAAATTAGACAGGGAAGAAAGGCTCCAAATGGAGCTACTAAAAATCAAAATGCAAGGTGCAAACAAATTTCGGGCTAGCCAGGAGGTAAAGCTGGTGCCTCCATTCTCGGAGGAGGTTGATAAGTATTTCCAGTGCTTCGAGAAGGTAGCTAAGAGTTGTCAGTGGCCAAAGGAACACTGGCCTCTGATGTTGCAAACTGTCCTCAAGGGTAAAGCTCAACAAGCCTATTCGGCTTTGTCTGCAGATGATTCCTCTGATTATGAGGTTGTCAAAGGTTATTTTGACAGCTTATGAGTTGGTTCCAGAGGCTTACCGACAGAAATTCAGAGGTCTGAAGAAATCTGACAATCAGACTTATGTTGAATTTGCTAATGAGAAGAAGGTTTGCTTTGAGCGCTGGTGTACTTCTATGGAGGTCAAGGATGATTTCAACTCACTAAAAGAGATGGTGTTAGTTGAAGAATTCAAGAACTGTGTCAAGGATGATATTAAGACCTACCTTAATGAGAAGCAAGCACTGAATTTGCAATCAGCTGCCAAGTTTGCAGACAAATATGTTCTCACACATAAGTCCAAATTTCAGTCTAGCAGTAACAATAGATGGTCCCAATTTCAGAAGACAGGTAATGGTGATACCCAAGATTCCTCACCCAAAGACAAAGACAAATCTGGTGATGGTGCTCAGAAATCCAGTAAAAGGTCTGATCAAAGTGTGAAAGCTGACAGTGACAAAAGTGGTCTAGTTTGCAATTATTGCAAGAAATCTGGTCATGTAACAACTAACTGTTGGTTCCTTAAAGCTAAGAAAGAAAAAGAAAAGGATACCAAACCCAATGCCTTTGTGAAGACAAGGTTAGAAACCCCTGTAGTAGATGACCAATCTGGTAAAATGCCTGCTCCTTGTGAGGCTAAGAAGCCTGATACTGCTGACTTTGAGAGGGAGGAATTTCTTCCATTTGTGTGAGAGGGATTTGTGGCTCTGAATGAGCATTCTCCTCCTGTCCCCATATATATCCTACGGGATACCGGAGCTTCTCAGTCACTTTTGTTGATGGACTCCTTGGAGTTACGTGATGAGACCGCTTCTGGGGATTTCATACTTGTACAAGGTATTGAAGGAGGACTGTATCTGTACCCCTAAACTCTGTATTCTTGAAGTCAGATTTAGTTACAGGACAGGTAAAGGTAGGACTTATGTCAAGTCTACCTATCAAGGGTGTTTCTCTGTTGCTAGGCAATGACCTGGCTGGGGGCAATGTAGTTCCCCCTGTTCATCTTACTTCACAGCCGAGCACTGAAGATGGCGATGAAGACCCATCTCTGTATCCTTCCTGTGCAGTGACTCGTGCTATGGCCAAGAAGGCTCAAGAAGAAGATGATGTGGTGCCATCCAGCACCTTGAATAGTCATGACTCAGGTGGTTCGCCTCATGACTCTGTTCAGCCTACTATGGTTTCTCCGTTTGAGGACTTATCAGACACTTTTATCAGTTCTCTATTCAGCCAGGCAGATGGGTCTGGTGATTCTGATGTGTCTGGAGACTTGTCTCTGTCCAGAAAGCGGTTGATTCAGGAGCAAACCAATGATCCTGAAATTTGTGTACTAAAGAAGAGAGCCCTTCCTAATGAAGAAATAGACGCAGTTCCAGTTGGGTATTATCTCAAGGATGGAGTGTTGATGCGAAGTGGCGCCCTCCTGATATCCCTGCCAATGCAGATTGGGCAGTGGTCAAGCAAATTGTTGTTCCAAAGGTCTACAGGAATCAGATCTTAACAATGGCTCATAGTTTGCCTTTAGGAGGTCATCTTGGTGTTAACAAGACTGTTGACAAGATCATGAAACACTTCTTCTGGCTTGGACTTCGGAAAGATGTTTCCAACTTTTGCAAAACCTGTCACACTTGTCAGGTAGTTGGAAAACACCAGTTAGACCCACCTGTAGCTCCATTGCAGCCTATCCCAGCATTTGGGGAGCCGTTCTCCAAGGTCATTGTTGATTGTGTTAGTCCATTACCCAAGACTAGATCTGGAAATCAGTACTTGTTGACAATCATGTGCATCTACCAGATTCCTGAAGCCATACCTCTATGCAACATCAAGGCAACTGCAATTTCGAAGGCTTTGATAAAGTTCTTCACGTTGTTTGGCCTTCCCAGGAAATTCAGTCAGATCAAGGTAGCAATTTCACTTCCGGATTGTTTCAGCAGGTTGTGTATGAACTAGGTGCGAAGCAGATTCTTTCCAGTGCCTATCATCCAGAGAGTCAGGGTGCCTTAGAGCGGTTTCATTCCACTCTCAAGACAATGATGAGGACTTATTGTTATGACCATGAGAAAGACTGGGATGAAGGTGTTCATTTGCTGTTGTTTGCAGCTAGGGAAGCAGTGCAGGAGTCTACTGGATTCAGTCCGTTTGAGCTAGTGTTTGGCTATGAAGTGAGAGGACCTTTGCTATTGTTGAGTGAACAATGGCAAGAGAAAGAGCCGCATATCAGTCTGTTAGACTATGTTAGCAAGTTCAAGGAAAGACTGCATGCAGCTTGTGACCTAGCCAAAGAGAACTTGAAATCAAGTCAGGAAAAAAATGAAAACTTGGTATGATCATAAGGCTAGAAGCCGTGAGTTTAAAACCAGGAGACAAGGTCCTTGTGTTGTTTCCCTTGCAGTCCAATCCATTGCAGGCTAGATTTCATGGTCCTTATGAAATTCTGACAAAACTCAATGATCTCAATTACATTGTGAAGACTCCAGATAGGAGAAAGCCAAAACAGTTGTGTCACATTAACATGCTGAAGCCTTATCATGATAGGAATGCTAGGGTTGCAGCTGTCACTTCAGATCCTCCTATGGCCGAGACTTGTGAAGATGTGGGGGAGTTTCAAGATGATGAACCTAGAATTAAAGCTGAAGTTCTTTCATGTAAATTGTCAAATTCTGAAGTGTTGCAAAATCTTGATGCAAAACTCCAGCACTTAGAACCCTCACAGAAAGATCAGTTTGAGAGGTTGGTCAAGAAATATAAAGATCTATTTCCTGATGTTCCAAAGAGAGTTTCTATAGCCTTTCATGATGTAGATGTTGGTGATGCCAAACCAATAAAACAGCATCCGTACCGGATGAATCCTGAAAAGAGAAAGAATGCTGAGAAAGAGGTTGAGTACATGTTAGAACATGATATTATCAGACCCTCTAACTCAGATTGGAGTTCACCCTGTGTTCTAGTTCCAAAACCTGATGGAAGTACTAGATTCTGTACAGATTATCGCAAAGTCAATGCTGTAACTACAACTGATGTGTTTCCAATACCTAGGATTGATGATTGTATTGATGGAGTAGGGCAAACAAAGTTTCTGACCAAGATTGATTTATTGAAGGGTTATTGGTGTGTGCCTTTAACTGAGGGGGCCAAGAGCATCTCTGCTTTTGCCACACCATCTGGGTTATACCAGTATGAAGTCCTACCCTTTGGCATGAAAAATGCCCCAGCCATGTTCCAAAGGATGATACAGTCTACAATCGCCGGATTGCCACACACGGGTGCGTACATCGACGACCTGATCACATGGAGTGACTCCTGGGAAGAACATCTGAAAGATGTCGAGACGTTGTTCCAGCGCTTGACCCAGGCTAACCTGACTGTTAACCTGAACAAGAGTGACTTTGGTTGTGCTACTGTCACGATCTTGGCTACGCTATAGGCCAGGGTAAGGTGGCACCCATAAATGCTAAAGTCCAAGCCATCATGGACTTTCCAGTTCCTGACAACAAAAAAGCTTTGCGCCGCTTCCTTGGAATGATCGGGTACTACCGCAAGTTCTGCAAGAACTCTGCTGAGATTGCTCTCAGTCTCACCAACCAACTGAAGAAAGGCGTAAAGTTCACTTGGGATGAAGCATGCCAAAGAGCCTTCGATCGCCTGAAGTCTCTGCTGTGTTACTTCCCCGTGCTCAAATCTCCTGACTTCAACAAACCGTTCTCCATGGCGGTCGATGCTAGCGACCAAGCTTGTGGATCTGTGCTCCTACAGAGAAGTGACTCTGATGACATTGAGCATCCCGTGGCATACTTCTCCAGGAAGTTCAATCGCCAACTAAAGAACTATTCCACAATTGAGAAGGAGCTGTTTGCTCTGGTTCTATCCTTACAACACTTTGAGGTTTATGTTTGTACAGGGCAAAAGCCAATGATTTTATATACTGACCACAATCCGTTAATGTTTTTGAGTAAGATGAAAAACAAGAATCGGAGATTGTTGAATTGGAGTTTGATTTTACAAGAGTTTGACTTGGAAATTAAGCATGTAAAGGGTACTGACAATGTAATTGCTGATTGCTTATCCCGTGTTTGAGTATGTGTATATATATATCACCTGTGTTTATTAGCATATTGTATATATATATATATATATATATATATATACAAGTGTCTACTTAACCATTTTTGTATTGAAAAGAAAAATTTTGCCTTTATAAGTCAAAATTTTTCCCTTTTGGAATGGAGGTGTAATGTGGTAAAAAGCCACTAGATGGCAGTATTGACATATTTTTTGTTAAGCAATCTAAAGCTAGGTTTGGGCATGTCCCGGGCATGCCTCAGAGGGGGCTGGAAAAGAGTACGTAAGGAGAAAAATTGAGAGAGGAGTAGGAGAAATTGCAAGGAGAAATTGTGGAAGGATACACTTGACCAGACCTGTCACTCTTTTCAAGACCTGTGAAGCTTTTTGTGGATTTTTGCCTGTGTTGGAGCATTTTCCTGTCCCAAGACATCGCAATATAGCAGCCCATCTCCAGTACAAAGGAACTGTAAATATCTTATTTTTTATTTGATTTCAATCTTGGTCAGTAGGGTAGATTGTAGAGTAGTTCCAAGTGTTTGTTTAATTAAATCTGTTGAAGTTGAAGAATTTTGTCTGTCATCCCTTGCTGTCCGTGACGCCATAACAAATTGGGGGCCATAACAAAGGTAAAATATTGTTTACATAATTAGCATAAATAGGTCAAAGTGACATAAAGTAAACAAAACATATCTTTTCGCATAATTACCACCAATATGGATCCATGTCATGGCTCTGAAATTGAAAATTTCTGAAATTTTTTTTTTTTTTTTTTTGTACAAGAGTGAAAGAGCACTCAGGGTCATAGTGTAAAGGTCAAGGGTCAAATGTGGAATACAACCAGATGATGCATAGGTCCAGCCAATGTACTTTGTGTGTGGCCAGTTTCACATTGCTGCTGTAATTTAATGCTGAGAACTTTCACAAAATGTCCAAGGTCAAGGTCACTGCATGTGGGTCAAAAGTCAAACCCTGGTGAAGGTAGGTTGTTACACAACTATGGTCCAAGGTCCTTACATATGATACGTATGAGGTGTTAAATATTAATAGGTACTGAGCACTGTCCAGCACAAATCATGGGACAGACAGACACGCAGACAGACATACAGACACCATCATGATGACAATACCCCAAAGGCCATATTACTAATATAATAACAATATATATTATATAACACTAATAATATTAGTAAAGCCTGATATTTGTCTGAAACGATGCAGAAATACTGCATTAAAACAGAAATACCCAGGTTAAATACACTGAATTACATGCAAAAAAGCTGCAGCACTCCAGTGTTGATTTAGAATTTGATCTTCAATGTTAGGAATGAAGCTTCGAAGTGTTCAGTACAGCCCTAATTTCAGGATAAACTTATAAATAAAACAGTATACAACAGCTGAATGCTGCTCACATTGATCCAATGTGCAACTTTCGTAAGCTGGACTGCGTGAAAAAAAAAAACTGTAGGGCAGCTATTCGAGTACTCTTTCACACGATGGGATGAGTATTCGGTCAGAGAAAATGTTGAATTTCTGCACCTCTAATCCCAGGGAACAGAGCTGACTCAGGCTTAGCATATTTGATCTGAGAGGGTGAGCAGTGAATCTGGATGCCAAAGGCGAGAGAATGAAGGTCCACAGTCCATCTTCCCAAAATATCAACCGTACCCCTCAGCTTCCTGTCTTGCTCCGTGAGGTTCTTGTCAGCACTTAGGATGGAGGCACCCAGGTCATTCTTCTCCTTCATGAAGATCTCCAGGGCTTGTTCTGCCTGTCCGTTAGAGTCACAAAACACAGCTCAATAAGCCAGGTGCATTGGAAGAGTAACACAAACACACAAAAAGGGGACATGCATGTATTGCTAATTTACCAGGCACAGACTTTCAGTGAAGTAATGCCGTATTTGTATTGTCCATATCCTGTCACATGATTTTGTCTTTACCAAGAAGCCAAAATAAACACATTACAGACTGGACAAGTTCAATCGATACACCCCCCCCAACACACACACACATTTGCAGATGATTCATTGTAGGAATGAATGTTTTTGGGCTCTTTGAGGTAAACTGCACCTGTACACCTTTCCCAGGTGTATCTCTGTAGGTCTGAATGATGGAGTCCAGCTGGAGCCTGTAATCTGCGTATCCCCCGGGTCTCATGAAGGAGTCGTAGTCCACCTTATCTGACAGCTGTTTCAGCAGCGTAGCACAGTGGCTCTGGGAGAGAGCAGCATTTTCACTACATTTCCCATCATACTCCTCTTTAATACGCTCCTGTGGACACAGAGCAAGAATGGAGCACCGTCAGAACCAACAAGTGCCAACCACTGCCCTTCTGGAAGAACTGGGGGGGGGATGTCCAAATGGTAACCCCAGATTTGCAAAAGTCTCGCACATATGCATTGATTAGCTGATTCTGCACAGATTTATGCCAAACTTGGCCTGTAAATCACTATACATGGTTTTCAGGAGTGGATGTGACTCCAGCTAATTACTTGGGTGGTTGTACAGCAATGACGACAAGTCAGTTAATACATGCAAACATCATAGACAAACACTTACATGTAGGCGAGCCAATCTACAACAAAGACAATCTACATCCATATGTTTGCTACGGCTCTCTAATGGTGCGCTGTGTTGACAGGCTGTGCCATAGCCCTGGCAGGCAAATGCAAGACTTCTAGCACATCTATGGCACCAGGAGCCCATTTGAGATGAGCCAGGCCTGTGCAGTATCATTCATCATCAACCACCGCACAATGCATGCTGGATAGATTTTTTTTCTTTGAGAACTAATAACAAGTACAGGCACAAAAGCAACACTGATGAACAGCACACAAAGAAACCTGTGAGAAGCCAAGGAATCGCACACCAACATTTTATATATATATATATATATATATATATATATATATATATATATATTTTTTTTTTTTTTTTTTTTTTCACAGAAAAATGACAAAGATTGCAATGCACGCTTTGAGTCATTCAATAGATTATTAAGGGGGTAGATATACCAAGATACTAACTTTTAAATACAGTGCCATGAAAAAGTATTTGCCCCCTTCCTGATTTCTTATGTTTTTGCATATTTGTCACACTTAAATGTTTCAGATCATCAAACTAATTTTAATTTTAGACAAAGACAACCCGAGTAAATACAAAATGCAGTTTTTAAATGATGATTTACTTTATTAAGGGGAAAAAGCTTTCCAAACCTACCTGGCCTGGTTTGAAAAAGTAATTGTCCCCTAAACCTAATAACTGGTTGTGCCACCCTCTGCAACAACAACTGCAATCAAACGTTTGCAATAACTGGCAATGAGTCTTTCACATCGCTGTGGAGGAATTTTAGCCCACTCTTCTTTGCAGAATGTTTTAATTCAGCCACATTAGAGAGTTTTCAAGCATGAATGGCCTGTTTAAGCTCATGCCACGGCATCTAAATCGGATTTAAGTCCGGACTTTGCTTAGGCCGCTCCAAAACCTTCATTTTGTTTTTTTTAAGCCATTCAGAGGTGGACTTGCTAGTGTGTTCCGGATCATTGTCCTGCTGCATAACCCAAGTGCGCTTGAGCTTGAGGTCACCAACTGATGGTCAGACATTCTCCTTCAGGATTTTCCGGTAGACAGCAGAATTCATGGCTAAATCAATTATGATAAGTCGTCCAGGTCCTGAAGCAGCAAAGCAGCCCCAAAACATCACACTACCACCATCATGTTTGACTTTTGGTATGATGTTCTTCTTATGAAATGATATGTTAGTTTTACGCCTGATGTAATGGGACGGACACCTTCCGAAAAGTTCAACTTATGTCTCGTCAGTCCACAGAATATTTTCCCAAAAGTCTTGGGGATCATCAGGATGTATTTTGGCAAATGTGAGACGAGGCTTTGTATTCTTTTTGGTCAGCAGTGGTTTTCGCATTTGAACTCTCCCATGGATGCCATTTTTTGCCCAGTATCTATCTTATTGTTGAATCATGAATACTGACTTTAAATGAGGCAAGTGAGGCCTGCAGTTCTTTAGATGTTGTTCCGGGTTCTTTTGTGACCTCCTGGATGAGTCGTCGATGCGCTTTTGGTGTAATTCTGGTCGGCCGGCCACTCCTGGGAAGGTTCCCCACTGTTCCAAGTTTTCTCCATTTGTGTGCAGTGGCGTTGCACAATATTTTGGGGCCCCCCTGCAGATTAGACTATGGGGCCCCTCCCTCAGCCCTATCTAAAACAATAACAGAGTGACATGGGATAGACATTGTGGCCACTTCATGCTTTAAAAAATTTTTATTTTTAAGGCATCACAAATTTTAACAAGTGGCTTTTTTTGTAACATTAATGAATTGTAGAATATTCGTATCATTTAAGTTCACACAACGGAACGGTTTAAACAACATTCTGTACAAAAGAAAAGTAGCCAAAAAAAAGAACAAAAAAAAAAAGAAGGACCAAGGGTCCTGCAGCTTACCAGCAAGCAATCTTATAGTAATGATACAACTCATGAAATTTTCATGTGATATTTGACCTTCAAATCATTGTCAATGTCACTAAATGAAGGTTCACACACATTTATAAGACTTCATATGTCTGTAATACAATCCTAAGAAAATCTAAACCTCTGAAGTGGTTTTGGTAATACAATTGTACAAGTAATTGAAAATTTAACGTCAGCTTGCTACGGAGGTAGTTAGATGAAAACCATAGTTATCCTTGAATTGTCAGCTTGTTTTTCACGTAGGTCTGTGCGGCTAGTTTGCTTCTAAAGTCTATCAGATAGCTTGCTAACAAAACTAGCCAGCAAGTTCATAAAATTATTTGCGATCCAGTCGAAACTCGATTAAACCAATACAGTAATGCAAACGATGTTTGCTTTGTGTTTCTTGCTCCGATGAAGGATGCTGCACTAACGTTACTAGCCAGCTAGCTAGCTTCCTACAGAGCTACATGGATACAGCATCGTTTACTGTGGGCACACAGAGAGCTGCCGATTCTATTCACTTTCAATGGACACCGGACGCTTTGCAGCATTAGCAGCGCTAAACACCGTTGTCCATAGAAAATGAATAGAATCGGCAGCATTTGCAGCTCTTGGTGTGTACCCACAGTTAGAAGCTGTTTTCCATAGCTTTATTTCATCAGTGCTTATGCTTGCAAAGTTTGTTCTGTATTTTTGGCTTAGAAGGGTACTGCACTAACATTACTCACCAGCCAGCTGACATAATTTTTTTGGACAAAATGGGTCGTTAATTATGGTAAAAATTAGCATATGATAAAACATTCAACTATTCCACCTGTCTCGAAGCATGAGGCAAAGCTACTCGGCTCGGCTGTAACGGGGCTGGGCTGCTTGTCCGCTGTCTGCCTGGACTCATAGCTGAGCGGGCGGGTTGTAAACGCTTGGCGGGTCTGGTGGTGAGCCAGCTGGCTCGGCTGTAAAGGATTGGGGGCCTGACTGCGCCCGTCTGCTTGGACTCGAGCTAACCGAGGGGTTAGCGGTGGCCGCCAGGGTGAAGAGCTTACTGTCGATGCATCTGCAGCGGCGTTAGATTCTACCTTTGCTACCTGCTGGTACAGTGATGTTATTTTTGGTAGCTTGACCCTCTCCTGTTCGGCTTTCACTCTCATTTTGTTTAATTTTAATAGCACTTGGGTATTTGCGCTTCATGTCACTTCCTGCTTTGTTTTGGATGCTGCTCAACCAGCCAATGAGCATTGGCAAAGATGATGAACAGCCGGCAAGCCCTATCGCAGATGAGCAAAAAATATTGGAACGATACACATGACGGGTCGTGTACATGGACTGTATATAAAAATTATATATTAATTATATATTATCTTTTATATGCAGTCTATGGGCGCGTAGCGACATCGAACGGACGGGGCCCCGCCCTCTGCGCCCTGCTCTCATTGACGGAAACCCAAGTAGATAGAAAATGTAAAGGGGAAAAAATCAAGTAGGAAAATCAAGTAGGGCCCCCTGAACTGTGGGGCCCCCCCGCACCGCGGGGGCTGCGGGGACGGCCGCTACGCCAGTGTTTGTGTGATAATGGCTCTCACCGTGATTCACCGGAGTCCCAAAGTCTTAGAAATGGCTTTGCAACCCTTTCCAGACTGATAGATGTCAATTTCTTTGTTTCTCATCTGTTCTTGAATTTCTTGAGTTCGCGGCATGACATGTTACTTTTTGAGATCTTTTAGCCTACTTCACTTTGTCAGACAGGTTCTATTGAAGTGATTTCTTGATTCAACCAGGTCTGGCAGTAATCAGGCCTGGCTGTGGCTAGTGAAACTGGACTAAAAAAATGTGGTTCATCAGTTAATTCATGATTTAACAAGTTGGGGGGGGCAATTACTTTTTCACATAGGGCCAGTTAGGTTTGGATTGCTTCTTCCCCTTAATAAATTAAATCATCATTTCAAAACTGCATTTTGTATTTACTCGGGTTATCTTTGTCTAATATTAAAATTTGTTTGACGATCTGAAACATTTAAGTGCGAAAAATGTGCAAAAAAGTAAGAAATTAGGAAGGGGGGCAAATACTTTTTCACGGCACTGTATGCTTATTTTACAAAAGTGTTCTTGTGATATTCAGATAAGTCAGGGCCTCCATTCTAAAAACAGGGCTTTTTTGTCATTACATAACCTGTTGCCATGGCAACTGTGGCCATAATGGATTTTTACTGATCATCTTTTGTCAAGGATTTCTCCTCAACCATTACATATTTTTCAAAGCTGTTTATTTGCAAAAACTATCAGAGATAACCACTCTGTGACATCACAAACCATTTTTTTTTTCCAAAAAGATTATGGCAAGGAGGTAAAATGTGACAGTAAAACAGGATTCCATAAATGCTCCCTAATTAGTGATGCATAACCTATTTATCTCATGCCCCCCTAGTAGATCTAAAGATCTAAGGACGTTCAGAGCCAATGTCTGAGAAAATGGCAGTTTTCAGGAACTTTCTGCAGTTGACCCCCCTAGAATTCACTGAAATTTGGCACACAGGTTCGTATGGATGTCTAACGGGAAAACCCACATTTTTAGGGTCGTACACCCTTTGCTCACAGTGTCCCCTGGAAGGCCAAAAAGACAAGGTCCACATTCTGCAAAAATGGGATAAACATGGCAAATTGCATGAGTTTTCATGAGAAATTGATGGAGCGACACAAACTGTTCGTGGGTGTATATGGCCCTAAGATACTTAAAGTTCTGCATCATGAAGCTGCCACCTGGCGGAAACCCTGAATATCAAGGCCGGGACTAGCTAAATTTTGGTAAGAAAATTCAGATTTCTGTCACAAATAAAACTTTAATCCACGAAAGTCCCACGGGAATGAAGTTTGCTAATCAATATTCGCAGAGGTTCCAAGTTGAAATCGGGGAATGGGGCGAGATCTCCTGACAGAAGGTGACTGATGGTAGAAGATGTGTATGAGGCTCGCGAAGCGAGCACCCTTTACGGTTGGGGGTCTGGGGCCCGGTCAAGGGCCCCAGGAGCTGGAGCCCCAAAACAAATTCTGGTGCATTCTTGGCCTCTCTTGGTTCCAAATCTCAAGTTCAAAATCCCAAACCTTTCTCAACAAAGTGAACAAAAATTTGCAACACTAAATATCATTTTATTGACAGTTCATATACTCAGCACCATTAAAAATGCACGGGTGAAGTATGTACTGTACTTGCGGCAAATTGAAGAATCAATTGATTTTTATTGCTTTTCCAGTGAGGCACGAGAGAAAATAAAGAAAAGCGTGTGGTATTGTAATCCTGACACGCACCACGTGCACGCGCCAAGCACTTCAGTAATAACAAACATTGAGCTGTTTGTGATGTGCACAGTGACACTTGACTTGTTCTTTTTGGTGTGGTCAATAGCCTACATAAAGCCAACAAAAAGAAACGAAAAATGCTACTGCATCGAGAAAATGAAACGGCTTGTGACACAGGAGAGAGAAAAAGAGCCTTTGGCATGTTACGGGCAGATCTCAGCCGCCGAGAGGTGGTGTGTCATTTGCACTGTCACCATTCAACAATCAGTCGGCTGTCTATCCGAGAATGGAACACAGGCCCTGTCACTGACCGACCCCGCTTAGGGCAGCCATGAGTGACGATGGCAGCTCAAGAGCGCCACATCTGGTTACAGCCTGTACGTGACAGATTCCGGACAGCAACCAAAACTGATCATGAGATGAGAGGTGCGAGACGATTGAGGGTGAGCGCAAGTACCGTTTGACGCCGTCTATGTGAGCAACACGTGCTTGCACACGGGCCCTACGGAAAACCCAGTTTTTGCCCAATTACACATGGCTGCTCTTACCGTGGTCGGTCAGCGACAG
Source organism: Gymnothorax javanicus (assembly GCA_029692085.1). NCBI lineage: Eukaryota > Metazoa > Chordata > Actinopteri > Anguilliformes > Muraenidae > Gymnothorax > Gymnothorax javanicus. The sequence continues at coordinate 180,010,497 of CM056195.1, read as the reverse complement.
TCCCTGTTTTCCATTCTCAGACAGAAACAGGGAAATAAAGTGCCATAAAATGACACAGAGGCAGATGCCCCCAGTCAGGAGAGAAGAGTTCCTACTCCTGTTCATGGGTGCAGCATTAGTAGTGAAGTGGGTGTTGTACCGGTCTGTCGTGCTGAAGAAGGAGCTGAGCTATAAAGTGAATCTCTCTATTTACTGGTGGAATAATGTTCTAACCCTCACCTATAGCCACTCGCTTTGAGTAGTGATCGAAAGAATAAGATCATAAAAACAAGCGCCTAATATGAACCCTCTGTGCTGGGTGGATGGGCTGACCGTTAGGGATAGGGTGAGGAGCTCGGACATCTGGGAGAGGTTCAGAGTACAACCGCTGCTCCTCCGCTTTGAGAGGAGTCAGTTGAGGCGGTTCGGGCATCTGGTGTGGAAACCTCCCCATTGCCTTCCTTTAGAGGTTTTCTGGGCACGTCAAACTGGGAGGAGCCCCGAGGCAGGTCCAGGACACGCTGGAGGGACTACATCTCCCAGGTGGCTTGGGAGTGGCATGGGGTCCCCCAGGAAGAGTCGAAGGGAGTAGTTAGGGAGGGGAATACCTGGGCCTCTTTGCTTATCCTGCGACTCCCGTGTTCCGGCCCTGGATAAGTTGCTGGAAATGGATGGATGTATGGATGGGTGGATAGACAATGTGTAGATTGATCAACTGCTCGAGAGCCAGAAATTGTCCGCGTCACCATGACGGACTGGTATAAGGCCAGCTTCACTGCAGGCGCTGCACCAATCTGCCTGTCAATTTCATGCACCATCCTACCCTCACTCGTGAGCAAGACCCCAAGATTCTTCATCTCCTTCACTTGAAGTAACAACTCACCCTCCACTCAAAGGGGACAATCCACCATTTTCCAGCAGAAAACAATCACTTCAGATTTGGAGGTGCTCATCCTCATTTTGACCGCTTCACACTCAAACGCTCCAGGTGTGTTTGAGGTCACAGCTCAATGAAGTCAACAGGACCACATTATCCGCGAACAGCAGAAATGTAAACCTGAGGCCACCAAACTGGACTCCCTCCAAGCCTCAGCTGCACCTTCATATACCGTTCATGAAAATCAAAAGAGGTGACAAGACGCACCCTTAGTGGAGTCCAACTGAAAACAAGTCTGACTTAATGCCAAGAATGTGGACACAACTCCGGCTTTGGTTGCACAGGGATCTAATGGCTTGAACTAAGGGCTCAAGGCCCCATACTCCCGCAGCACCCCCCACAGCATACCTTTTGGAACACGGCCATGAGCTCTCTCCACGTCTACAAAAGACATGCAGACTGGATGGGCCAACTCCCACAATTCCTCCAGTTTGCGTGCAAGGGTGAAAAGTCCACTGTTCAACAACCAGAATGGAAACTGCTTTTCCCCTCCTGGGTCCAAGGTTCGACAATTGGATGAAGTCTCCTTTCCAGCCCCCTGGCATAAGCTCTCCATGGTAGGCTGTGCAGTGTGATTCCACTATAGTTCGAACACACCCTCTGGTCCCCTTTTTCAAAAATGAGAATCATCATCCCACTCTGGCAGTCCAAGAGTGCAGTACCCAACATCCATTCAATGTTAAACAGGCATCTCAGCGATGACTGCCCAACAACATCCAGAGCCTTTAGCATCACCCGAGTCCTCCGTCCCTGCCTTCACAACAGAGGGCATGTCTAGTGGATTCAACACTTTCTGAAAGTGCTCCCTCCACCACCAAACAATATCCCCACTCGATGTCAGCAGTTCCCCACCCCTGCCCCACAACTTTTAGGCCCTAATACCAGTATGTATGCCAGTGACGGACATAAACAAAGGACCAGTTTCATTATTGTTGAAAGCGACCAAGAAGCATCTCTGGTAGGGCGCAGTCCGGTGAAATTTTACAGTTGTAGTATTTGTGGCTGGTTTTAGTGATGTGTTATATGCATGTATGCAGCATAGCAAGCTGGAGTGATATTGCTACATTAACTTATGTGCCATTCCTATCTTTCCCTGGCATTGCATCTTCACTCGCTCGTCAATACTGTCCATTTATGATAATCCACAGCATTAAAAAACATGCAGGCCAAATAAAAAACACACTGGATCAAACAGGACATTGAAAATGATCTTTCCAATAGGCCTATATCTAGACAAATAAAAATAAGATACTGGAGCTGCCGGATGGCACACTCGGTAAAGCACCGCATTGCGAAGCAGAAGTAACTATCACGTTGCGGGTTCGATCCCTGCCTCGTACCAACCGGCAGTGGTCGGCAGCTTTTTCAGAGTAGCGCACAATTGGCTATTGCGCTACAGGGTTGCAAATTGGGAAGGGACTGCCAGGGAGGGAAAATAATAGTTGCCTTAGTCGTTGCTCAAGCGCCAGACGGGCGGTCGTCAGGAAGATTCTAAGCCTGTTCATGTTTGGGTATCCCCCGCCCTCGTTATGAACTTGTGAAGATTCAACCAATGAGTGTATAAGAAGCGGTGGTTGACGGGCGCGTGCTCCGGAGGAGAGCCGCAAACTGTCTGCACTCTCCTGAACTGGCAGCAAGGGGTCACATAAGAGCAAGCCTCGTACATAGTTCACCAATTGGGCATTCCAGATTTGGGTGGGATTGGAGATACCAAATCTACAAAAAAAGTAAATAAATAAGATGCTGACCAAACTGCTAGCCACAGTGAGAGGATGGTTGATGTTAAAAAAATACAAATAATAAAGCGGGTTAATGGCATAGCCTTTGGCTTTCATAGACTCTGACAACTGTTATTGTGACGTTACACCTTTACTTAGAGCAGTGGTTCTCAACGTCAGTCCTGGGGACCCCATGTGTGTGCTGGCTTTTGTTCCAACCACAATTGCAATCATAGGATTTTAACAAGCTGCTAATTTGTCTTAATTATGTGCATTTAATGTTTAGAGCAGTTATTTGCCCTCTTAACCCACAACTTAACAGAAATATCTATTTGCCATCAAGAATTTCAAAAATACCATTCGCACGTTGCAGTATATCGGAAATAACAGCATAAAATGAGAGAAAACAATGTAACCAATCAAATTAATGATGTAGTTGGCTCCTAATGAGTGAAAACTACTTGGCTCATCATGACAAATGTAGTCCACAAACAAACCAGTTTTGTGTTATGTTGATCTGATTAAGTTCACCTGAAGCTTATTGAAAGAACTTGAAACAGTTGTGTCCAGCAGCCTAATCTGGGGTTTTTGATTTCCTCAGTGTATAATTTGATCTGTTTGACATGTTATGTTACTTGAAATTACTTGCAGTATTGCAGTAAACACACTATCTTCAAGGGTGTTTTATTCTTCATTGCATGTATGGATGTTCCTATGTAACATTTGACTAAAGAGATATATTAACAACTCTGAACATGAAAAGCACCTAATTAAGACAGTCACAGCTTGTTAAAGTTCTACAATTGCAATTGTGGTAGGAACAAAAGCCAGCACACACATGGGGTCCCCAGGACCGATGTTGAGAACCACTGACTTAGAGGACCTGACTGCTGTCTGAGGCTTACTGTACACTGCTTGTATACGCAATCACTATTAAAGATTAAATTTTTTTCCTCAACTGAATTTTTCATTTGGCTATTTAATATTTTGGTTATTTCAATGGCTAGAAGACCGATTTAGCAGGACAACCTGTGTAGATCACAGCAAGAAGATGGGAACTCGGACGTGCTCAAGAGCGTCATAACCTTCCTGCTTTTATTTGAGAATTCCATTCCAACTATGGTAAGGATTTACAACGATTCCGACTAAGATATGAATCTACCCGCAGTCAGTCAGACTCGCATGCTATCTGGGGCCCCAAGAACTCATCCTAATTTGACATCTCATATCTCACCATGAGCTTCTTTTGATACTTCTGGTCCTCGTCCTTGAAGGAGCGTTTCATGAAGAGCTGCAGCGCCTCCTTCAGGCTGCCATCGTGAGCGCTGGAGAGCTGCTCCTGAGTCTCAGTGTGCAGTTTCACCCGCTCTCCCAGCAGCTGCCTGTAGAAGGCGAAAGACTCCTCCACCGCCTTCGAGTTCTCGATCTCAGACAGTGCCATCACCGCGTTCTCCAAACACGGAACACCGCCGCTCCTAATGGCGTTCACATACATCTTCGCCAGGTTCCCCAGCACTAGAGTGGTCATGATAAGGATTAAAAAAAAGTGCCAGACAAAAATAATCATTTGCATGACCAACAGCACCGTTGGCTAATCTCAACAATGCAGTTTGCGGATTTTTCCTAGCATCTATTAAATTGTAGTTCTCTTTTAAACTTCATGATTTGCATTTCATTCTAATCTATAAATCAACTATCAGCTTTATGTTAATATTACGATTGTTCAGTGGTGATGAGATGTACTTAACCTTACTCTGTCCATTGACTGCAATCCCTCCCGTGAAGGTTTTCTCTTTAGAATTCTTGAAAACGTGGTTGCAGAACTCTCGCGTTTGCTGGATAAATTCTTCCTCCAGGTCATCATCAGTCAGTTGCTCAATTTTGTTCAACTGCTTCCTTGTGCCTGGCCGGTCAAACACAAAGCATTTCCTGGTTGGGAAGTAGTTTCGGATGCACTCTCGAGGACCGTTGCTGGACAGGTTGCTCTGGGGTTTACCTTGAGAGAACAAACACAGGCTTGTAAGGCAACACCTCTTGGTTGGGTCCACCCTGTGTACAGCTGACCCTTCTAGTATGGTAGTCAAATTCAGCGGCACGAAGTGGTCCCGTAACTCTTGGTTAAGATCTGTGCAACGATCACACAATACCATTCTCAACATAATAATTTAATTGTGACAAAATCACACACATCTTCCCCAAACTCACCCAAAGCATCATCACCCTTAATTAGCTTCAGGGAGTTCTCCAGGTACTGGTCTGCGGTGATGTCCTTTCCATCTATCTTCAGCTCCAGAGAGAAGTCCCTCACCGCCCAGATAAAGTTGGGGAAGAAATGCAAGAATCCCTCAGAAGTAGCGTTCTCGTCCTCGTTAGCGGTCTTCACCTTGATGTGCTTTGTTAGCTCTGTCACATAACTGTACAATCACTAAGGAAGAGCCGCTGGAGATGTTTTGAGAGGAATAAGGCAAATTTGAAAATTTTGTGGAGAAAATAACACAGATGCTTCATCAGCCCTATTTGAATTTCCCATGGAATGCTTGCCAATCTCAAAGGGTGACTATTTAAGAATAAATAGACCAAACATGTGGAAACGAGGAATCCCAAATTGCTGACCTCCACCAAGACTATCACTGTGTTAAGAAGTGATGTTTGTATGCTTGGTTTTAGTTGGTTTTAGTCCTTTCTAGCATATTTCTAGTGTATTTATTGTATTTATATATTTATTCTGAGTTACATGTTTCATGTTTAGAGAATGAATGCTTGCAGTCTCATGTCTTACTTTCCTCTTGTTTCTTTGTGTGGTGTCTTTAAAAGATTCTCACTCTTTCTTTTCCATTTCGGTTTGGTAATTCCTCTTCCTTCTCTCCTGCTGTTCTGATTGGACTATCCACACTTAGAGCAGTTCAGTTAGGCACGGGTGATTAGTTAGTTCAAAGTTAGGATCCCACCTACTTCCTCTCTCTCTCTCCTATCACCGTCCTTGCTTTTCTAGATCCGCCTCTCCTCTCACCTGTTCTGAGTTTAGCTGGGCCTCCACTTAATTTGTTTGTGTATAAAAGACCCACTTTCCTGCTGCTTCTTGTCGACTCGTTTCTTCCGCCTAAGCTCGCTTTGGTCAAGTCTCGTTTCTGCATCTTTTCTCTCGATTTCTGCAAGTTTGTATTTCGTGATTTCTCCCGTGAGTCTTGTTTACGTTGTTGTTTGCGTTGTGTGATTGAGATAGTGATTGTGAGTACCACGTTTACCCTTTATTCCCATTGTACTAACTTTGTTAGAGATTTCCTTTGTGCTACCCTTATCCTCTCCAACTCCCCTTTTCCTTCCCCATCCAGTCCCTTTAGTATTTCCCTGTGTTACTGTCTTTGTGCGGACTGACATCCTGGTTTATAGATCTTTCTGCTTGTCCCTTGATTTACGATTCTGCCTTGCCTAAACCATTCCTGTTGCCTGGCTTTGATTTCTGTTCTGTATGACCATGAGCTCACCAAATAAACGCCCTGCCATTGCTGAACTGCATTTGGAGTCTCAAGCCATTCCTTTCACACTGAGATAATGCCCCTTCAAAAAAAATCCTGAATCCACATCCAGATCCGGATCACTCCCGAAATCTCATCACCTCTAAGTCAGGCCAAGATCCACCAAAATCGAACTAACAATCCAACGAACAAAAAAACCAAGAAACATGATAAATCATGTGACCTCCCTAGCAGAGGTAAGAACAGAAGTTCACATTTGAAACTCTTAACAAAGAAGGCATCTCAATAGCCATACACTTTGGCGAGTATTCGACTTCTCTTCGTCAGGTTACTCATTTGCAAGATTGAGTGTAGCTGTATGTTGTACACATTGCAGCAGATTTAGCTCACTGTTTAAAATAAAAGAAGTCAATTTCCTGACACAATCTTGCGACACGAGTAAGCTGTCTGTAAATAATTATATTTTCTACCTTACTCTATGGTGAGATCATGGAAAAACCTCTGCAGCAAGGGATGTTGTTTGTATTGTTCTGGTAAATATGATTGTTTCAATTCAAGATAGCTTGGTGGAAATGGCGTTTGGGTCATCTCTAAAGGGCTGAACGGGTGGGGTTACAAAAATAAGGCTGTGGTGCATCTACAATGTCTTGCTTCACACATAAATAATGGTCCACTCCTATTTTAATACAACATAGTCTTGGTAACGGCAGCTACACCGAGATCCGTTTGTCAGTTCCTGATTTTTCTTGGCTTTTGCCTTTGGTTGTGGAATGCGATTGCCAGTCTCGTCTATGATCAGATTGTGCATTGAATGTCACCAGTACAGTATAAAGCACTCTGGTGATAACCACTGGCTGCATTTAGCTGCAGTTTAAGGTCGCCAATTTTAAATGAAGCAAAGTCATCGGTGAAGTTAATTTGAAAATTGTGTATGAATTGCTCACAGTGATAACCTATCTAAGCATGTAGTACCAGAAGAGATTAAATAAGTCTGCCATCAATAGGCAATAAACAGTATAATCAATGCCACTTAATACTTTCTCATTGCTTTGATATGTTTAACCTTTGAAGGGATTCAATTCAGTTTCACAGCACAGAACTGAAAAAATACTGCAAAACCAGCATTTGTAATCAGTGTTGCTGCAAAGTTATTTCCATTTGCAAAATTACTTTATTTATTTATTTTTTAAAGGTCTTTTAAAGGTCGTCTGGTTGCTAGGATACTGTAATTTCATCATGGCATCGTTATCAATGGTGCCCACGCTGTTGTAGACCAGTGTGCTGCTCAGGAGAACGGCCAGTGAGAAGATCCTGGTGTCGTTCTGCTCATCTCCCTGTTGGTAAAATGAAGCCAGAGTTTCAAAGCAATGCATTGGGGTCACTCCCTACTAAACTGTACAATTCACTGTGTTGTAAAAGAATGGTCAATAAAATTTTTTCTAGGACAATTAAATGATTTGCATTGTTCATATTTATTCACTCCTGGATTGAAGATACACATAAGAAAAAATCAGAGTGATTGGACCAACAACACAGCAGAAAAAGTGCTGTCCTGATGTCAGCCAAGGCATTGTGAAGGACATTATTTTGTGACAAAATTTGGCAGCCAACTTCATGAAATACTCATGACATGTCTGTTGATACTTCGAAAGAAAGTTAAATGAAATATTGCAGAGAAATGCCCATAATAGCGCTTTCAATAGTCTGCACTAGATTATTGGGACTCGTCTGATCAGAAATGCAATTTGAAATGACCGTCGTGGGCGTAACCAGTCGCGTCCTCACGTGTGACGTCCATCCCTGTGGGTTAATTTGCATAATGCATGCAAATAGCGTAAAGATGACCTCGGGAAAATAAGGTGCTCACTTCCTGCATCAAAATTTCACAAGGCGTCAGACAATCATATATACCATGCTTTTAAAAATAATGAAAAATTTTCCATGTCCTAATATTGTGTTACGACCATAAAAACATAAACAATCTGTGCACTATCACCGTAGATCACTGTATAAAAAGATGGACGCAGCACCCGGGTCTGAAAAGCGAGACCAATGCGGAAATTGAATTTCATTTAATGGCCAGCAGATGGCGACGTCGGAGGTTGCAGAGTTGGAAAAGGTGTATTTGAATTTTCATCACCATTGTAACAGGTTTGTACACTTTAATATGGAATGAGCCAGTGCGCAGTCATTGTTACCTAATGCACCCATTAACAGGGTGGCCTCACCTTTTCCACGTCACCCAAACCCTCAGTGTCCAGCAGCACCAGAGTTTGGCCATCTCTGCAGGGGTGGGGCACACACCACATCCAGATCCCTTTCGTCTCAGACTGGATGGTGGAACCCAAGGAGAACCCTGAAACCACAGAGAGGGAAACCTCAGGCACAAGAACTCGGATGCGTCAGACTGAACATCGAGGTGGGCACTGAAAAAACCCGAGAGAGAAGAATTAACACATTCATATAAACCTGGAGGTGTACACATACCTTTCTGCTTCCCAGCCAGCCTGTTCATTAGGTAAGACTTGCCCGTTCGGTACAAGCCTACGATGGACACCACCACTACAGGCTGCCTGATGGAGCTCAGAATGTCCAGGGCTTCCTGGCTCACCTGCAGCTCACCTGCACTGGTGTTCTCAATCAGACACACTGGCTTCTGCATGTCCAAAAACTGCGTGTATATCCAAACAAACGTATAACCGCACATCCGCATGTACATTAGCTCACGCATATACAAATAAACACACAAACACATGGGTTCAGTTTACAGCAACACTTTCCCACAGGCGGCTTTGCAAAATTGGAAAGTGCCAATGCAATACCACCAGACCTGTGGCAATTTTGGTCCGGGTTCTGGAAAGAAAAGCCGGATGCGTAACATCTTACATCAAACACTTTACCAGTGGCAATTTTTGACTCTTCAGGGGTCCCAAACAAATATGCCCTTTGAGACGGGTGAAGCTAGATCCGGAGTAGTTCGAGTACGCTGTGCGAGAGTTGACTGAAATCTCGCCGGAAGTGCGACAAGACTCGTCCAGCAGCTGAGTTGAAGCGGAATGGACCGTACGTGATGATCTTCTAAAAGGTAAGACGTTTAAAGAATTAGACTGAATATTGTCAGCACATCTGAATTAAATAACACGTACAGTAAAGCGTTTTACTGGATTATTCCCTGCACGATTCTCGAGATATTTAATGTTTACGGACAACAAATTGGGCTACGATACTAGCTAGGTACAGTTAGCGACAGTTACTACCGCTAACCATGAGCAGCAGCACACTTGTAAACTCCGTCATGTCAGTGCCATTTCATCCAAAGACGGGAAATTAGAGGGGAAAAATGCTTCTTAAACGTTTTTTTTTTTTTTTTGGAGGGGGTGGGGGAGGAAATGTTGGAAAAGTAACGTAAATATACTATCAGACTCGTTATAGCAGTGGATATGGTGAAGTGAGATTTTCTTGGAGAGCAAGGTAGCTAACATTAGCTGGTGTAATAAAGTTAACGTTACAGAATAATAAAGAAGAGCTATCGTTTGCTGTGATACATCGCTATTAATATTGATTGTGGGAGCTTTTTTCTTTTTTAACTTCTATTCAGTAAACTTAGACGTGATTTCTTGTTTGAGTGTTTTAGGATTTGTGATTCTGTTGATATTACCTGTCAATATTATGTTGCTGCTCAGCTAATTTTGGATTGATGATTAAGGGAGAGGGAGGCTGGAGGACCAAATAGAAGATTGAAAACAACGTATTGGCCAAATAGCCTTCTATGCTTAATTTTCCAAAATGTTTGGCCTAAGTGGGGAATCATACTGAATACTAAAAATATTGAGCTGTACTGCATTTCTTGTCTGAAAGACTGCAAAGAAGATGATCCAACTTTATGCTAATTCCTGTCACATCTGTAAGTGATGCCATTTGCCATACTTAAACTTCTGCAGCAAAAGCTGTTGATCACAGCTACTTGAGTTCCATAACCTAAGTAGGGAAACAAAGACCACACCTCATCTCTCAGCACAATTTCCCATCCAAGCCTATATAGATGTGTCTAACCCTTTCTCCTATCTTTCTCTCCCCCCCTCTCTTTCAGCTGAAGAGCTGCAGGCGATTCAATAAAAGCCTCCCTGCAATGAGACAGAGGATACTCACCCTACACCCTGAGTCTTAACTCCCTAAGCTGTGCAAGCCTTTCCTTGTTCTTTACTTTTAATAAACTGGACAATAAGCTTTCAAAATCGTGTGGTCTTTGGTTGTGAAAAAGGTCAAATGCAGTGTTTGAATGCGATCACCTGACATTTTTATTGTTGTAATTTTTAATGTTTGTTCGATTTATCCTGCTGAATTGAGCCAACAATTTACCATTTTTTTTTCTCTTCTTCACATCATTGGAGAAACCGTACATTTGTACTCAACCTCACTGTTATGGTTCTGCCTGATGTGTTCTGTTTTGTCATTGTGCTTGTGCTTTTTCTCCCGTGCCTTGCTTTCGTTTTATTTTTCAGCTTTCATTCTGCCATCTGATGATCGATTCCCTCTCTGCCAATCTCCAGTGATGTCGCGTGACAGCCTTCAGCATGCCTGGGTCTCGTTGTCCAATCACGTTTCCTCTTTCGGTTTCGGCTGTGGTATTTCATTCATTGTTTCCAGCTGTGCTTAATTCTGGGTCTCGCTAAACTCTGCGTGAATGCGTTCTCTGATAGGATAATTACTAACCGTACTAACCAGCACTTATTTGAGGGTGATTGTAAATATTTTGTCACGTAGTATTTACCTTAATTAACTCATTAGCGAGTGCGAGCGTTTCTAGCTTTTGTAATTCCTGCCTAAGCTTTCCCTGACTAACTGCGTTTAAAGCTGTGCTTTCCTTTGCTTCTCTCGTGGTGCTTTTTACTTGTCATGTTTAGATTACCTCAATCTAAACCGTCTAGCTTGATTGATTGTCTTAGCGTCTTGTCTCGAGTCATTATTGTTAAACCCGGTTCTCCTGCAATTGTTTAATTAATCCCAGGTGTTTCTGTTTCCATTTGAGATTGCGTTCCGAGTCCCCGCCTCCTCTCGTGACTATAAATGTGGCAGAGATGGGAGGAGACATCAGACGGAACTTTGTTAGACTCAGCTCTGCATGGTGAAATCTCAGCTCCTTGTGCCTTCCGAGTATTTCCTTTGTATGATTCCCGAGTCTTGTTTTTTGCTGCGCCCACGTCTTGTCTGCCCCTTGTTTAAGTCTCCCAGTGTGTCCGTCAGTCTAGTTAGGCTCACTTTTTGTTTCTCTAGTTTAGCCACTCTTGGAGTGTGTACTTCTGTTTCCCCCTGCCTTGGGCAGTGTACCTTAGTTTTCCCATTTGTTCAGTGCATGTGCACGGTGTTTTATTTCTTGCCTGTGTGCCTATTTTCTCCTAGTGTTTTGCTTCAATAAACACTTCAGTTCCTGCATCTGGTGTTCACCTGACCTCTTCTTAACACTCCCAGTGATTGGAGCATCCCCACGCAGCACAGCAAACCACGGCCGAGATTATATACAAGAACAACATGGAGGAGAGGGCTCAGACAAACTGCTTCACATGCTATTCATGTTTCTGAGTTTATTGACGATTTCTTTTTCATGAAGTATTTTCAGTACATACAGTGCCGTGAAAGAGTATTTGCCCCCTTCCTGATTTCTTACTTTTTTGCGCATTTTTCACACTTAAATGTTTCAGATCAAACTAATTTTAATATAAAATAACCCAAGTAAAAACAAAATGCAGTTTTGAAATGATTTCATTTATTTAGGGGAAAAAGCTATCCAAACCTACCTGGCCCTATGTGAAAAAATAATTGCCCCCCTTGTTAAATCATGAATTAACTGTGATTAACCTCATTTTTTGAGTCCAATTTCACTAGCCACACCCTGGCCTGATTACTGCCAGAACTGTTGAATCAAGAAATCACTTAAATAGAACCTGTTTGACAAAGTGAAGTAGGCTAAAAGATCTCAAAAAGCATTATGTCATGCTGGGAACTAAAGAAATTCAAGAACAGATGAGAAACAAAGAAATTGACATCAACCAGTCTGGAAAGGGTGGCAAAGCCATTTCTAAGGCTTTGGGACTCCGGCGAATCACGGTGAAAGCCATTATCCACAAATGGAGAAAACTTGGAACAGTGGTGAACCTTCCCAGGAGTGGCCGGCCTCCCAGAATTACCAAAAGCGCATTGACAACTCATCAAGGAGGTCACAAAAGAACCCAGAACAACATCTAAAGAACTGCAGGCCTCACTTGCCTCATTTAAAGTCAGTATTCATGATTCAACAATAAGAAAGAGACTGGGAAAAAATGGCATCCATGGGAGAGTTCCAAGGCGAAAACTACTGCTGACCAAAAAGAACACAAGGGCTCGTGTCACATTTGCCAAAATACATCTTGATAATCCCCAAGACTTTTGGGAAAATATTCTGGACTGACAAGACAAAAGTTGAACTTTTTGGAAGGTGTACGTCCCGTTACATCTGGCGTAAAACTAACATATCACTTCATAAGAAGAACATCATACCAAAAGTCAAACATGGTGGTGGTAGTGTGATGGTTTGGGGCTGCTTTGCTGCTTCAGGACCTGGATGACTTGTCGTAATTGATGGAACCATGAATTCTGCTCTCTACCGGAAAATCCTGAAGGAGAATGTCCGACCCTCAGATTGTGATCTCGAGCTCAAGCGGACTTGGGTTAAGCAGCAGGACAATGATCCGGAACACACTAGCAAGTCCACCTCTGAATGGCTTAAAAAAAACAGATTGAAGGTTTTGGAGCGGCCTAAGCAAAGTCCGGACTTAAATCCGATTGTGATGCTGTGGCATGACCTTAAAGAGACCGTTCATGCTCAAAAACCCTCCAACGTGGCTGAATCAAAACATTCTGCAAAGAAGAGTGGGCTAAAATTCCTCCACAGTGATATGAAAGACTCATTGCCAGTTATCGCGAACACTTGATTGCAGTTATTGTTGCAGAGGGTGGCACAACCAGTTATTAGGTTTAGGGGACAATTACTTTTTCACACCAGGCCAGGTAGGTTTGGAAAGCTTTTTCCCCTTAATAAATTAAATCATCATTTAAAAACTGCATTTTGTATTTACTCGGGTTGTCTTTGTCTAAAATTAAAATTTATTTGCTGATCTGAAACATTTGTGTGACAAATATGCAAAAAAATAAGAAATCAGGAAGGGGGCAAATACTTTTTCACGGCACTAAGTGCAAAATAAAAAGATATACATAAAATGTATGTGTATAACGAGATGAATTTGTGTTTTAATGTGTCTTGTTATGTCTGGATGTATAGTGTTTAATGAGCCCTTCCTAAAAATATTACTCTACATGCAAGCCTAGTTAATGAAAAAGTTGTTTTGAACTAATCACTAAACACCAATACATAAGTGCAGATGTACATTAAAATGATGAACAGATAAATTATAATTATTTCCAGTGGATTTTCTAAGATGCGACACTGAACATTATGCTGCTTTTAATAATGCAGGGACTAATTGTGCTGTCAGTTAATACTCATTGATAGTCATCTGTCAGTCCTCCGTCCTTTCTGAAAGTCATGAAGTTTACATAAGTCATTATTGAATTGATAACGTAGATCCTCCATTTTCATGGGATTATTAAAACCCCAAACAAATAAAGAAATGGTAGAAAATTAAACTGAAACGTTCCTTCCCCTCCCTCTGCATAATAAACATTAGGATCGGATTAAACAAGCATTGTGGTCAAAAGCAAAAACAAACCAAGAGTTCAAAGCAATCGACAACAGGAACACGCTCTTTAAAATGACTAAAACTCGTTTTAGTCATTTTAATTATTTTAATAACTAGAAGGCACTAAAATCATGACGCTATTTATTGACTTGTAATTACCGAGGATCGCGGAAACGAGATTTTACGAGATTTCAGTCGCACAGCGTACTTGAACTACGGATTCACGTGTCGTCTATTCCTCCGCGTCCAGGTCTGTAGACACTTTCTTGTGGATGCTCTACTGGCTGTAATTTTTGACCAATTTCTTTCATATTTGGTATGGCCATGTGTTGTACATCATTAATGACAACTATCGATTTTGGTTGCCATAGTGACAGTATTGGCTGAATAATTTGCAAATTAGTGGCAAAACATAGAGATTTCCTTGTGGACACAGTACAGACTGCAATTTTTCACCAATAACTTTCATATTTGGTATGGACATGTGTTACAGTTCACTTATGACAGCATGACACCTATCGATTTTGGTTACCATGGTGACAGTATTGGCCGAATGATATGCTAATTAGTGACAAAACATAGAGATTTTCTCGTGGACGCAGTACAGGCTGCAATTTTTGACCGATTACTTTCATATTTGGTATGGACACGTGTTATACTTCACTTATAACACCTATCAATTTTGGTTGCCATGGTGGTGGTATTGGCTGAATAATGCACAAGAAAGGGGAGAAGCGGGCTTTCGGAGGCTATGCCGACCAGACTAGTCTAGTTTTGTCATCTTTTTGACAGTCAAAACGATGGGAGTTCATTTAGTACCAAAGCATTTTGATTCCAAACTAAACAGAAAACTATCTGAAAGCTATAGACGCTTAATGATACCCTCCCATATCATGTAATATAGACCCCAAAATGAAATATAATGCAAACTCAATCTCACAAAATCTCTGTTAGTAATACATGCCAGTAAAATCATTCTCTGTTGTACATAATTCTATACACTCAAGAATATTAACATCAATTCCATTATAATGGCGTGAGATTTTACATTATGATTAGTTGTGAAATAAGCATTTTACTCAATATAAACTGAAAATTTCAACACAAAATTTTTAGCTAAATGGCTTAATAGCGAAGCAATAGAGGTATTCTTCTTAAACAATCTCTTCTAAATTCTGAAGTCTGTGCACAGTAACAAACGTGTGAGATGACCATCCCTCGAGAACGAGAGTCTCATTGCAAATACGTATAGACGCCAGCGTACGTAAATTCAAAAATTTAATTGCTAAACAAGTTTGTTGCCGCTGATCTGGTGTGCAGTTGCTTCATTATGCTAGCTGGGTAGCCAACTCTGACTTGAACCAGTCCAAAAAATGTTTTTTGGTGTCACTAATGTTGCCTAAAAAATCTCAAATCGCTTGCCTTTCCCAGCGCAGATCTACGTCGTTCCTGATCGGTCTGTTTCAGCAGTCCCCTAAGGGGTAGCACATGCTCAGAGAGGGCATATTTGGACTCTTGGCTCTGGACTCATGAGTGTTTATTTCTGGTGGGGTCGCAAATACTGCACTGGAAAAATCAAAAGCTGCATATTGAAAGGGACCTCTCTACGTGGCAATAATGAGATTAACTGAGGACACGTAGCCTACCTACCTAATTTCAGCACATTTACAGGCTGCACAGACAGTATTGAGTGAAATAAATCCAATTCAGTCAGGTAAACTCATGTATTTACGATTGAACAAATTTATTAACATGTAGATGTAATGACATTTGAGTTTGGCGAAAGGTTCTGCTCTGGAGGTGCTCTCTACAATGCATAGCAAGAACATACTAAACAAACACAAAATGAGGTAGGGAGCAGAACTTAAGAATCCCCCCCCTTTCAGACAGAACCAAACAGATGGAGGCTGGGGTGGGGGTGGCAAGCGAAACATTTCTCACCTGCACGTGAGGCATCAGATTAAGCAGCAAAGGTGCTCATGCTGATTGTGCTTAAATAGACCAACGTAATAGGTTCTTTGCTGTTGCCGCTCTGTGATTGGAGTACTCTGGCTGACGCAGACAACCGCATAGGTAATGTAGAATGATCCGAGTTTCCTGCCTGAACTAGTTCCACTTATTAATGGCGTATTCATTCATGATCATATTCACTTACCGCGCTGCTGGTGTCTTTTTTCCTCTTTCCGTTTTTTTCTTCCTCATTCTGGTATTGAGACGGATATGTTCGCTTCATCATTTTGCTGGACGACTGCGTATCAATTGCCAATCCAGTGAGAAAAAAAATTATAAAATAAATAAATAAATGAATAAATATATATATATATATATATATATATATATATATATATATGAGTCAATCCAAGAAATGATGTGTGGGCCTATTTTAGGGTCTTTTTGACTTCAGAGAGCTATAGAAAAATAAAAAATGAACCATTCTTCCTGTTTCTAGTCTCATTTGTAGGAAAACATCGAGGGCTTCAAAAGAACGGCAAATTTGCATATGTCGGCCAATAATTTCGAGAGTTATTGAACCCCAAATTTTAGTGCTAGACCACCATAAACTTATTTTTTCCTTAGTGGAGGGTCATATCTAACATTTCCATGTGGTTTAACCATGTCATTACCTACATTTTTTTTCCTATATCTTTTAATGGGAATTTCAACTTGTTGAAACGCGAGTTACAAAACTTTTAGACCATCAACTAGCATACTAAGAAGGTAGTCCCACTGTTCATATTACATCCAGCCAAGAGGGTCCTTATAAGGGTTATGTTCACAGAAATATTTTTTACATACATTGACCTGAGCCTGTGCCAGCATGAAAAAACTATTTTTCAACACCGGCCTCATCACTCACATTTCACTGACATTTACCCATATTTAGAGCAAACTACTGCTAATTTCTTTACTTCCTACCATCCAAAGTTATAGGGTATATGTAGCAACCCTTAATGTAAAATAATAAAGAAAATTCATTCAGGCGTTGGGGCGTTGCTCAGTGAGTAAAATGCGAGTGATCATCCGGCACCAAAAATGTCGTGAGAAGAGGAAAGCGACTTCCTGTTAACCGGCGAAAGTAAACTACATCCGGGGTCCTTCGTAAACAACTCAGAGGATCTCAAGCTTCGATTGAGGCAAGTTTACAGCAGATTTTACTGCAAAATACAATAGAAATTCTTCAGAAAGGTAAGGAATTTGGATGAAATTCTTACAAAATATTGTTGAGGGGGTGTCTGGGTGTACGCAGATGTCTCAATTTGTACCGAAACGATGTATTTTGGGTTCTATGGGTTAAAACAGATGGGCGAGTGAAATTTCCAAACTGGTATGGCCATTGGTTTGCATGTATGGAGCCATTTGCCGTGCCTGGCAAGGGTTTGGGGAAAAGTGACCGGCCAGCCACCTTGCCGAAAATGGCCTCTGTGGCTCGAATACTGTATCCTTGGGTATAAATCGATGTTAATTCTGTAGAATGAGGTGCCCCACGTGTGTTACTACCTTTTTAGGCCATGTTTGGGCATTTTGAGTCAACTCCCCACCCCAAAGAAGGGTGAAATGGCAAAATTTTGTCAGAATTTTCACTTTTTGGCCCCCCACACGGCCTAATTTCGCTAGATTACCTGCTTTTTCCATGTTATATTCCTTACCACACCTATCCTTAATCGTTTTAGTGTGTTAAACCTATCCTGGGTAGTATAATATTGCCACAGTGCAGGCCTAAAGGTATTTGGCTACGCCGCATTACTCACGTTTCACGTACTATGATTATGGCCGCCATACACCTCTATATGCACAGCCCGGGAATTTTCACTTGTTAGTATTTTAGATGGGCCTCTTCTCTAATATCCTGACCAGAAGTAATGAAGATTGTGCAATACCTTCACTGCTTTTAGGTACATTTTCCCATCGTCACTCGCGTTTCAATTTCTATTTTTTCGTCAGAAAGGGCACCTCCACCCCATCCAGCCTATTCATATTTCACCAGAAGATGGCCCTATGGTACCCCTAACTTAGACAACAGCCAATATGTAGATACTGCATACTTTTTTTCTATCAAAAATTTCTGGGAGCTGTATTTTGGGTTTTGACTGGATATTTGGTCACCATCAGTCGCGGCTCATGAACTGCCAACAGCAGAGGCTCAAATAATCCCTTAAAAAGAATGAATGGTCATGACCTGTTTTCAATCAGTCATTTAAATTACCATTACAGAAACTCTGAAAACTCTCAACATTATCAGGTGTGGCCAGTTTTCATTTGTAACGCATACCTATCAACTCTCACGCATTCGGTGTTAGTTTAAGTGGCATATTTTCGTTCCTCTGCTGTAGTCAGCAATTATTCAATCAACGAGTATGTAGATTCTGGCGCGGAACTGAAGTCCTCGTGCACGGAGGAGTTGGAAGCAATGGAATTGCATAAGGCGTTTCAGATGATATTATGTCATTCAAACGATTGCGAAACACATGCATTGCTTCCAACCGCTGAGTAAAGAAAAGCATCTGAAGTCCGGAGTCGTAATCGGTATGCGTTGTAAATGAAAACCGACCATACTTGTTAATGTGAACAGCTGGCCCGCGCGGAGTCGCTGATGTCATGAAAAAGAGTTAAATTTTATTTTCAAAGGCATGGTAGAAAGCCCAGATGGGCCAGATATGTTTATTTATGCCCTTAATTTAATAGTAGAACATGTTTTGTGTATGTAGGAGTGATATGGATACAATCCAATGATGTATAGTGGTGCTGAGGTGGACTTTAGAATATGTTGTCAGAGGTGAAACGCGAGTGATTAACAAGAGGTTTTCCAAGGGTTAATGCAGGGCCTGACTGAGCTGTTTCAGTAATTTATGGATGGCAAAGGGTCACTGTTTTGTATATTAGACACACTGTAGGCAAAGTACAGTGATTTTGAAGAGTATCTGATGAGTTTTGAGAAAATGAGGGTAAAGTTAAGAATGTGAGTAAATTTTTTCCAACTTTTACCTTTTGCACTATATATTTGATGACTCAATTCTATAAATTTTCAACCCTGGTTTTTGATTTTTTGTACACTTAAAGTAACACGTAGTTTGTAAACAAAATTTGGTGTAGATATGACAATTATTAATTGTACTTTTGATGTTGCATTTAATTTCATCACTCATGTTTCACGCGTTTCGGAAGGTTTTACGGCGCTTGCAATAAAAACTGACCCGTTAGGAGTAGGTGACTTGAATGAACCATTCCATAAAGCCAAGATATAGGGCCATCAATAAAATAAAGTGTTATTTAGTAATACTGAGTTTGTTATTTTCATCCCCCTGAGCATCGTTTCTTGGATTAACCCATGACAGTCCACAGAAAAAGGGTTTATAAGGGATATTTTGGTCAAATTGAGTTAAGTGCATCTGATGATCCCTTACTATGTACTAAACATAGAAAAACAGTTTTTCTATAAAATGTAAAAAATCCCTTATACACCCTTAACCTGTGGACTGTCACATATAAGTATATATATATATTTGGGTTACTCAAGAGTACACATTTTGTGTCGGTGCAATAAAATTAAACTTATGCCAAAATACAAAGAGACAAACAAGGTGTGACCACTCCAATGTGATGTGCAGTTCAATTAACTGGTGCAGAGATAAAACAATATTACATTCAAGTTCTCAGTATCTACATCTGACTCAGGCTTATATCGAAGTCTCAAAAAGGCTTTGACAGCACCAGCATGAATAACATTATCCTCAGTATGCCTGAAGGACTTTAGAAGAGCTGCCTGTGGAAGACAAGAGAGCAGATTTCTAGGGGTGTCCAGAGGCTCAGACAGAAAAGACAATGATCTGGCGACATCACTCCTACTACCATCTAATGAGAGCTGACCGGCCAATTGAACATAAGGGTTGTCATTACCAGTTACCCCACTAAAAGAATTCAAACATCTCTTTTGCAGCTGAAGCTCTATCGGAATTACACCCAATAGGGCAGGAAGTAAGGCAGAGTGTGTTCTATAATGGAGCCCAAACACCTTCCTAACGGCCTTTCTCCAGGCCAATATACAACCCCAATTCCTAAATAGTTGGGACAAAGTGTAAATTGTGAATAAAATAAAAAGGCAATGACTTTCAAATCACACCAGCTAGTATTTTATTCACAATAGAACAGAAATAACATAGCCAGTGTTGAAACTGAGAAATTTCACAATTTTATCCACAAAATGAGCACATTTCAAATTTGGTGGTAATTACAGGTCTCAAAAAAGTTGGGACAGGGGCCTGTTTACCATGGTGTAGCATCCCCTCTTCTTTTTAACACAGAGT
Source organism: Gymnothorax javanicus (assembly GCA_029692085.1). NCBI lineage: Eukaryota > Metazoa > Chordata > Actinopteri > Anguilliformes > Muraenidae > Gymnothorax > Gymnothorax javanicus. Next base: position 179,990,352 of record CM056195.1, on the reverse strand, counting down.
GGAGGCGTAAGGATATTGAGGAGACAAGTTTCTTGAGTTCAGCCATTGGAATTTGATCCCAATCTTGTTTAATACAGGCTTCCAGCTGCTGGAGAGTTTTGGGTCTCCTTTGACGGACTTTTCGTTTAATTATGCGCCAAATGTTCTCAATCGGTGAAAGATCAGGACTGCAGGCAGGCCAGTTCAGTAGACTATTCTCCTACGAAGCCATGCTGTTGTAATAGCTGCAGTATGTGGTTTTGCATTGTGCTGCTGAAATTCACAAGGCCTTCCCTGGAATAGATGTCGTCTGGAGGGGAGCATATGTTGCTCTAAAACCTTTATATTCCTTTCAGCATTCATGACGCTTTTTAAAACATGCAAGTGTCCCACGCCATATGCACTAATGCATCCCCATACCATCAGAGCTGCTGGCTTTTGAACTGGACGCTGATAACAGGAGGGGTGGTCTTTCTCCTCTTTAGCTCGGTGGACACAACGCCCATGATTTCCAACAAGAATGTCAATTTTGGACTCGTCTGACCACAGGACACTTGGCTACAGTCCATTTTAAATGAGCCTTGGCCCACAGAACATGGCGGCGCTTCTGGATCATGCTCAACAATGGCTTCCTTTCTGCATGATAGAGTTTTAGGTGGCATCTGTGGATGGCCCAGTGGACTGTGTTTACAGGCAGTGGTTTCTTGAAGTATTCCTGGGCCCATTTAGTAATGTCAATGACAGAATCATGCTGGTGAGTGATGCAGTGGCGTCTGAGGGCCCGAAGATCACGGGCATCCAGTAACGGTCTTCGGCCTTGTCCCTTACGCACAGAGATTTTTCCAGTTTCTCTGAGTCTTTTGATGATGTTATGCACTGTCGATGATGAGACCTTCAAAGCCTTTGCAATTTCATGTTGAGGAACATTGTTTTCAAAGTATTCCACAATTTTTACGAAAGCCTTCACAGGATGGAGATCCTCCGGCCATCTTTACTTCTGAGAGACTCATCCTCTCTAAGACATCCCTTTCATAGCCAATCGTGTTACACACCTGATGCCAGTTAGTGTAATTACTTGCTAAATGTTCTTTCAGCTGATTCTCTCATATATGAATTGCTTTTTCAGCCCATTTTTGCCTGTGTCCCAACTTTTTTGAGACCTGTTGCAGCCAGAAAATTTGAAATAAGCTCATTTTGTGGATAAAATGTAAAATGTCTCAGTTTCAACATTTGAAATGTCGTCTATGTTCAATTGTTAATATCATATTGACTCATGTGATCTGAAAGTCATTGCATTTTGATTTTACTCACAATTTACACTTCGTCCCAACTATTTCGGAATTACACTCAACTCCAAAAGAAACGCACTAGTGAGATATGTACTGTATTTGCTGCAAATGGAAGAATCAATTGATTTTTATTGCTTTTCCAGTGAGGCACGAGTGGAAATAAAGAAAAGCGCGTGGTATTGTAATCCTGACGCGCACCACGTGCGTGTGCCAAGCACTTCAGTAATAACAAACATTGAGCTGTTTGTGATGTGTACAGTGACACTTGATTTGTTCTTTTGGGTGTGGTCAATAGCCTGCATGAAGCCAACAAAAAAAATAAAAATAAATAAAAACGAAAAATGCTACTGCATCAGGAAAATGGAACGGCTTGTGGCGCAGGAGAGAGAAAAAGAGCCATTAGCATGTTATGGGCAGATCTCAGCCGCCGAGAGTTGGTGCGTCATTTGCACTGTCATCGTTCAATAATCAGTCGGCTGTCTATTCGAGAATGGAACACAGGCCCTGTCCAGACCGACCCCGCTTAGGGCAGCCACGAGTGACTATGGTAGCCTTTTGGAATTGATCAGTGGCGGCTGGTGAACTGGCGATTGAGGAGGCTGAAACCCATCCCTTAAAAATGATGATTGGTCATGACCTGTTTTCAATCATTCATTTAAATTACCATTACAGAAACTCTGAAAACTCTCAACATTATCAGGTGTGGTCAGTTTTCATTAATAACGCATAGCTGTCAACTCTCATGTATTCGGTTTGAGTTTCAGCGGCATATTTACATTCCTCTGCTGAAGTCAGCAATTATTCAACGCATATGTGAAAGATTCTCGCGCGAAACTTTAAACTCTTTAGGCTCTTTAAACTGGGGCATGCCTCAGAGGGGGCTGGAAAAGAGTATATAAGGAGAAAAATTGAGACAGTAGTGGTAGTTGGAGAAATTGCAAGGAGAAATTGTGGAAGGATACATTTGACCAGACCTGTCACTCTTTTCAAGACCTTTGAAGCTTTTTGTGGATTTTTGCCTGTGTTGGAGCATTTTCCTGTCCCAGGACATCGCAACATAGCAGCCCATCTCAATTACCAAGGGACTGTAACTATTTTTTTATTATTATTTCAATCTTGGTCAGTAGGGTAGAGAGTAGATTAGTTCTGTTTGTTTAATTAAATCTGTTGAAGTTGAAGAATTTTGTCTGTCATCCCTTGCTGTCCGTGACGCCATAAAAAATTGACGCCATAACAAATTGGGGCCATAACAATACCATTAGAAAGCTACTGGTTCCATTAGAATGTAATACCATTAGAAAGCTACTGGTTTTATTAGGAGCTAAAACCATTAGAAAACTGGTCCCATTAGGATCTAAAACTACAGTCAAAAAAGAAACTTCACACTCGTTTGGAGGTCGATAAGTTGAACATACAAGAAAAGTGGTTTTAAATAATGATTTAATTCCATTCTGTACCCATTAAGGACGGTGTACCATAAAAATCATGTTCATTATGTAACCAGTTCCACCGGAAATGCTACGGAAATGTAAGAGAGTAAAAATGGTAAGTTACAACTTGATGAAAGCATGTCAATAGCGCGTATGCCCTCCATGAGCGTTCACAACTGCGGCGAACGCGTCTCCTCATAGATTGAATGATGCGTCTGAACACAGCTTGGGGGATGCGTTGCCATAATTGAACCAACATGGCACTAAGTTCCTGCAAATTCTGTGGAGGGTTCCTTACTTGACGGAGTCTTCTGCCCAACACATCCCATACATGTTCTATGAGATTAAGGTCGGGAGACCTTGAGGGCCACTCCATGACATTGATGCCAGCATTCCTAAGAAAATTCCGCGTTAAATTGGCCGTATGAGGTCTGGCATTATCGTGTTGGAATGTCAGACCTGGGCCATGAGCTGCCATGAATGGCAAAAGCTCTGTATCCTGCAGCAGTTAGGTTTCCTTGAACGACCATCAGTCGGTAACGGGCAGGACCATTAAAGGCACCCCAAACCATAACACTACCGCCCCCAAAACGGTCCACTTCCTGCACACAACACTGGGCATTGCGTTCACCGCGTCTCGTCCAAACTCTAACTCTCCCATCAGCGAAGTGCAAAGTGAATCTGGATTTGTCACTAAAAACGACCCCCTTCCAATCACGCTGAGTCCATCTCAGATGTCGTTGTGCCCAGAGAAGCCGTTGACATCGGTGTAACTGGGTTAAAATTAGTCCACGATATGGCCAACGTGCATGGAGACGAGCAGTGCGCAGGCGATTACGTATGGTTTGGGCAGTCACACGACCTCTAAACAATTCATTCCTAGTGGACGTTGCAGTGAGAAATCGATTACGCAAATGACGTAAGACGATTTGTCGGTCTTCTGCTTGTGTCGCCACACCGTGGTCTACCCGAACGAGGTCGGTCTGCTGTGGTGCCAGTTTGTTGGAGACGTGTCCGAAGATCATGGATAGTCCGTCGACTGCATCCCATAACCCTGGCAACGCGTCAGTGACCGACGTTCCCGTATTCAGCATGCCAATGGCACGTTCACGTTGAATGTTTGACAGTCGTGACATTGCAAATCAACGGATAATTGACTGAAAGAACTTGTTTTTCCAAGATGTCACTCTACCGTGCTAACGTGCGCTCAATTGCACGTGTCTCATAAGGTCACGTGACTAGGAACACGAGGAAACATGCTTTTACCTTGATGTATGCTCGCACGTGCTGCATGCTTGTGCACGTCGGAGTTGCTGTGTGTCATGATGTCTTTGACAACGCATTTACCCCAAATAATAATAATAATATCTCTTGTCTTAAGTTTCAAGAAAATATTTAGAAATTTATGAGTGTGAAGTTTCTTTTTTGACTATACGAGAAAAACATACTGAGAAACCTACTGCTGCAACAGAAATTATAGCAGAGTCCTAACACTGGGCACCAGAGACATGTCTATACATACGTGTAATTGTGCATGTATTCGGATATTTTCCCCTCCGAATTGGGAACAGGACATATGGACTCATTGCAGTTTGTGATTTTAATTAAATTTTTTCAGAACATGAACCATCGAACCATCAGGTTGTGTTCTTTTCCCTCCTCTTGGATGGATGAGTCATGAACAATGATTTAATCACAAAAGGCCAAATATGATTTAATCATAAATTTAATCACAAAAGGCCAAAGGTGATCTTGGAATGTATTGAATGAAATCACTGAACACTGCAATCTACAAACAAACTGTACAGCTTACACAAGGACCCACTAGAAATCACACAGATGTGATCACCAAAGAAGGCTATAACATCTGTGTTCCTTCATGACATTAGGAACCATTCGAGACTACTACACCCTGTAGTGACCATTAGACCACTGTAAAGTGACCATTAGACTGGTATAGAAACGCCTGTAGGAACCATTAAGACTCCTGTAGGAACCATTAGACTCCAGTAGGAACCATTAGTTGGGACCAGTTAAAGTCATGTAGATTTGTGTAGGAGATAATAGAATTCCATTAGAAAAACAAGCAGAACCATTAGGAAAACATAAGTAGCCATTAGAAACCATTAGGAACCAGAACAAAACCACCAGGAACCATTAGAAACCAATAGAATATGCCTGATGGTTGCCTAATGGTTTCTCTGACTTTTTTCAGCAGGGTGTTTCCATCACAATGAAGTGTGTGGCACTGTATGTTGGATGTAGTGTAGTGTACAACATCAATGCTAACTCAGTATAATCATGTCAGCTCACAACAACACAGCTCTCTCTGTAACCTCTCATCCTATGCGGAGGAAATACCTGTGACTCCTTGTCCTTAGTGAAATTAGCTGGGGGGTTTCAGCGTTCCAAAATACCTATAATCTCTGCAGTTCCTTTGTCTACCTGAGGAGGGCGATGTTTTACTGCAGCAGACGAGTCACTCTGTCCAATCTGTTCTTCCTGCCTGAAGAAATTTCGTGCCGTTATGAGTGATGAGGGCGCCACTGCGTAATTTTAGATCACACATTGATATCAAATGTGCTGTCAGCCATATCTGCACAAATGAAATTTGAAGTCATGAAAATCAACAAATTTCCTTGCGGTCCATGTACGGGTCACCCCCAACCTTGGTACCAGAAAAAACAAAGCCTGGCCCCAGCTCTGGTTTAGTGTGACTCTTTCTGTTCTTAAAACGTTACAAACACATGTCAAACAAACATTTTAAAATTAACAAAATTAAATGGTGATATCTTACTTTCAGCTTGGGAAACTTCACTAATATAACACTATTATAGACCATATATACTATTCAAAAAAAAGTAGGGGATATTGAATTTACAAGTACCATGAAATGCAGATCATGAGGTCAGGAAGGAAACAAATGACATAAAAACATTAAGGAAACATTTGTCAATTTATTCAAAACCCTGTGTACAGTCAGTAAAGGACAGATTCTCCAGAATAAGGGTCTGCACAAACACAGGGTCACACAGCAAATTTACCACCATTGTGAAACAGAGTCAGTAGCTTTGGCTAGACAAGCTCTTATACTGCCATTCCTGTTGCAATGCTGCAAAGTTCTTGGACATTGGCAGGAGGTTGTTGACGTTGGCCGCTTCCAAGCATGTCCCAGACATGCTCGATGGGGAATGGTCCGGACTGAGTGCTGGCCATGGTAATGTGGTGATATTCTGCTGCTGGAGGTAATCTGTAACGATCCTGGCCCTATGACATCTGGCATTGTCATCTTGGAAAATGAAACGGCGGCCATAACGACGTGCAAACGGCACAACATGGGGTGCCAAGATGTTGTCCCGGTAGTACTGCCCTGTGACACGCCCAGCAACAACATGCAAGTCTGTTCTGCCGGCAACAGTGATGCCTCCCCACACCATTACAGATCCAACCCCCATACGGATCATGTCTAATGACGTTAACGTCATGGAAACGTTCGTTACGTCAAAACCCTCCTGCGTCTGTCAAGGAAGTCCACAAACCTCGACTCATCTGAGAACATTACGTTGTTCCATCGGCGATTATCCCAGCGTTGATGATGACGACACCATTGGAGTCTGGCCCTAATGTGACGATCCCTCAAACCATGAGGGCGTCGGGCGTGGTAAGTGAAATCCAGACGATTCCTGATGGTCTGGCCAACTACCAAAGCCAGTATCCCTTTGAAGTTGAGACCTTATCTGATTTGCTGTTACCATACGCTCAAGACAATAGGTGAATCTGTCCTGAGCCTGAGTTGTTGCCCTTGGTCGACCGGATCGTGGTCTATCCTGAACAGACCCTGTAGCACGATGTCTGGACCATAATCTGCTGATGACAGACTGGGAAACATTCATTGCCCTTGCCACAACGACCTGTCTTGTGCCAACCTGTAGCATGCAAGGGCACGTAACCTCTCCTCCTGTGTTAGAATGGTCTCTGTTTAATTAACGACTTCAACCACTGATAATCTGATGCTTTCTCTTCAAAATCTTCCTTTACAGTGGCTCTAACCTTCCAATTCAGAGTCATGCAAATTTGTGGCACAACCCCCTTGATCATCAATAGCATCCCGTGCAGATCGTGGAGAGTGTCATTGATGTGTTTGGGTGATGAATTTCTTTGGAAATGCTTCCTCAATATACAACATGGTTTCTATCCCTTTGTATATGTGAAAATTTTGATCTCAAAATAAAATATCCCCTACTTTTTTTGAATAGTATAATACCGGAAAAAACCAAGGAATGAAACTAAGTCTCCAGCCTGAAATGCGAGCAGAATGAACAGAACTGAGCACTTTTACCTCTTAACTGTGAAATCCAGAGTGTCTGACTAAATCCAGCTTCACAAAGAAACCTATCAGCCGATGCTTCAAATGGAATGGTGCCCAAAGATCGAGGCTGCATTAAATATCTGAAAAGGAAACAGAAAGCAAACGGAGCAGGATATACTAGGGGAAAACTGACCTTTAAGCAACACCGCCTTGTTCCCTGCAATAAGGAAGATAAGATAAGGAAGACCTAAATCAGCATAGCAGGTTTCTGAAGATGATTTTAAATATGTATCATGAAGTATGGGCCCACAGTATGAGTTGTATTTTCAGTGGGTACTGGGGAAGTTACAGAATTTCAGAAAAAAGAAATACGTTGCAGTTCAACTGAACAGTTTTAATTGCATGATTACAATACTGCTTTTGAGCTCAACTCAAATTTTTATTCAATGTACTGTCGTCGCCTTTGGCCACTGTCGTCCCCACCAGGCAGAACCTTTTGAAAAACTGCAATAACTTAAACAGCTTAGATGGGAATTTTGTCAAATCTGTTTTGAATGATCCTGGCCCATAAGGGACAACCCCTATTGTTTTGTGTAACCTTATAACCTTCCCTGTAGCGCCACCATCAGGTCTAACTTTAAACATTCCAAAGCAATAATCCAAAGAGTTTTGATTGAAATGACCATGAAACGAGGGGTCCGAGACATCTGAGGGTGAGCACAAGTTTTGTTCAACGCCGTCTATGTGAGCAAAACATGCGTGCACACGGCCCCTACAGAAAACTCATTTTTTGCCCATCAACAGGAGTAGGAACTCTTCACTCCTGACTGGGGGCATCTGCCTCTGTGTCATTTTTTGGCACTTTATTTCCCTGTTTCTGTCTGAGAATGGAAAACAGGGACTGTCGCTGACCGACCACAGTAAGGGCAGCCATGCGTAATTGGGCAAAAACTGGGTTTTCCGTAGGGCCCGTGTGCACGGATGTGTTGCTCATATAGACGGCGTCAAACGGTACTTGCGCTCACCCTCAATCATCTTGGACCCCTCATCTCATGATCAGTTTTGGTTGCTGTCCGGAATCTGTCACGTACAGGCTGTAACCAGATGTGGCGCTCTTGAGCTGCCAGCGTCACTCGTGGCTGCCCTAAGCGGGATCGGTCAGTGACAGGGCCTGTGTTCCATTCTCAGATAGACAGCCGACTGATTGTTGAACGGTGATAGTGCAAATGACGCACCACCTCTCGGCGGCTGAGATCTGCCCATAACATGCTAATGGCTCTTTTTCTCTCTCCTGTGTCGCAAGCCGTTTCATTTTCTTGATGCAGTAGCATTTTTCGTTTTTTTTTTATGGCTTTATGTAGGCTATTGACCACACCAAAAAGAACAAGTCAAGTATCACTGTACACATCACGAACAGCTCAATGTTTGTTATAACTGAAGTGCTTGGCGCGTGCACGTGGGGCGCGTCAGGATTACAATACCACACGCTTTTCTTTATTTCCTCTCGTGCCTCACTGGAAAAGCAATAAAATCAATCGATTCTTCAATTTGCCGCAAATACAGTACATACTTCACCCGTGCGTTTTTAATGGCACTGAGTATATATATATATATATACACGACAGTCCACAGGAAAAGGGTGTATAAGGGGATATTTTGGTGAAACTGAGTTAAGTGAATCTGATGACCCCTTACTATGTACTAAACATAGAAAAAAAGTTTTTCTCTAAAATGTAAAAATCCCTTATACACCCTTTTCCTGTGGACTGTCACATATATATATATATATATTTTTGTGTTACTCAAGAGTACACATTTTGTGTCAGTGCAATACAATTAAACTTATGCCAAAATACAAAGAGACAAACAAGGTGTGACCACTCCAATGTGATGTGCAGTTCAATTAACTGGTGCAGAGATAAAACAATATTACATTCAAGTTCTCAGTATCTACATCTGACTCAGGCTTATATCGAAGTTTCAAAAAGGCTTTGACAGCACCAGCACGAATAACATTATCCTCAGTATGCCTGAAGGACTTTATAAGAGCTGCCTGTGGAAGACGAGAGAGCAGATTTCTAGGGGTGTCCAGAGGCTCAGACAGAAAAGACAATGATCTGGCGACATCACTCCTACTACCGTCTAATGAGAGCTGACCGGCCAATTGAACATAAGGGTTGTCATTACCAGTTACCCCACTAAAAGAATTCAAACATCTCTTTTGCAGCTGAAGCTCTATCGGAATTACACCCAATAGGGCAGGAAGTAAGGCAGAGTGTGTTCTATAATGGAGCCCGAACGCCTTCCTAACGGCCTTTCTCCAGGCCGATATACAACCCCAATTCCTAAATAGTTGGGACAAAGTGTAAATTGTGAATAAAATAAAAAGGCAATGACTTTCAAATCACACCAGCTAGTATTTTATTCACAATAGAACAGAAATAACATAGCCAGTGTTGAAACTGAGAAATTTTACAATTTTATCCACAAAATGAGCACATTTCAAATTTGGTGGTAATTACAGGTCTCAAAAAAGTTGGGACAGGGGCCTGTTTACCATGGTGTAGCATCCCCTCTTCTTTTTAACACAGAGTGGAGGCGTAAGGACATTGAGGAGACAAGTTTCTTGAGTTTAGCCATTGGAATTTGATCCCAATCTTGTTTAATACAGGCTTCCAACTGCTGGAGAGTTTTGGGTCTCCTTTGACAGACTTTTCGTTTAATTATGCGCCAAATGTTCTCAATTGGTGAAAGATCAGGACTGTAGGCAGGCCAGTTCAGTAGACTATTCTCCTACGAAGCCATGCTGTTGTAATAGCTGCAGTATGTGGTTTTGCATTGTCCTGCTGAAATACACAAGGCCTTCCCTGGAATAGATGTCGTCTGGAGGGGAGCATATGTTGCTCTAAAACCTTTATATTCCTTTCAGCATTCATGACGCTTTTTAAAACATGCAAGTGTCCCACGCCATATGCAATAATGCATCCCCATACCATCAGAGCTGCTGGCTTTTGAACTGGACGCTGATAACAGGAGGGGTGGTCTTTCTCCTCTTTAGCCTGGAGGACACGACGCCCATGATTTCCAACAAGAATGTCAAATTTGGACTCGTCTGACCACAGGACACTTTCTACTTTGCTATGGTCCATTTTAAATGAGCCTTGGCCCACAGAACACAGCGGCGCTTCTGCATCATGCTCAACAATGGCTTCCTTTCTGCATGACAGAGTTTAAGGTCGCATCTGTGGATGGCACGGCGGACTGTGTTTACAGACAGTGGTTTCTTGAAGTATTCCTGGGCCCATTTAGTAATGTCAATGACAGAATCATGCTGGTGAGTGATGCAGTGGCGTCTGAGGGCCCGAAGATCACGGACATCCAGTAAAGGTCTTCGGCCTTGTCCCTTAGGCACAGAGATTTTTCCAGTTTCTCTGAATCTTTTGATGATGTGATGCACTGTCGATGATGACACCTTCAAAGCCTTTGCAATTTGACGTTGAGGAACATTGTTTTCAAAGTATTCCACAATTTTTACGCAATCCTTCACAGGTTGGAGATCCTCCGGCCATCTTTACTTCTGAGAGACTCAGCCTCTCTAAGACATCCCTTTCATAGCCAATCATGTTACACACCTGATGGCAGTTAGTGTAATTACTTGCTAAATGTTCTTTCAGCTGATTCTCTCATATATGAATTGCTTTTTCAGCCCATTTTTGCCTGTGTCCCAACTTTTTTGAGACCTGTTGCATCCAGAAAATTTGAAATAAGCTCATTTTGTGGATAAAATGTAAAATGTCTCAGTTTCAACATTTGAAATGTCATCTATGTTCAATATTTAATATCATATTGACTCATGTGATCTAAAAGTCATTGCATTTTGATTTTACTCACAATTTACACTTCGTCCCAACTATTTCGGAATTACACTCAACTCCAAAAGAAACGCACTAGTGAGATATGTACTGTATTTGCTGCAAATGGAAGAATCAATTGATTTTTATTGCTTTTCCAGTGAGGCACGAGAGGAAATAAAGAAAAGCGCGTGGTATTGTAATCCTGACGCGCCACGTGAATGTGCCAAGCACTTCAGTAATAACAAACATTGAGCTGTTTGTGATGTGTACAGTGACACTTGATTTGTTCTTTTGGGTGTGGTCAATAGCCTACATGAAGCCAACAAAAAACATAAAAAAAAAAAACGAAAAATGCTACTGCATCAGGAAAATGGAACGGCTTGTGGCGCAGGAGAGAGAAAAAGAGCCATTAGCATGTTATGGGCAGATCTCAGCCGCCGGAGTTGGTGCGTCATTTGCACTATCATCATTCAATAATCAGTCAGCTGTCTATCCGAGAATGGAACACAGGCCCTGTCCAGACCGACCCCGCTTAGGGCAGCCACGAGTGACTATGGTAGCCTTTTGGAATTGATCAGTGGCGGCTGGTGAATTGGCGATTGAGGAGGCTGAAACCCATCCCTTAAAAATGATGATTGGTCATGACCTGTTTTCAATCATTCATTTAAATTACCAATACAGAAACTCTGAAAACACTCAACATTATCAGGTGTGGTCAGTTTTCATTAATAACGCATAGCTGTCAACTCTCATGTATTCGGTTTGAGTTTCAGCGGCATATTTACGTTCCTCTGCTGTAGTCAGCAATTATTCAATGCATATGTGAAAGATTCTTGCGCGAAACTTGAAGAAAAAGAGTCCGTATAGGCTCTTTAAACTTTCTATAATTCACGTATTTCATTGGATGAGACTGACAGCCCTCTGAATTTTCGTGCAGAAGATGCCTTGCACCACATTACTGGCTCACGTCTGTGTAATTGCGTCAATGAGTAAGGTTGCCAAGCCCTGCTTTCCCCTGATTTGCCACTAACTCCTAGTTAATTTGCAGAACATAAGAGCGTGAAAAAATGTGACAGAAATGTCTTTGGAGCAGATGGGAAGGGTTGCATTCCATGTAAAACTGTAACTCAAAGTAGTCAGTTGCTTTGAGTGCCATGTTCTAAAGGGGAAAGTCATTGTGTCAAAAGCAAGAAATACTTAAAACAGCAAACTGCCCTGCTGAAAAATCCAGTAGAATACCATTAGAAATAAACCATTAGGAACCATAAGGTTTCTAATGGTCTAATGGGAATTGGAACCCCATTAGGAACCATTAGAAGAAACCATTAGGAACCTACTGGTCCCATTAGGATGTAAAACCATTAGGAACCTACTGGTCCCATTAGGAGAAAAACCATTAGAGACCTACTGGTCCCATTAGAATTTAATACCATGAGAGACCTACTGGTCCCATTAGAATGTAATACCATTAGAAAGCTACTGGTTCCATTAGAATGTAATACCATTAGAAAGCTACTGGTTTCATTAAGAGCTAAAACCATTAGAAAACTGGTCCCATTAGGATCTAAAACTATACTCAGTCAAAAAAGAAACTTCACACTCGTTTGGAGGTCGATAAGTTGAACATACAAGAAAAGGTGGTTTTAAATAATGATTTAATTCCATTCTGTACCCATTAAGGACAGTGTACCATAAAAATCATGTTCATAATGTAACCAGTTCCACCGGAAATGCTACGGAAATGTAAGAGAGTAAAAATGGTAAGTTACAACTTGATGAAAGCATGTCAATAGCGCGTATGCCCTCCATGAGCGTTCACAACTGCGACAGCAACGTCTCCTCATGGATTGAATGATGCGTCTGAACACAGCTTGGGGGATGCATCACCATAATTGAACCCACATGGCACCAAGTTCCTGCAAATTCTGTGGAGGGTTCCTTACTTGACGGAGTCTTCTGCCCAACACATCCCATACATGTTCTATGGGATTAAGGTCGGGAGACCTTGAGGGCCACTCCATGACATTGATGCCAGCATTCCTAAGAAAATTCTGCGTTAAATTGGCCGTATGAGGTCTGGCATTATCGTGTTGGAATGTCAGACCTGGGCCATGAGCTGCCATGAATGGCAAAAGCTCTGTATCCTGCAGCAGTTAGGTTTCCTTGAACGACCATCAGTCGGGAACGGGCAGGACCATTAAAGGCACCCCAAACCATAACACTACCGCCCCCAAAACGGTCCACTTCCTGCACACAACACTGGGCGTTGCGTTCACCGTGTCTCCTCCAAACTCTAACTCTCCCATCAGCGAAGTGCAAAGTGAATCTGGATTCGTCACTAAAAACGACCCTATTCCAATTACGAGTCCATCTCAGATGTCGTTGTGCCCAGAGAAGCCGTTGACGTCGGTGTAACTGGGTTAAAATTGGTCCACGATATGGCCGACGTGCATGGAAACGAGCAGTGCGCAGGCGATTACGTATGGTTTGGGCAGTCACACGACCTCTAAACAATTCATTCCGAGTGGACGTTGCAGTGAGAAACCGATTACGCAAATGACTTAAGACGATTTGTCGGTCTTCTGCTTGTGTCGTCACACGTGGTCTACCCGAACGAGGTCGGTCTGCTGTGGTGCCAGTTTGTTGGAGACATGTCCGAAGATCATGGATAGTCCGTCGACTGCATCCCATAACCCTGGCAACGTCAGTGACCGACGTTCCCGTATTCAGCATGCCAATGGCACGTTCACGTTGAATGTTTGACAGTCGTGGCATTGCAAATCAATGGATAATTGACTGTAAGAACTTGTTTATCCGAGATGTCACTCTACCGTGCTAATGTGGGCTCAATTGCACGTGTCTCATAAGATCATGTGACTAGGAACACGAGGAAACGTGCTTTTACCTTGATTTTATGCTCGCATGTGCTGCATGCTTGTGCGCGTCGAAGTTGCTGTGTGTCATGATGTCTTTGACAACGCATTTACCCCTAATAATAAAAATAATAATATCTCTTGTATTAAGTTTCAAGAAAATATTTAGAAATTTATGAGTGTGAAGTTTCTTTTTTGACTGAGAATATTAGAAAAACATACTGAGAAACCTACTGCTGCAACTGAAATTATAGCAGAGTCCTAACACTGGGCACCAGAGACGTGTCTATACATACGTGTAATTGTGCATGTATTCGGATATTTTCCCCTCCGAATTGGGAACAGGACATATGGACTCATTGCAGTTTGTGATTTTAATTAAATTTTTTCAGAACATGAACCATCGAACCATCAGGTTGTGTTCTTTTCCCTCCTCTTGGATGGATGAGTCATGAACAATGATTTAATCACAAAAGGCCAAATATGATTTAATCATAAATTTAATCGCAAAAGGCCAAAGGTGATCTTGGAATGTATTGAATGAAATCACTGAACACTGCAATCTACAAACAAACTGTACAGCTTACACAAGGACCCACTAGAAATCACACAGATGTGATCGCCAAAGAAGGCTATAACATCTGTGTTCCTCCATCACATTAGGAACCATTCGAGACTACTATACCCTGTAGTGACCACTAGACCACTGTAAAGTGACCATTAGACTGGTATAGAAACACCTGTAGGAACCATTAAGACTTCTGTAGGAACCATTAGACTCCTGTGGGAACCATTAAGACTCCTGTAGGAACCATTAGACTCCAGTAGGAACCATTAGTTGGGACCAGTTAAAGTCATGTAGATTTGTGTAGGAGATAATAGAATTCCATTAGAAAAACAAGCAGAACCATTAGGAAAACATAAGTAGCCATTAGAAACCATTAGGAACCAGAACAAAACCACCAGGAACCATTAGAAACCAATAGAATATGCCTGATGGTTGCCTAATGGTTTCTCTGACTTTTTTCAGCAGGGTGTTTCCATCACAATGAAGTGTGTGGCACTGTATGTTGGATGTAGTGTAGTGTACAACATCAATGCTAACTCAGTATAATCATGTCAGCTCACAACAACACAGCTCTCTCTGTAACCTCTCATCCTATGCGGAGGAAATACCTGTGACTCCTTGTCCTTAGTGAAATCAGCTGGGGGGTTTCAGCGTTCCAAAATACCTATAATCTCTGCAGTTCCTTTGTCTACCTGAGGAGGGCGATGTTTTACTGCAGCAGACGAGTCACTCTGTCCAATCTGTTCTTCCTGCCTGAAGAAATTTTGTGCCGTTAAGAGTGATGAGGGCGCCACTGCGTAATTTTAGATCACACATTGATATCAAATGTGCTGTCAGCCATATCTGCACAAATGAAATTTGAAGTCATGAAAATCAACAAATTTCCTTGCGGTCCATGTACGGGTCACCCCAACCTTGGTACCAGAAAAGAACAAAGCCTGGCCCCAGCTCTGGTTTAGTGTGACTCTTTCTGTTCTTAAAACGTTACAAACACATGTCAAACAAACATTTTAAAATTAACAAAATTAAATGGTGATATCTTACCTTCAGCATGGGAAACTTCACTAATATAACACTATTATAGACCATGTAATACCGGTACGCAAAAAACCAAGGAATGAAACTAAGTCTCCAGCCTGAAATGCCAGCAGAATGAACAGAACTGAGCACTTTTACCTCTTAACTGTGAAATCCAGAGTGTCTGACTAAATCCAGCTTCACAAAGAAACCTATCAGCCGATGCTTCAAATGGAATGGTGCCCAAAGATCGAGGCTGCATTAAATATCTGAAAAGGAAACAGAAAGCAAACGGTGCAGGATATACTCGGGGAAAACTGACCTTTAAGCAACACCGCCTTGTTCCCTGCAATAAGGAAGATAAGATAAAGAAGACCTAAATCAGCATAGCAGGTTTCTGAAGATGATTTTAAATATGTATCATTAAGTATGGGCCCACAGTATGAGTTGTATTTTCAGTGGGTACTGGGGAAGTTACAGAATTTCAGAAAAAAGAAATACGTTGCTGTTCAACTGAACAGTTTTAATTGCTTGATTACGATCAGACTTGTGACAAATTCCTTTTCGTCAATTCCAATTCCAATTCCTTTTTAAAAATATTCTTCAATTCCAATTCCTTTTGGTCAATTCCAATTCCAATTCCCCAATCCCTTTACCAATTCCTTTTACCTCGAAAAGTTCAATTCCAATTCCAATTCCTTTTAAAAAATATTCTTCAATTCCAATTGAAGGAATTGACCAAAAGGAATTGGAATTGAAGAATATTTTTTAAAAGGAATTGGAATTGGAATTGGAATTGGAATTGGAATTGGAATTGGAATTGAACTTTTCGAGGTAAAAGGAATTGGTAAAGGGATTGGGGAATTGGAATTGGAGTTGACCAAAAGGAATTGGAATTGAAGAATATTTTTAAAAAGGAATTGGAATTGGAATTGACGAAAAGGAATTTGTCACAAGTCTGATTAAGATACTGCTTTTGAGCTCAACTCCACTTTTAATTCAATGTACTGTACTGTCGTCGCCTTTGGCCACTGTCGTCCCCACGAGGCAGAACCTTTTAAAAAACTGCAATAACTCAAACAGCTTAGATGGGAATTATGTCAAATCTGCTTTGAACGATCCCGGTCCATAAGGGACAACCCCAATTGTTTTTTGTAACCTTATAACCTTCCCTGTAGCGCCACCACCAGGTCTAACTTTAAATATCCTAAAGCAATAATCCAAAGAGTTTTGATTGGAATCATGTCTGGTGCATACAGACGTGTCACAACCCATGGTTGTTTGTAATTGTCTCCTTTCCAGCAACCTACTCGAGCTGTGTGGTTTGTCTTCTTTAATAGATTTTTTGTCTTGTCTTATTCCCCATGCCCTGGAGTGATCGATTATGTGCTCAGCATCTTGTGCTTGTGGTCTTTGTATGAAAGACCATTTAGCTTAGTTTCTATCTAACGGTGTTCCTGGATTGTAACTTTTTGTCCTGCTAAGCCTATCAGTCAGTTTATCTTCTAGTTTTGAGCAAAGTGCTTCTTTTGAGTGTTTATCAGTATTTTAATAGTAGAGAAATATGTAAATATTCTTCAGAGTCTTAAGCTCCTAAGCCTTAATATCAGTCACCAGAATTGAGACCACATTCCTGTTAATCATCTGTTCCAGTGTGCTCCTCTTGGCCAGTTAATTAGGAAAACCTCCCACGCCTTCATTGAGCTTCAGAATTGGAACTGTGTTCCCACAACACTCTTTGGTCCTGTTGTAAAGTAGTCCTGCTTCGGCAAGGGAAATTCGTCACCTGACCTCTGCCTAGCCAGATGTTATGCATTTGTGTCACACATTTTCTTATATGGGTGTTGGCACATATATATATATATATATATATATATATATATATATATATATATATAAATTGGTTATGTATGTTATTGCCCGCATACAGTAAAAACGGCCTGACAATATATCTTATTTTGGCCGACCTGTATTGCCCAAGTTCAGCACGTGCACAAGTAACCATTGGGAACGGTGGCATTCGCTCTCTTCAGAGAAGCAGACGACAGTCGCGGACCTAGCATTTAGCTCTTTAATGAGTCTTGAAGTCGAACTTCAGAAGTCATAGTCATAATATTGTCATGATAGCACAACATACTTAACCAATTAATAAAATATTATAAATTGGCAATTTTCGCATTGCCTTAGTATTGGCCTTTGGGTCGCGGTATTAGCCCTCAGCCACCAATACGGCGACCCTCAGGCCAATACCAAGGCAATACGGAAATAAGCAATTAATAACAACAGAGGCGTTGTTAGGCCTGGGCATTCCCGGCTGAAGCCCCGAATGATTGGCCAATAGCCCCGGATCTCCCGAAGCCCCCTTCCCCTTGCTCACATAGACGGCGTCAAACGGTACTTGCGCTCACCCTCAATCATCTCGGACCCCTCATCTCATGATCAGTTTTGGTTGCTGTCCGGAATCTGTCACGTACAGGTTGTAACCAGATGTGGCGCTCTTCAGCTGCCATCGTCACTCATGGCTGCCCTAAGCGGGGTCGGTCAGTGACAGGGCCTGTGTTCCATTCTCGGATAGACAGCGGACTGATTGTTGAACGGTGACAGTGCAAATGACGCACCACCTCCGGCGGCTGAAATCTGCCCGTAACATGCTAATGGCTCTTGTTCTCTCTCCTGTGTCGCAAGCCGTTCCATTTTCTTGATGCAGGAGCATTTTTCTTTTTTTTTTTTGTTGGCTTTATGTAGGCTATTGACCACACCAAAAAGATCAAGTCAAGTGTCACTCTACACATCACAAACAGCTCAATGTTTGTTATTACTGAAGTGCTTGGCGCGTGCACGTGGTGCGCGTCAGGATTACAATACCACATGCTTTTCTTTATTTCCTCTCTTGCCTCACTGGAAAAGCAATAAAAATCTATCGATTCTTCAATTTGCCGCAAATACAGTACATACCTCACCCGTGCGTTTTTAATGGAGCTAAGTATATATATATATATATATATATATATATTCAGAAACAAAAGTTTAGCAACACTAAAATTTTGAGCACTGTAACGAAATGAAAACATTATTGATATATTGAAGCATATGGTGTTCACAGGCATAACGTATCAAACCAATACACCGAGTAGCGTTCCATTGTGGTCACGTGATCTTTTGCGCTTGCATTGAATGTCATTTTGCATGATTGGTGATGCAGGTGAATCCCAGGGATGAGCTGTCGACAGGTTGGACAACATTTTATTGTCCATTACAGCACCATATCCCGTTTGAAGACACGTATGGCACAGATTGGGACCGTCAGACTGGGACCATTGATCCCGGTGCGGGAGGCCATGTAAAACGACAGCAAGGGAAGACAGCTACATCGTGACGTCATCACGACATAATCGATTGATCAGTGCACCAGATCTTGCCCAAGCCCTTCGTCGAGCCACAGGAATGCATGTCTATGCTCTGCTTGTCCGCCGTCGCCTCCTCGCAGGAACTGGCTTTAGAACTGGAGTTGGTCCCCGGGCGCTGCTCTGTGGCTGCCCCCTGCTCCTAACTATAGGATGGGTCAAATGCAGAGGACAAATTAGCCCACGGGGTTCAGTAAAGTGTATCTTATCTTATCTTATAACAAAAAAATACTCCTGGTATTTGGACCACTGTCAAATTCAACGCTCACTGCCTGTGAAAACCTAACACCTCGCAGAGGTAATTCAGACTGACCACTTTGTGTTTCAGTTTCAATATGCGGCAAAAGATGAAATAGTCATTCTCAGAAGTGGCAGTTAATTTCCCCGGCATGTCATGCAGAGGAAATACTTATACTGTCAGCTCCGTGGACATGTTGAAGCAATGAGACTACCAAATATGGCGTAACATTGAAAACCTCCATATTCGGTTACGTAGGCTTGGGCGCTTGGGCAGAGCGGCCTCTTGCTGGAAAGTTTTCATCATTTTACCGCCTACGCTGAGCGGCCTCAGGCTGGCTGTCCTGTAATGATTGTTTCGCTTTTGAAATAGGCCTTACAATAAATCGAGGTTTGCACACATCAGGAAAAATCCTGCACGAATAATGTCAATGAATAAAGGAAGAGTCTAGCAATGGCGCAGTTTTCACCTAGTAGATTTGAGGAATACAGGTGGGTACAAAACTGGATCCCAGTCCAGTGCACTCAATTCTCACAGTAGTGGTGACCGGTGATTTGCTCGCCATGGCTCGGGGTGGTTGTTGTGATGTCCAGTAAGACGGATTTGGGCACCTTCATAATGCTTCATACATTCATATGGACGTCTTCAGGGTAGACCTCCCGCAAAGTCTGACTGGTTTGAAGAAGAGCGTGGAAAAATGGCCGGAGATGTCTTCATCATTTGTGAAGGGTGTCTTTAAGTGAACTAAATTGTCAGGCGAGACGCCAAACAGACAGCCGAGGCGCCGAACTCGACATTTTTCTTCCATCTGATTCGTTCCTTATACTGTCGACAGGTGGCGTGCAGTCCATTCGGCTGTCGTTACAAGTTTATTTTTGCCAAAAACGCACTCAAAATTTGATATGATGGAGGGGAATCCCCAGAAATTTTATTTTCGCTATCCTTATTTCAGGATAAGGCCTTACTCCTATGAACAACACGTTGTCCAGACTAGTGCAGCAGTATTGAGATACAGGCCTCTGAGATGGGCTTGTTGAAATGAATGATTTGCGGGAGGGTTATGTGTCTGTCGACTATGACGCAGATACTCAAAAGTGGACAAAAAGGCTGATATCATGTTGAAAATCAAGATTTTCCCTCTCAGACGCTGTAAACATCGTGGGGACACGTTCATTCTGTAAGTAAACAATAGACGAAAAAGCTCTCTCAAATACGCAGCAATATCAATGTGATTTCAGCTATAATCGAGAAATATGAGCACATCCTGGCCCATATCCCAATATCCCAATATCCCAATTTCATACTGGATCCTCCCAATCTCCCACGAGAGTCTGTATTTTGGTAGGAGTAACTTCCACACAAACCAACATGAAGATCCATCGACCCCGCTATCATCGCTCTCTGCATGGTTTTCTTGTGGACTGGCTATTAATTGAATCATTTCAGATTGATTAGACATTAAAATCATCATTATAGTGTCCATCACTAGAAACAAATCCGGGCAGTTCTACACTAAAAAAAAAATCAGGGCAGTTCTACACACAACTGCCATTGCGAGCCAAGGGTGTTTGCTGAGAAAGTGAGAGAGGATCACCCAGGCTGTTGTACATTTATATTATATCCCTTCAATCAGTCATCAGGTAAAGCCCTGAGAACAAAGTCTACCTGATGAGAAGAGGAGTGTTTTAATCTTCCATATTAAATTAAATAACAGCGTACAGTTTCACTAACAGGAAAACATGTTTTATCAAAACTTACCCAAAATGTCCACCTTCTCTGAATACTAATCACAATTAATGGTTTCAGATCTTTGTGTTCCTTGGCAGCGAGGAGTATGAGGAGCAGAACTGGGAGGGCATGTTGGACAAGGTTGTTGCTAAGTTGTAGAAATGGCGGTGGTTGTTGCCACTAATGTCCTTCAGGGGGTAGCTTTCGGCCCTGAATAACCTGGCTCCCTCTGTGCTCTGGCACTGGTTGTGTGTGCTAGAGCCCTCTAGTGGCCTACTTGAACAACTGCAAAGGAAGATGGTGGGCTTTTTTTTTGGTCAGGGCAGCATTGGACCAGAGCTTGTAATGAGCGCCAGCTGGAGCTCGTCAGCCCTGCCTGCCGGCATAGTTTCCCACCACTCTCCCTCATTATTCAATTATTAGTTTGTTTCTCTCATTGGTTTAGTTCTCACCTCACTTCAGTATTTAGTTCCTGCTTTGTTCACTTTTTGTTTGCTGGTCAGACCATCTACTTCCCTCACTCTATGCTGGTTCGGCTTTCTCCCTTTTGGGAGACTAAATTTTCTCTTTTATGAGAGCTTGCGTATTTTCGCGAATCTAAATTTCTCTTTGTAAATTTATCTCTATTTTCAGAGCTCGCGTATCCGCGTCTCTGTATGTTTCAATTATCAAATTGGAATTGGCTGTTTTCTCCCTACTGGAGTTTATCAGCTTTTCCACTTTGTATTTTCTATTGCCATTGTTTGTTGTGCTTGTGTGTTCATTGTCAACTTTGTACAATGATATAAACCAGTCATTTTGCGGCTACTGCGCGCTTGGTCTCCTTCTATTCCCACAGAGCTCCAGTGTTCTCTTCCATTTCATGAAGGTGGACAGGGTCTGGTGGACCTACAGAGCTGAGTTACAAACTGTTAAGAGGCTGTTATTTCACCCAAATCCTAGTGGGAGGGCTGGCATGGGCTCTCCTGCAGAGAGTTGCAGGGTCAGGCTATGACTGCCAGTAGTTTTTGATGAGCCTCGGAGCAGTGGACTTTTCAACACCTGCGTCCTTCAATAGTTCAGTATTGACTGCCTGGCACAAGACCTTTACAGTCAAGCGGAGGTCAAGCTGGTGAGAAGGATGGACACTGCAGGAGCCTCAGCTGCATGACCCCCCCCCCCCCTGCCAGTGAGGTTCCTGCAGTCAGTCAGCGTGCAGACTGCTCTGATCCGTGCAGGGGTCACTAAAGTGGATGACCTGATGAGTGGAAGGAGATGGAGGTCATCGAGTGAGTTGGCTGCAGTGATGGGTATGCGGTCTTCGACTGGTACAGCAACTGATGGAGGGGATTTGTGATATACTTCCTGCTTCCTTCACTCAGGCGCTGTGGAGGGATTTGCAGTCAGGACAGACCAGGGTGGATTTTCCTCCTGTAATTGTGGAGGCTGTTATGGATGATGGACTTGATCTGGGAAGATCTCTGCTCTCTCGTACTGCTCCACAGTGGGGAGATTCAAAGAATTGGCAAGAAGGCCCTGTATCTTGTGGCTGTTAAGGTTTGGCATCAGTGTTAGCGGGAGTGAGGTCAGCAGAATGGCTGGGGAATTTGGGACTGCACGCTGGCGCTCCCTATATAAGCCTCCTGTGGAGAAGCGTACTGCGGACCTACACTGGAGCATTATTCATAGGGCCATCACTACGAACATATGCACAACCCACCTCGATCCAACTGTAGGGCAAAGTTGTTTGTTCTGTGGGGCGACAGAAGCAGTGGAATACTTGTTCCTCGACTGTAGTAGGTTGGAGCGTTTGCTCGGGTAGGTCAGGGATAGGTGCACAGGGTTTGGGGTGGAGTTTTCCAATCAATTATACATTTCTAGACCAAAGGAAAGAGTTTCACAGAAACGTAGGGTGTGTTTAATTTTATTCTTGCGCAGACTAAAATGGCCACTTGGCTCAGTAAGAAGAATCGGCGCTTGGGGACTGGGTCAACTGACGCAGGAGGAATACTGAAGGGGTTGGTGGTGGCAAGACTGAAGGTGGAATGGGCCTATTACACACTTGTTCATAATGTACTGGGTTTATTGTAATGTGGGGGATTGATGAGGTACTGTGCAAAGTGGGTGTGAAAGAAAGGCTGGAGATTGATGTTTAGTAGGGATGAATTGGTAACTGCTTCACTCTCTCACTCTTTTTCTCACCACTTGAGGGCAGAACTTTGTCTCAGAGCTCAATACTACTCTAACAAAGGACACCCCATTCAACAGCCAGAGATCTTGAACTGTGCAAATCAACAGGGCTGAACTGGGCCTGAAATATATATCCACCTGATGGAATATCTGCAGGACCAGCGGTGGGAAGCCCTGATGTACAGGGACTTCAGCTGGCTGAGGGCGAGGGAGGAATAAACACACTGAAGATCTTTTACTTTCTGACCCATGGAGTTTTCACAGATGGAATTCGGTTCGCATCTTAACCAATGACTTCGAGAAAAAACTAGACCCCGCACTCGCTATTCTTGGTGCATTCCGCCATTGTCATAGCGAGCTTCCAGTCATGGCAAAATGCATAGTAAACACCCTTGTTCAGAAATAAATAATCTTAAAAAAAAAAAAAGGTTGTTACAGGGCACTTTTTCAAATTAGGACATACCAATAAGTGAAACCTTTCAGGATATAACCAATATGATAAAAATCAGGTATACTAATAGTTAAAATATTTATAGATATCAGTAAAACTAAGGTTTTAATGAGAATAAAAAAAATTTCTGCACAGTCTGCAATCCCAGGCAAGTACATTGGCCCCTCTTATCAAAATTTAATTTTGTCTTAATGAACTGTTCCGGTACAAAGAATACTGGGCCTGACTCCTCGTCACAACTATATCCTGCCACGCCTGAGGAACCTCCCGATACCATTTTCCAGGGTAACTGTCTCCTGGCCTTCACCACGCCACAGGTCAAGAGCAAGGTCAAAACCTTTCATTCCTGTCCCTCAATACTGGACCCCCCCCCCAGCTGGCTCTTTGTCCCTCTCGCTCCCCTGCCCTGGTACATTGACACTTTTGGTGACCCTCCCTCACCAGTGATACCCAGTTCATCATCACAGCCTGCCATGTATGCGTCCACTCAGAGTCAAGCACTCAGTGTCCCCAGCAGTCTGCTGCTGCCCTTAGAACTTCCCAATTGATCGTAGGTGTACATTGCAATAGATTTTGTAATGGGTTCACCACCGTCAGGAGAGAGTCTGGTCATCCTCACCATCATTGACTGATTCTTTAAGTCTGCCCATTTTGTGCCATTGCCAAAAGCTGCCCACAGTAAAGGAGACTGCTGACCTGCTCCTGCAACATGTTGTCCATCTTCATTCATAAGCAAAGTGGCCCAGGAGCCCCCCTCACCAGCTGCTTCCTCCAACTCTTCCTGGGGGACCCCAAGCCGTTCCCAGGCCAGCCGGGAGATGTAATCCCTCCAGCGTGTCCTGGGTCTGCCTCGGGGCTCCTCCCAGTTGGACATGCCCAGAAAAACCTCTAAAGGGAGGCGTCCAGGAGGCATCCGAACCAGATGCCCGAACCATCTCAACTGACTCCTGTCAATGCGGAGGAGCAGTGGTTCTCTTGGATGTCTGAGCTCCTAACTCCATCCGTAAAGGTCAGCCCAGTCACCCCGCAAAGAAAGCTCATTTTGACTGCTTGTAGTCACAATTTTGATATTTTGGTCACTACCCAAAGCTTGTGACCATACATGAGGGTTGAAATGTTTATCAACTGGTATATGGTAACTATGCAGAGTTAAGTTGTTCAAAATTCAAGCTGATGACATTGTAAATGAGGAGTCCCCTTGCAAAGCTTTCGAAATCAAGTTGGTCCATTTTTAGAAAAATCTGATTTTTTGGTAGGCATAGAAATTATCTTCCATAGATACCAATTTTCATTATACTGAAACTATTAGCCTTGCAGACATAATCCATGAGGCAATTCATTTTTTTTTTAGAAATGACTTTGATTTTGCAACACAAAGTTTTGACTTAGCAGCTTTTGAAAGTGGAGTGGAAATTTAGCAGGATTAGACAGTGTTTAAACCAGCCCGGTTGCTCAGTAGGTGAAGGTATTTGACTCAGGACCCTCTCTACATGCAACTCAATGCTACAGACAGCACAGTGGTTGAATAGCTGCTATGACAATGACAACATAAACATGAGTCCATGGGTTCAAATCCCCCTTTTATGGTATCACTATCATCACACTTTTCTGAACTGCCCAAACCAACAAAGTAGAACCCAATGTGTTACCATACTTTGACTGTCACCATAAGGCAATGAGAATCACGTTTCCACATTGGCTGATGACTTAGCAGAATTTGACAGTTTTCCTCCTTGACTTGGCGGGTTTTGACAGAGTTTAGCTTTTTCCGTCTCAATTTATAACATGATTTAGTAGGTTTTGAAAGTGGAAATATCAGTGGGACATGCGCAGGTGCCTGAAAGAGAGGCTAAGGGAGATGACTCATTTACTTTCAAAATGACTTAGCAGGTTTTGCAAGTTGAATCCTCAAATAATGATCAAGTAACAAAGTAAGCTCTTGGAAAAATATTGTGACAATAGCCAAGGAGAAATGTAGGAATTCTAAAATCTGTAAAAAAAGCAATAAGAGGTCATTTGGAATCTTTAAAATTACACCAGCATTAGTTAGCGGTCAGTTACAAGGACCATCCCAGCCGCTATCAGTGACAGTTTCAAAAGTCTGTAATGTTTTGCATTAGTGCTCTCCACATGGGCAACTTGCACATTTGTGAAGGTTTTGTTGACACGGAAGGGTACACACACAATTTGGAACAACACATGATGCCCTCTGGGCTTCATCCTTTTTTCAGCAGGACAACGCTTAGCCACTGAGTGCACGAAATGAGACAGCATGGCTTCATAGTCACAGAATGTGGGTCAGCCTACTGCTTCCAAGCCGGACATGACTCCATATGAAAACGTGTGATTATGAAGTGCAAAATACGACAATGGAGTCTCCAGAATACTGACCAATTGATTTCTAAAATCAAGCAAGAATGGGGGGAAAAAATCTACTCTTGAAACTCCACCAATTAGTGCTCTCTGTTCCAAAACAGCGACAGAGTTATTTATCAACTACATGTCAAGTAAGCATATGCTTGTGCTACCCTTGACCCAGATGGAAACGGGTAGTTACCTTGTGCGAAGCCTCATTTTCATGATGCCGTACACAAACACTTCTGGATCATGTCTAGTTAGATAGATGCTACCTCACAGGTAGCCCAAGAAAAAAGTGACATTGTGGACTGAAACATGTACTCGCCCCAACTTTATTGGAACGTGTTGCTGGCAGCACATTTTGAAATACCTGTTATTTTCAGGAAAAAAACCATTACTGTTGATGACGTCTAACATAATTTTGTCTTTGTACTTTCTTCAACTGGATACAGGTTAAAGGGGATTTGCAAATTGCTGTTTGCTGTTTTTACATTTTACACAATGTCATAAGTCTTTTTGAATTAAGGTTGAATTATTATTATTTGTTGTTGTTTATTATTATCAGTAGTAGTAGTAGTAGAATTAGTAGTAGTGTACCATCATCAAGGAATGTATTTAGGAAATGCTTTTTTACCATAATGTGGGAGACCAGTTCAGTTCAGTGTCATATTTTGATGTCGGTCCCCAGCTGTGTTCCTCTCACAGCACATTTCATGCTTCGGAGACTCCAGTGACAGACACTGAAAGTGACGTGCAGCTGCTTCTGGAACCATCCCAGGAGAGAACAGAGCACTTTACCGACTGCCACAGGGTGTGATTCGAACAAAAACATCGTCCAGATCCTCAAGGCAAATGTTGGTCTGTTTCCTGAGCTCTTTTTCTTTGAGAGCCAGAGTGAAATGGGGTTGTTTGGGTCCAAAGGAATTGTACTTTTCCCAGCTGGCTGTTCCAGGATCCTGTAATCATCAAAGAGGGGAATAATATGCTGATTTTAACCTGTTATTATGGGTCCTCACAATCACAGTCAGGTACAGAGTTTTCAGAAACAAAAGTACAAGAGAATAAATGTAATGAAATAGTTTTCTCTTATGTTTGAGCTCAACCTGAGGGAGTGATTAACTGTTTGCATTAAATGCATCCTTTTTTCTTCAAGGGTGCCAATAATTCTGCACCTCACAACATGTGACTGGAATGTTCTTCCCTGAATGAGACTCACCTGTTAGCACTTTTTACTCAAACTAGCAGATGTAACGGCTGCCAACAGTAATTGAAGGCAGTGGTGATCATGATGATCGGCTTTCAATCATGAAAATAAAATCATTTCAAAAAAACTAAAAAGAAAAGATCTGCTGGCTGTGCTATGGTACGGCTAACTTGTACTGAATCAGGATATTTATGCTAGGCTTAACACACACATGCACACATGCACATACACACATAAGTTCACATTCACACAATTAGGCACAGAAGATGCACACACTCTTGCATGCACAGACACTAGCATAAACGCGCACGCACACAGGAGAAGCGAGAGAAATCACTGGCTCAGTCAGGTGCAACTTGGTGACTCTGTCCAAAACGATAGTCACTTAATGTGCTTCCAGAACCCCTCAGAACCCCGCAGACGTTACTGTGGCAACCTCGTGCACCAGCTGGGGGACCCTTTTGAGCTGTTTGTCGGTGGATGACAGAGGGGGGGCAGAAAATGTCACAGCAAACCCCAGTGCACTCTGGGAGCCTCACCACTCATGTCGCCCACCCTTCAGTTAGATTCCAACAAGGTAGAGGGGGTGTCCAGCAATCTACCCAACAAAAATAAAAATTAATAAATAAACTATTTTCCCTAAAAAGGCTGCAGTGCCATTCCAAAGCAAAATAAAAGTTAATCATATTTACCTGTGACTGACTTTAATTTACTTATGACTTAAAACATGGTCTCCAGTGAGTTAGCAAAGTGAAATCTGACTTGAATTTTACACCTGAAGGCACTGAATTTATGTCAGCCACTGGGTCCCACAAACAAATAAGTTGGTGACGTAAGATAGTGATGACATATCGTTGAATGCAAAAGAATTTCTTCCCCTCACCCCCACCGACCCCCACTCAGTAACCCCATCGCGCCCCCTCCCGTCACGCGCGCTGCTTTGTAGCATGCAGGGTCGAAAGGCTCTTGCCGTGTCTTTCAGCACCACGGGATTAACAGACAGTTCCTGATAAACTCGTAAAACGATAAGACCTGCACGGACGTCAACTTTTTTCCTCCCAAATGATTGGCAAATCAGGTGTATACTAGGACGTCTGCAACGATGAATAACTCTCTATTTGATTACGCTGGTGGAATTCAACTTATCGGAGGAACGGAAAGTGCAATCGCGCTGCCCGTAATTTTGGCCGTAATTTGTCTGTTAGGATTTGCAGGGAATATTGCTTTAGTTGTTGCTCTCGCTCACGACCTCAAGAACGGGAAGGCTTCTGTCATTAACACGCTACTCTTTAACCTGAGCAATGTCGACTTGTTGATTATGGCTCTGTGCGTTCCTGTTCGGGCGGTGACCTACTCCAGACATCAGTGGACACTCGGCAATTTTGTTTGTAAAACGGCTGATTGGTTTCAGCACACTTGTTTGGCAGTCAAAAGTTTAACGCTGGCAGCAATTAGTCTGGCAAGATATAAGAATTGCTTAAACCCACCCAAATGCCTGAATCTTAATTGGAAGATTGTCGGAGCCATAATAATTATCTGGATAGGATCAGTGATCTTGACAATCCCGCAATTAATTTTCGCCTCTACTGTGAAGTACAAGGACGTAGAACTGTGCGTCTTTGATGTGCCATTTTACGCAGCTAATTTCATGGGTGTCTTCAGCAAAATCTACCCACTGGCGGCTTACGTGATCCCATTAATATGTACCGTCGCATGCTATTTAAAAGTAATCCTAGGAGCTAAACTGAGGAAGGACAACGCGCAAAATGTCGGACAGCACAACACACGCTTCACCCTGACGCTCATCTGCGTTAGCACCTTTCACGCGCTCGTGTGGCTGCCGGAGTTGAGCGTCTGGGTTTGGGCGAGGCACAGAAACGACGACGCCTCGCGACCTCACGCAGTCTTCCTCGTCTTCGCGCAAGCGATCGTCTACATTGGCTGCGCTGCCAATCCCATCATTTTCCTTACCATGTCTGAAGAATTCAGAGGAGGTATGGCTAAAACCTGGACGTGTGTATCTCGCAGAGCCTCCAGAGCGCTCGAAGACTCCAAGAGCCAAAAGCCTGGAGAAAACGGGGAAGAGACCATTAACTCGCCACAGGATGTGGAGTCCGTGTCCCCGTCAGGAGGTGAAGAGGCCCTCGGCGGCTTTCTTCCAGACGTGAGACATTTCTGGCAAGAGCGCAGGAACACAACCGCGGGCGACGAAAAGGATCCGGTCCCATGGGAGCGTGAAGACAGACAATGAGTCTGTCTGTGGTCGTTATCAGTGCATATGCGACGCAAAGAGACAGTGAAAACTTTTGGTTTTAGAGAGCTACTGGCTTTTTCCTCCTGAAGGATCAAGATCACAAGTATATGTTTGGAAGGAATATTACTGAAAGCTAATTAACAAACACCATAATGAATGCATAGCGCTCTGAAACTGATTATGAAAAAGAGGCATTCCCCAAAAATCTGCGTTTCAAAGGGACAACTTAGGCCACGCATCAGACAATCAGACGCATCCAACAAAAGACGTTCCGTGAGCACCGCAATTCAGTCAACACTGATACATTTTTTTTTTTTTAATCGGTCCTCAAGAGCTTTGAGTTTGACAGGATGCAATGACAATGACTTTTTACTGCAGACTTACGGCTTTGATTTGAGGGCGTTTTTATTCATATCCGATGAGCTGTTTAGAAATAACAGCAGCTTTTTT
Source organism: Gymnothorax javanicus (assembly GCA_029692085.1). Taxonomy (NCBI): domain Eukaryota; kingdom Metazoa; phylum Chordata; class Actinopteri; order Anguilliformes; family Muraenidae; genus Gymnothorax; species Gymnothorax javanicus. Next base: position 179,960,777 of record CM056195.1, on the reverse strand, counting down.
ATATGGTCCTTTTCCAATGCCGGGCACATAACAAAGCATTGGACAGCTTAACACAACTCTTAATGAAGTACTCATTCCTGATATTTTGGCATATCTTCTGCATGCGCTGACTGCTTTAAGTCCGTGTAGCATAGACTTTACCAGACGCTGAGAATTTTCCCTGGTGTTGCTCTGCCAAGCCTGAACTGCACCTATCTTCTGTTCCTGCTTTTTACCGTGACTTTTTGAATTCATTCTTTGTTACTACGCATACATGTTCGATCGGATCAGATCCAGGCATTGACTAACTGTCCAGTGAATTATGATGCTCCCTGTATATATACCATTTTCATGCGATTTGAGAAAAATGCATTTTTTGGCCCGTGAAATGTCCCAGTGTCGCCATTACGCATCGTATCCTAATCCCAAACAGCAATTGTCTGTACAATTAAAAACACAGGATTTTTATGGATATACACATTTGTTGTTGGTGAATGAATTTCACGCAATTTTTCACTTTGTCTGGCCTATGTTGTAGATGCTGCTTTGTCAGCGGCTAGTGATATTTAGCACACAGTTGCGGTCCACACGGTTCATGTTTGGTGAATTTGCTGTTGAAAAGCTTTTCTTTTCATGTGAAAAGGCACACGGTTAATAAGATCAGTTTTTAAGTGCAGCATAGACTTTTATGAAATTGCATTGGACCTTTGTGACTTATGGTTCATGTTCAGACATTTTGTTTGCAGTGTAAACCTAAAGAACACTTCTCTTCTGGGTGTGTTTTCAATATTGTAAAACGCCAAATCTGTGCAAAGTATAACATGGTATTGCAACTGTAATTTGAGTCCTGTTGATATTACCAGTCTGTTTCGCTGCAATAAACTAAGAAAGTGTTGATGCAAAAGTTGTTATCGATTTTATTTTTCTCAGTATTTGATTGCAAGCATTGTTTCTCGCATGCGCGTTCAGTGCCTGCAGCGCTAATACATGAGCAAGGTCCTTAATACGGATCGTACCGAGAGTGCCAAATGTCGTAGAAGCGCGCGGCACCTGCAGTTGCCCAATTCTCGAAACCGAGGTCAGAATGCAGGCACTTAATCAGCCAGAGGGGAGCGCTATTGTGCAATATGGGTACGCACGATATTACGCAACATTGCAAATGCTGCATTAGTTTTCCACATGCAATGTGGAACAATAGCCATTGATATCAAATACCGTATCAAAAATTTCTACTGGAATTTGACTGCGGCTTGGAATCATCTGTGACGATGGCAATGAAACAGGCGGCCGTTTGTTCGTCCGAAATTCCCTGCTTATATACTGAACATAGACCTAAACTCCACAAGCCTACATACACGGCCCATTTATATAGAAATGGGTCGAGTCGACGTCACTTTCCAAAAATATGGGTAGCCTCTCTCAGTCAGGTAAACTCATGTGTTTAGTTGCAATGGTTATTTGAATGAAGGTGTACTAACATTAACTTTGGCAGAAGAGGTGCTCTGAAGGTGCTCCCTATCAAGAGAACATCAATAACATACTAAACTCGATGCACTCAGAGGAAAGTATATGGAAGGTCTGTGTGTCACAGCATCAGGATTTTCTTCAAAAACAGGCTCAGGTCAAGGAGTGCCAACAGATCTTTAGCCAAGTAGAGTACCAGAAGAAAAAAGCATGGAATGTTATCCTTCTATCCATGTTGGCTGATAAACTATGAAAATCAGCCCTTAGTCTCGCTCTCAGTTAAAATATCTGCTCTGCCTCCACATAAGGCAGGGGTTTATGAATGCACAATAAAGCTGCTTGCACACCGGACGCGAAACGAATTTTTCGCTCTGTCATGCGAAAAATTCGTTTCGCGTCCGGTGTGCGAGCAGCTTAAACCTCTCTTGTCAGAAAAACATATACTGGCATTATTATCTCTTGGCATTATTCTTATTTTCATTTGGAGGAATTAGGCTAAGTGGGGCAATGAGCCATAGATGAGGGCATATCTGGAAACAAAGTTGAAACAATTTTACAACAATGAAGTCACAGCAGTGCAACAATACAACCATTTCACTTTTGAGAAAGACATTCAGCATCATATTTATAGCTTCAGTGTTTATTAATTATGTTCGGTTTTTGTATGCAATGTTTCTGTTTATGTTCTTTTATATGTTTCCCTTTTTCCCCGTGTCTATATGCGCTATTCAAAAGAAGTTAAGGGTCAGAGGAATTTTTTTAATCATGTAATGGAGTGGGCAGAGATATCAGTAAACCACAGAACCTTTCTGAATGTTGTCAGGGGAAATTTGACTGGTCAGCGTTCTCAGTGAGATTGTTCAGGCTCTGGTAATGCCACTTCTGCAGATTGGACCAGGAGCTTGGTTCCAGGACAACACAAAACGTTATTGCAATAGGGTGATGACCGACTTCCTGCAGCAGCAGAAATTTCAACGCATAGACAGACCATGCCATTTCACCGTTCTTGTCATCCAGTGAGTTTGCATGGGATGAACTAGGACGGTGAATCAAATCAAATTTCTAAAGCACATTTAAAACAACTCACGTTGACCAAAGTGCTGTACAGAGCAAAGCAAATAGCTAAAATCAGAAGTACAATTAAGAAAACACCAACATAGACAGCAGGTAACACAGCACATAAACACAAAATATAAATACATAATTAGCCATAACCAGGGGATTCAAATCCTTGAGAAAACAGGTATGTTTTCAGCCTGGATTTAAATGTGTCTATGGAAGGGGAAGATCTTATATGGAGGGGAGTGCTATTCCACAATCTGGGGGCTGTAACTACAAAGGCGCAGTCACCCTAGAGCTTGAGTTTAGGTCGTGGGACAACCAGTAGCCCCAAGTTAGCCGACCTAAGTGACCTAGAGGTAGAATAAGGGGTTAAGAAGTCAGCGATATAGGTGGGGGCCAGTCCATTTAAAGCTTTATAAACAAATTGGAGTATCTTAAAATCTATTGTAAAAGGAACCGGCAGCCAGTGGAGAGAAGCTAAAACAGGAGTAATATGGACCATCTTCCTGGTTCCTGTTAAGAGCCTGGCTGCAGAGTTCTGGACCAGTTGGAGCCAGGATAGGGATGTCTTACAAAGCCCAGTGTATAAAGAACTGCAATAGTCCAGCTGAGAGGATATAGATGTGAATGACTTTTAAGATTTGAGAAATGGTTTGATTTTGGCAATGGTGCGCAGGTGGAAAAACTTACTTTAACTACAGCATTGACTTGTTTGTCAAACTTAAAGGCAGAATCAAATATAACAAAGGTTTCTGACATGGGGTTTGATGAGGGTAGAGAGGTTGCCAAGACTGGTAGTACCTGATTTGATGGGGTCAGAAGGGCTAAATAGAATTCCATCAGATCACATCCTTCTGTCCACCTCTGGCAACGGGCTCTGCAATTAGTCTCAGAATGGCAAGCACTCTCAATGTTATTTCCAATGTCTAATTCAGCACCCCTGGCAGCCGCTCTACACTGGATAGCTCCCTCCAGTATCGGCCAGGCCAATGAGAAGGGCTGTCCAATCACCTTCTGCATGATGCCACGCACCTGATCCCCATCTGTATCATGGAGGCTGGCAATATTGTGAGGTTTCGTTCTGGAACCAGTTGCGAGAACACAGGATTGCAGTAAAAGTGGCTTTATTGAACGAGGGGTGTAACCCCCGCAGGGCAGAAGGCAAAGGTACAGAGTCCAAACCAAAAATCACAATCCAGGAGGGCAAAAACAGAATCAATAAACCAGGGCAGCAAACAGTACTCGTGGTCAGGCAAAAATAGGTTCGGTACACAGGCACAGGTTTGTCAGAGAAGCAAAGCCAAAATCCAGAGGGCGAAATCCAAACCGTTACCAGGGCAGCAAACACAAAACTTCGTTCGGGCAAAAAAAAAGGTTCAAAACAGATGCAGACAAAAGAGCAGAGCCAAAAAATCGTAAGTCGGGCGGTCCAGTCAGAAGATTAACACTATGAATACAAAAAGAAAGATAGCAGCACAGGTAAGCAAGAGGAAACGTTCTGACGGGGAACTGCAGTGAGAAGACAGCTTAAATACACTCAAGGGAAGTCACATGCTATGATTAGGATCAGGTGATGAGGATCAGACTAATTACAAAGGAGGGAACATGAGGGAGAACCTAATCACATGAAATTGGCAAAAGCCAAAACGACAGGGAACACGAGACAACCTATGACAAAACATACAGCTCCGGTTAGGGAGTTCTAATGTGCACAGATAATGAGAGGTAGGACAGAGTGGAGCAGGTGCGGAGGATCCGTTGAATTGCAGGAGAGACAAAGTGAAGGCAAGAGGCGGAGACTAGAACAGGTGAGTGCTGAGAGCTTGTTAATCAATTAGTAAGTGCAGCTATACAATCCCTAGTGCTCGTTAGTAAGTTAGTATTATATACAATGTTAGTTTGGGTTAGTAATTTTAAAAACAACAAACTGTTAGTATTGGTTAGTAATATAGAAAAAGAGAGGCTGGAAGCAAACGAGATTGGAAGGAATGTTTGAAACCCAGAAACCATGAAATCACCTAAGCATGTGACACGCAGGACTGGGGAGAAGCTGTAACTTAACAAGAGACCAGACAGGGGAGACAAAGTGCAATGCAGGGCATGAACAAAGACATGGACCGAATCTAACAGAATAGTGGATTGGGAATGGCAAAACGAAAACATGGCAAAGTACAAAAACTATACAGAACATGGCAAAACCTAACAGACATAATCATAAACATAACAGGGAGTGGCAGAATCATAACAAACATGGCAGAATCATGACAGAACAGATCAGAATCATAACAAATATAACACCAGCAGGACAGCAGACGGGACGGGTTGGCGGAAAGCGCAATGTGAATCCGTTACTAACTGCTGGTCTTTCTCTACTTTCCCTGGACATAGTACTCCGCCCGTGCCTGCGCTTTGTCGCCGCCTAAATCGACAAAGTGGTAATACTCCACACCACCTGGAGAGGGCATCTCCAGCACATCCAGTCGGTGTTGGAAGCCCTCAGGTGCACAGGGTTATCTGTTGATCGAGCAAAGTGTTGCAATGCCCAGGACGAGGCACAGTACCTGGGGTACTCCATCGGCCGGGTTACTCAACCCCAAAGAAATGAAGGAAGCTTTAGAGAATGGACCCGCCCGTAAATAAAGCACCAGGTACGTGCCTTCCTGAGCTTGGCAGGGTACTACCGTCGGTTCATCCATCACTTCGCCTCCATAGCCGCACCTCTGACAGACCTGACCAAGAAGGGGCAGCTGGAGAATATCCTGTGGGGTCAACGGAAGGAACCAGCATTTGTGACCCTGAAGACGGCCTTCTGTTCCTTGCTGGTGTATATATATTGCAAAAGCCATATATCAACAACCCCCAGAAACGCCGCCGGCTTCTCTGGGCCTGAGCTCATCTGAGATGGACTGATGCAAAGTGGAAAAGTGTGCTGTGGTCTGACGAGTCCACCTTTCAAATTGTTTTTGGAAAACATGGACATCGTGTCCTTCGGGCTAAAGAGGAAAAGGACCATCCAGATTGTTTCAGCACAAAGTTCAAAAGCTAGCATCTGTGATGGTATGGGGATGTGTTAGTGCCCATGGCATGGGTAACTTGCACATCTGTGAAGACACCATTACTGCTGAAAGGTACATACAGGTTTTGGAGTAACATATGCTGCCATCCAAGCAATGTCTTTTTCAGAGATGTCCCTGCTTATTTCAGCAAGACAATGCCAAGCCACATTTTGCACGTGTTACAACAGCGTGGCTTTGTAGTAAAAGAGTGCAGGTAATAGACTGGCCTGCCTGCAGTCCAGACCTGTCTCCCATTGAAAATGTGTGACGCATTATGAAATGCAAAATATGACAACGGAGACCCCAAACGCTTATTGAGTGTTGTTAAAAGGAAAGGTGATGTAACAGTGGCAAACATGCCCCTGTCCCAGTTTTTTTGGAACGTGTTGCAGGCATCGAATTCAAAATGAGTGAATATTTCCAAAAAAACAATAAAGTTTATCAGTTTCACCATTAAATATTTTGTCTTTGTAGTGCACTCAATTGAATATACTGTAGGTCGAAAAGGATTTGCAAATCATTGTATTCTGTTTTTATTCACGTTTCACACAACGTCTCAACTTCATTGGAATTGGTTTGTATGAAGTGGGCCCTGGAGATCCTTACGGTACTACCTGCTGGGGCACCACTTTATCCTGGTGATGGATCACGCCCCATTGCAATGGATAAGTAAGGAAAAAAATAACAATGCACGGGTCACATGCTGGTTTCTCTTGTTGCAGGCATTCTAGTTCCAGCTGGTGCACCGCCAGGACACCTCCACCGCAGCAAAACGGGGGGATGAGGCAACAGACACGCCCACCACCCATGCTACACTGTCCAGAACCATGGATACCCCTCCCCTTACGGTCCCCCTCCAGCAGCACCATGGACAGCGCCTGCTCTACACTGGACAGCACCCTCCAGCTGCGGACAGCCCAATGAGAAGGGCTCTCCAATCGCCTTCTGCAGGAGGCCACGCACCTGATCCCCATCTGCGTCAGAGCAAATGGCTATTTAAAGCCAGCTAGGCAGCAGACAGGGGGCAGGTTAACTGAAGTGCATTGTGAATGCATTACTAACTGCTGGTCTTCGTCAACTTTCCTATCAGAGTCCGAAGGTGAAGAGAAAGCCTTGCTCTGGCCGCTACTCTACTACATGACAGCGAATTCCCCTAACGGTCTTTGTTCTCAATAAGTTTATGGTCTTTTGGTTTCCTCCTGAAAATGAAATTACCGCCCAGTGGGCTGGACTTTTGCCAACCTGTTGTCCTGCCTGTGCCTCTTTCTGGTGGTTCGCCACAAATGTGTAAATACTAATAGTGGGTACACCAGTAACTGATGGTCCAGCATCGCGTCTGAACATCATTTTGGGTGGTGCATGACTTTTTTAATGAGGGTAAAAATGAGTGTTTAATCAAAGTTTGTTTTGTGTTTTCTCTTCTTGAGTTATCAAAGAATTATTTTGTCATTAGTTGTCACCATGTTAGCTTCTTAGCTTATATTCAAAGACCACAATGGGAAAATGATCAGAGTCACATTTTCATGTTTTGGAATTAAAAACGATCTTAGAGGCAAGCACTGAAAAAATATGCAAAACATATCAAATATAATAATAATAATAATAATAATAATATTATTATATATTATTATAAATATTATTATAACAGATAATACATAAAATACACAAAAATGCAAAATTCGGACTCTGATCGTTCTTCCTTTCTGGTCTTCATTTGTATGCACAAATATTTTTGATCCTTGACTAGGACTTGATCTGTTTTAATTAAAATGTCTTTGATTACCGAGTTTTCCAACGATAAGAATAAGCCGTTGGCAGTTAAATACAGTGCTTCCTTCTTAAGGGGAGGAGAAACCTTTTGGAAAAAATTGTCATTTTTGGATAGAAATCATTCATACTTGGTGTATTGACAGTATATGACCTGAAATACACAAAATATGAATTTGACCTAATTTGCATAATTAGGTCATGTGATTCAAGATGGCCACCACCCCGATTTCACCATTATTTCTTTGCCTTATATCTCAGGACTGAAGCAAGATATTTGAATCAATTTTTTTATTAGATTTAGTTATGTCTACACCTTCTTCTGAACTAGAATAAAGCATTTACACATAATACTAGAGATTTGGTGGGGTAAAAGAGGATTTTGCCATTTTTCGCCCCCTCGGTATGAAATGTAAATCACCATAACTCACAGACCCAAAGTGCTAAACCAAAACTTTTAATTCAGTAGACTTCCTGATATGTTCACTGACTTCTGTCAAAATTTCATGAGAAATGCTCCACAAATAAGTGAGATATAGTGCCTTAAATGATCGCAATCGGGGCAAAAATCAGGTTTCGAGAAAATCCAGGTTAAAGTCAAAGTACACCTACAAATCATTGTAACAGTCAACTTAGAACATTAAAATGCCCCTGAAGCATAAACTTCTCCCTCCTGCTCCCTCTGATTGTCCTGTTCTTGAGCAGATTGAAGTGATTTGCTCTTTCTTTTGGCTTTTTCAGAGGTTGGCCTTCTCTGCCCCCCTAATACATGACGCATCCACCTGCTCTTAATTATGAATGATTAAACTTTTAAGACCAAAATTAAAATTTAGATAAAAATTGCGAAAAACCATAATTTTTTGGGTTTCTCCTCCCCTTAATGCAATGTTGCAACAACTAAATAGAAAGTGTTTTATTCACTTTACAAAAAGGATGAACTACAACGTGTTTGTTTTAAGCACATCTTGCACTATCCCCAGCTTCATAATTATTTGATTACCAAAAAAAATCGAAAATTAGCTACAAATATCAGCAAATAAAGAACGTTGATTGAAATGCGATTCCGTGTCGAAGTGACGCGTTTTCTTTCTTGCGTTTCCTAATTGAGATAAACTGTCCACACCTGATAATGCTGAATGTTTTCAGAGTTTACATAATTTTAATTTAAATGAATGATTGGAAACAGATCAAGACCAATAATTATTTTCAAGGGATGAACTGTGCTTCACCAATTGTCAATTCACCAACCGTCACTCACTCACACACACACCCGCCGCACGCGCGCGCGCACACACACACACACACACACACACACACACACACAGCAGCACGCGCGCACGCACAAACACATGCACGCGCGAACGTAAAACTCGAACAAACATGGACCTCCACCCTCAGTTATCGCTGTATTTGCTCTTTGACCAGGAGTGTTGGGTGTAAACTCTGCTTATCCCTGCGTTTTTAACGACGAGCAGTTCGGGGACTTCCAAACAGGGACTACCTCCCCTTCTCTTTCTGAGTTTAACTGCCTTTCGAAAACTAATCTAGCAATATTTTATTTGACGAAATATGGCTGACATCAAAGATGATACTTTAGACAAAATTCGTTTTTAATAATGTAGCTCCAGACATGCAGACCCTGTCTTGTATAATCATGACAAGAGTAATGAGAATGACGTTTCAGTGGGTTGAAAAAGTGAAGGACTTCCCCTGAGAGGTGGTGCAAAACAACGGGAAGACGCGCGCACGCACGAGAGCCTTGTGTAAATGCAAAAGCATCTATCTTAATTCCTTTCTGTAGAAGTGGGACCCCAATGAAATCCCAACGGGCGACCGAAAAAGGTATTGGCCATTTGTGCAATTTTTCTATTCTTAGAGAGAGTTCGAAAAACTAGGCGTTGTCACATGGGCAGCCCCACTAATCCGCTTTTAATTTCACTTTCATTTTCAAAATCTAGAGCTTCATTGAGAACTACTTACGGTTTTATGTCAGAGGCATTTCGCGTTACCAGGTTTGTAAGAAGGTAGGTACTTAATCCAGCTAAACTTGAAACGAATTATTTGCCGTGGATTATGTTAGGATCAGAAATTAGACTACCACTGCACATGACGGGAGGTTGTGTTTCTTCTTTCGTGACGAGGGAAGTTTTTCTTCCCCACGTCGTGCTTTTTTTGAATTGCTCATGAACGTCGCAGTGGCCGCTAACGCCAATAGTTAATATAACAATTACAGATTTATTTATTTATTTATTTCCCCCCAGTTTGACAGGATTTGGCCGGGCAGCACGGAAGAGTGATGGCATCGGACGGTCCTATTCCGCTGGTTGAATGCTCTTGGGACGGCGACATCAGAGTGAACCCCGAGGCCATCCGGATATTGTCCCGCCTCCCGCCCCCTCTTCGGGTCGTCAGCATCTTCGGACCTCGCCAGTCGGGGAAGTCCTACCTGCTCAACGTCCTTGCGGGCAGCGCAGGTAACGGAATACCGTGCTCTGTTCGGGTTTTGCCAATAAGCCTATCAAACAGTGTACGTGGTTTCTGCCATTCTTGTAGTCTTAGAGCAGCCCTGTAGCCAATGTCCAGTCTGGCCTGCTAATTGAAATCTAATCATTCACAATGAATTAGTTCATATTAGTCTATATTAATGCTCTTTTACTGCCATACTTTTTGTTTTTGAACATGATATGTAAATTAAAATATAATTCAATGATTTGCAAATCATTTAAACTTTACATTCAATAGGAAATAGAACAAAGACTGCATATCAGATGTCAAAGCTAAAAAAAAAAAAAAAAAAAAAAAGGTTTTTTGAGGAATATCTGCTCATTATCCCTCCGCCATATCATACAGGGGGATGTGGTCATCAGTGTGGATGTCTGTCTGTATGTCTGTCTGTAGCTCCATCCCTCTGTATGTGTACATTTCTTTTCTGGAGCATAACTCGAATACCATTCAGTAGTTTTTGACAAAACTTACTTTGCATATTAATCAAGTCCTTGGCCGTTGCCTTTTGATATTTGGGGATTTCTGAGATTAGACTGCGGGGCCGGGGGATATGTCATCTTCTGATGAATGACTCTAATATTGAATTGGATGCTAGCAACATGTTTCAAAAAAGTCAGAACAGGGTCAGTGTTGACCACTGTGCTGCATCAGCTTTTTTTAACAACACTCCGTGACCGGTTGGGAACTGAGGAGACGAACGGCTGTAGTTTTGAAAGCAAAATTCCCATTTTTGCTAGTTGTAGGATTTCAGTAGCTCAACACTTCACCATCATCCTTTGTCATATTTCTCATTTCATAATGCGCCAAATATTTTCAGAGGGGGACATACTGTAAATTATGAAATCCTCAAATTATTTGCAATTTTACTTTGAGAAACTTTATTCTGAAATTGTTGAACTATTGTCCCATACGGACCTTCATAGAGTGGTGAAGCCCTTGCCAACTTTATATCTGAAAGATCCGGCCTCTCTGTGTTGCTCTTTTTGTGTTCAATCATGTTACTGACTTATTGCTAATTAATCTAATTAGCTGTGAGATGTTCCACCTGATGTACTTTTTTTTATGGCATCATGCAATTTTCCCAGTCTTTTGTTGCCCTGTCCTAGCTTTTTTGAAATGTGTTGCGGGCACCAGATAAATAATGAGAAGATATTTTTCAAAAACAATAATATTTCTCTCTTTCAACATCTGATAGTCGTTTTTCAATCAAATACAGAGTTTAAATGATTTGCAAAACATTTTATTCTGTTTTTATTTTCATTTCACACCGCGTCACAACGTTTTTGGAAATGGGTTTGTATGTGACCGAGTTTCAGCAGGCCTATATTCTCATACTCAGATAATAAATGAAATATGAATATTTCCTAAATGTTCTAACTCTACTCTTTCAAAATAAGAAGCACGAAACACTTTCCCACCACGGGACGGCGGATATCAGGCCTTGAAACAAAACGTGGCAGAGGGACAGATGGACAGACGAGAGGACGGACGAGAGCATGAAAGTGCACATCTACACAATAAGATGTAGCTGTACAGTTGGAAGCAGAATTATTGAACCCCCAAGCAAATGTTGCTAAATGGGTAAAACTAGTGATAAAAATTCAGTTTCAATCATTGCATTAATTAAAGACAACTGATTTAAATAATCCTTTGCATTGAAAAAAGGTATTTTTTCAAAACTTGTAAATAATACTTTTATTTTTTTATAATTTTCTATTATTTTTTAATTTTTATTTTTAATAATACTAAATCTTCCTGCAGAAGAACCTGCAGAATTATTGACCCCCCCCCCCACAGTGACCTCCAAACATAAAAAAAATTGTTTTTACTCAAAATCTGACCTTTTCTAAACATTGCCACCCTCAATTGATTGATTGGTTGATTGATTGTATGACTCAGAATTAATTCTTGCCCTATTTAAGCAACTGTCCTGCTTAAGCTCACATTAGCACCATGCCTAAGTCAAGAGAGCTGTCATTACAGATCAGAAAGAGATCATTGAATTCCACAAGAAAGGGAAAGGGAACAAGACCATTGCAAAGACATTAAATGTACCTAGAGATACAGCTGCAAACATCATTCGCAAGTTCAAGGCCGAGGGTACTGTGGCAAACCTACCAGGACGTGGCAGAGAAAGGAAGATTACCCCTGCTACTGCCAGATGGAAGATTACCCCTGCTACTGCCAGATGGAAGATTACCCCTGCTACTGCCAGATGGAAGATTACCCCTGCTACTGCCAGATGGAGGATTACCCCCTGCTACTGCCAGATGGAAGATTACCCCTGCTACTGCCAGATGGAAGATTACCCCTGCTACTGCCAGATGGAGGATTACCCCTGCTACTGCCAGATGGAAGATCACCCCTGCAACTGCTAGATGGAAGATCACCCCTGCTACTGCCAGATAGAAGATTACCCCTGCTACTGCCAGATGGAGGATTACTCCTGCTACTGCCAGATGGAAGATCACCCCTGCAACTGCTAGATGGAAGATCACCCCTGCTACTGCCAGATGGAAGATCACCCCTGCTACTGCCAGATGGAAGATTACCCCTGCTACTGCCAGATGGAAGATTACCCCTGCTACTGCCAGATGGAAGATTACCCCTGCTACTGCCAGATAGAAGATTACCCCTGCTACTGCCAGATGGAGGATTACCCCTGCTACTGCCAGATGGAAGATCACCCCTGCAACTGCTAGATGGAAGATCACCCCTGCTACTGCCAGATGGAAGATTACCCCTGCTACTGCCAGATGGAGGATTACTCCTGCTACTGCCAGATGGAAGATCACCCCTGCTACTGCCAGATGGAAGATCACCCCTGCTACTGCCAGATGGAAGATTACCCCTGCTACTGCCAGATGGAAGATTACCCCTGCTACTGCCAGATGGAAGATTACCCCTGCTACTGCCAGATGGCTTGGAAGACAAGTGAATAAAAACCCCAGACTAACTGCCAAGGACCTGCAGGAGGACCTGGTGAGAGCAGGTACTGATGTTTCTCTTGATACAGTACGGCGCACATTACACAAGCAACGGCTACATGCCAGGACCCCCCGACATACACCACTCCTAACCTCAAAGCACAAGAAAAGTCGACTCCAGTATGCCAAAACCCACCTGGATAAGCCTCAGAAGTTCTGGGATTCTGTTTTATGGACGGATGAGACTAAACTTGAACTCTTTGGCCCAATGGATCAGCGCTGTGTCTGGAGGAAGAAAAATGAAGCCTACGCAGAGAAGAACACCCTACCCACAGTGAAGCATGGGGGAGGCTCTGTGATGCTGTGGGGAGGTTTTGCTTCCTCAGGCACGGGAAATCTTCAACGTGTAGAAGGGAAGATGGATTCTTGTGTGTACCAGGAAATTCTGGAGAAGAATGTGATGCCCTCAGTGAGAGAGCTTAGGCTTGGGCGTAACTGGTGGCTACAGCAAGATAATGACCCAAAGGACCGGTCAAAGTCACCCCAAGCCTTGTTCAAGAAGAGGTCCTGGAAGGTGTTGGAATGGCCCTCGCAATCACCTGACCTTAACCCAATTGAGAATCTTTGGTGGGACTTGAGGAAGGCAGTTGCGGGGCGCAAGCCAGGAAACTTGACAGAGCTTGAAGCCTTTGCAAAAGAAGAGAGGGCCAGGATCCCCAAGGAACGTTGCCAGAGGTCAATTTCTACCTACCAGACCCATCTCAAGCAGGTTATTGATGCCAAAAGATGTGCCATTAAATATTAGAGACAGTTACTATAAGGGGCTCAATATTTCTGCAAGTCTGATAATCAGTTATTGTTGTGTAGTTTTTCTGTTTTCCTAAAACTTGTTGTTTTATGAGCTTGAATAAAGTATTTGATCTATTTCTGAGTATTTTGCATCATTAAAAGTCCTTTATTGTCATACAGTTTTGTGAATGACGAAATTTGCTCGGGGGTTCAATAATTCTGCTTTCAACTGTATATTAAATATCATTAAGAAATATTGAACAGTTAGGGAGCTCTGGCCTGAAAAAGAAGTGCGATGGACGGAAGGACAGACGGAAATGCAGAAAGACATCACTCATTCCTATATCCCCATTCACTTTGTGGCAGGGGATAATAATTTTGAGTTCCAACACCTCTACCCCTTACTGAAAGGGTATTGGAGTGGTTTTGGAAGTGGGGGCGACAGTTCAATGCTGGTGAGGCTTGTTGAATCTGCGCCTTTCCAGGCTGGAATTACATATTACGGCGCATTCCTGCTAAACAGCTGTTTTCACATTGTGAGATGTAGCAAATGGGCTCACACCAAACATTTTTTATAAGGACATTTTTTCAGTCACACCAACCCAGCTTTTTTTTTTTTTTCTAGACTTCCGGACTTAGTGCAGGAATACTTTTTAAGGTCGTCTGTTTTTGCCCTGAGAAAATGGAGCGCAAGCCTTTCACCAAGATCACAAAAAACAAGAAAGTCCGGGTACAGATTTTCAAAGCGTTATTATTGCAGTGCACTGACACGCCATAGAAATAGCCCTTTAATGGATCCTTCTGAACAGAGGTACATTGTGTTTTGCTCTGCTCTGGCCTCGCTGTGGGCAGTGGTTTGTCGGCCTGTGAAGGAATAATTAAGGGTAATGGCTCTTTGACCTGTAGGGTTCAGCGTGTCAGGGGAGAGCTTTCCCAAAGACCTGTGCATCAATATGTGGACTGCGGCAAACGCAGAGCATCCCGGACACACCCTGGTCCTTCTGGACACTGACGGGTTTGAGGATGACCTGGTGAGTTCAACCCCCTAAAACCTACACACCCATATATGAGTCTGTCGAGTCCAGCTGCTGTATTCAACCCTGTGAAACTTCAGGCCAGTTTTAAATTAGATTCCAAGGTTTCCGACCATCCCAAAAAATGTCCTGCTGAATTACAGGGAAATACATGGAAAATAATGTACAAGATCTAGATATTTTACATTTGATGTAATGCTGTGGCCATAAAAACATGGCATCCTGGGTTTGAATATTTCTCCCAATGTATATGTGATGTAGCTTTATGGAAGTGCTACAGCCGGCAGATACAGAATACAGTATGTACGGTATGTGACATTAAACATGCCTTTCTGACATTAGACCTTCTTAAGGGAAAACTAAACTTCAGTGAATAATTCAAAGTTTCAGGAGTTAAGGAGTCATTCTATTGACTCACACTACAGGAAAAACTGCTGACTAGTCTATCCTGGGTGAGGCTGAATAGTTTGGTCTACTCATTTTGTGCCTACTGATCACCATGAAAAAAATGAGTACACCAACTTAACTTCTTTGTGTTGACAGTACTTAACCTAGTGGTTTCAAAACTTGATCCTGGTTCCCCCCAAGTATGCTAGTTTTTGCTTCAACCATGATTGCAATCTCAAAATCTTAGCAAGCGGTTAAATTGTCTTAATTTTGGTACATTTCAGGATCAGAGTAGTTGTTTACCCTCTCAAGACTCATTTTCATGGAAACATTAATGTGAGATGATAAATAACTGTTGTAAACAAGAAATTTACCTAATTTAGACAATTTATGTTTGTGTGTCTGTGTGTGTGTGGAAGTGTATGTGTGTGTGTGTGTGTTGTGTGTGTCTGTGTGAATGGGTGTGTGTGGGAGTGTGAGTGTGTGTTTGTGAGTGTAAGAGTGTGTGTGTGTGTGTGTGTGTGTGAGTCTGTGTGTGCACATTCATGTGTTTGTGTGTGTGTGAGTGGGTGTGTGCACGTGCGTGTGTTTGTGTGTGCGCGAGTGGGTGTATATGTGTGTGTGTCCAAGTGTGTGAGTCTGTGTGTGCACGTGCTCGGGTGTGTGTGTTTATGTGTGTGCGAGTGCGTGTGTGCACCTGCATGTGTGTGTGTGTGTGTGTGTGTGTGTGTGAGAGAGCGTCTGTGTGCACATGCATGAGTTTGTGTGTGTGTGCGCATGTGTGTCTGTGCCTGTGTGTGTGTGAGTCTGTGTGCGCATATGTATGTGTATGTGTGTGTGTACATGTCTGCTTAACGAGCATGCGTGTGTGTGTGTGTGTGTGTGTGTGTGTACATGTCTGCTTAATGAGCGTGTGTGTGTGTGTGTGTGTACATGTATGCGTGATCCTCTGTTTTGTGCTTCTCCCGCAGTTGATTGAGGGAGCAGCGTTTACCTGCCCGATCTTCACCCTGTCCCTACTGCTCAGCTCCGTCTTCCTGTTCAACACCTGGGGCCCCGTTAGTATAGAAACTCTGGACCAGCTCCTGTATCCTCCTGTATATGTGTGACCAGGAAGTGGAAGTGACCTCACATTTGCCCAGAGGTGTAAAACCTAGGGAACAGGAAGTAAAAAGCCCTGCCGTTTCTTTGCTCCATCTAATAATTCTGCCAGTGATTTCACTTACTGTAATTGTACCTTCTGGCTGAGGAAGTGTGACAATGAGGAAACTCTTGTGGTTGGAACAAAGCACTGAGTCTACAGGTGAAAGAGACACAGAGCAGGTCTTTTCCGTTCCATCTCTGGTAGCACCATAGAGTTGTGTTGCTGAAAGGAGCTGCGTCACGACTGCTGCACGTGCTCAGAACGTACATCCCAAGAAAGTGAATCTGCTTGACTGCAAGTCATAATCTGACTCCATCCTTGCCAATCCGTCTTCATTTTGCATTGTATTTATGTATTTTAGTTACTCTGGCATTATGCTTCTTATATTAAAGGAGCTGTGTCACGATTACTGCACATGCTCACAACTTTGAATGAAGTAAATCGTTCACAGCTGCCAGTCAAAATCTTGAAGGAATTTTTTTTCCTTTATGATTACTGGCAACGGCAATCTGATTAAATTCTTTGTATCCCTTGGCTAAAGCTTAAAATAGCACTTTGAATCCTCAAATTTCCATAGAAAGCTCGTTAATATAAAAAGCATACTGCCGGAGTAACTAAAATATATAAATACAATGCAAAATGAAGACAGATTGGCAAGGATGGAGTCAGATTATGACTTGCAGTCAAGCAGATTCACTGTCTTGAGATGTACATTCTGAGCATGAGCAGTAATCCTAACACAGCTCCTTTAAGGTCTGATCACCTTTTCTGATCCTTAACAAGAGATTCACAGCCATATAACCTCACTGGAAAATCAGGTGAGCGTACCTAAAATTGGCTGGACCGGTGAAAATTTGCTGCCGCAGTTTGTGTGGTGCGTGCGAGATTTCGACATGGACCTGGCCTTGGGCGGGGTGGACCTCGTGCCTGAGGACTACGTGGATTCTGTTTACAACGAGGCCAAAGGTTTGCTATCAGTGCACCATTTACAGAAATCCCAGTGTTGCTGACATTCGAACATTCCCAATGTTCCCAACATCAAATTATTTACAGTAATTCCACCTTTCACAATATACAGTATTAACGACATTCCCCACATTCACAAAACTATTTAAAGTGGCGGAGTTCAGTCATTAGATGCGAGTGAGGGCGTGGATACGAAAGTGCAGGCAGGATCTGGTGAATTATTGGGAAAATTAAAGATGGCGATAAAAAGACTTTACCACTATTTCTACTGATGTACAAACACATGATGCACCGGTAAGTCCCTCTCTTATTTTATTGTATTATTGTTATTTTTCTCTGACTCCAGACCTGCAGTCTCCCTCCAGCATCATTTGTAAGCTGTTCTCGCGGGAGAGGATGGAGATATTTGCTTTAGGTCACCCTCAGAGCGACACTGCGGACCTGCAGGAGGTCCCTCTGTATGGGCTCGACCCCTGCTTCACCCGGCAGGCTAAAGCCCTGATGAGGAGCATCTCCAGCAGCAGCCCCAAAGCCTTCCAGAACCATCTCCCTCTGAGTGGCAGAGGTGAGCAGTGTGATTGCCGGGAATTCTCCCCTCTCCTCACTGGTTTTAGTGGTGGCGGCCATTTTGGCTCACTTTCTACTGACTACTGATGGTGTCTATGCCATGTTTTATCATGGAACGGACTGCCTCAGCTCACTTCCTACCAGACTCACTGATGCATTCGAAAATCAATTCAGACAAAAATAGCAAACCAAAGAGAGATAAGCCTAGCGCACATTTACGGCGGTCATCACTCTGTGCAGTTTGGTGTTGAAGGCTGTAAGAAACTGCAAAGATTACATTTGTTTGTTTTTGTTAGTGAGAGTAAGTTCAGGGTAAATAGTGCGGTGTGAGGTAACTGGCCAGTCTTCCTTCAGAGCTGGGGCACATGTTGGAGCAGTTTGTGGGCAGCATGTCGAGAGGCGACCTGATTCAGCTGGGCAGCGCAGTGACTGCGGAGAGCATGCAGGCTGAGGGTAACCAGGAAACAGGCTTGCCCAGAATCTGGGAGGTCCCCACAAACCGGCAAGAGGTCCCCAAAATAAAGGTGGAAACTCAGATCCCGCTGAATGCCGCACCTGCAGATACATATAGACCGCCAGCTGCTAGCGGGGGAGCAAGCGGGATAACGGTGAGCTGTGTGTGTGTGTTTGAGAGAATGAATTTGTCTTCGTATGTGAGTGCATATGTGTGTGTGTGTGTGTTTCAGTGTGTGTGAGAGATTGTGTGTATGTGTTTGAGAGCATGTGTTAGAGAATGAATGTCTTTGTGCGTGAGAGTGCATATGTGCGTGTGTGTGTGTGTGTGTGTGTGCGTGTGTGTGCATGAGTGCACCTGTGACGATCATCGTTATTAGTTTGCTTTCCAGAGGAGGATGGGCTCCCCCACTATAGCTGGGACCCTCCTGAGATTTACTCCCACAAGGAAGTTTTTTTTCTCACTTCAGTTTGGGGATTCACCCCCCCCCCATCTTACCTAACGTGCTATAGAGGGGATAAGGCTGGGCACTGCTGCCCTTTTTTGCTCCTCAAAGAGCCTTTTTGATAGTCTGTCTGTGAAAAGCGCTATACAAATAAAATTGAGTTGAAATTGAATTGAATGGTAGTGTTATGGCCCCAATTTGTTATGGCGTCAATTTGTTATGGCCCTAATTTGTTATGGCGTAGCGGACAGCAAGGGATGACAGACAAAATTTTAAAACTTTAACGGATTTTACTAAACAAACCCTTTGAACTAATCTACAATCTACTCTACTGACCAAGATTGAAAAAAAAAAAAAAAGATATTTACAGACCCTTGGTAATGGAGATGGCGCTGCTATGTTGCGATGTCCTGGGACAGGAAAATGCTCCAACACAGGCAAAAAATCCACAAAAAAAAAAAACTGCAGGTCTTGAAAAGAGTGACAGGTCTGGTCAAATGTATCCTTCCACAATTTCTCCTTGCAATTTCTCCTACTCCCTTTCACTCTCTCAATTTTTCTCCTTATATACTCTTTTCCAGCCCCCTCCCATTCTCTGGGACATTCCCCTCTGAGGCATGCCCAGGACATGCCCCAACCTAGCTCCAGACTGGGCTTAACAAAAAAAATTGTCAATACTGCCATCTAGTGGCTTTTTTTTCCCACATTACACCTCCATTCCAAAAGGGAAAAATTTTGACTCATAAAGGCAAAATTTTTCTTTTCAATACAAAAATGGTTAAGTAGACACTTGTATTTATATACATATAATACTATATGCTAATAAACACGTGATATATATACACATATTCAAACACGGGATAAGCAATCAGCAATTACATTGTCAGTACCCTTTACATGCTTAATTTCCAAGTCAAACTCCTGTAAAATCAAACTCAATCCGATTCTTGTTTTTCATCTTACTCAAAAACATTAACGGATTGTGGTCAGTATATACAATCATTGGCTTTTGCCCTGTACAAACATAAACCTCAAAGTGTTGTAAGGATATAACCAGAGCCAACAGCTCCTTCTCAATTGTGGAATAGTTCTTTTGGTGGCGATTGAACTTCCTGGAGAAGTATGCCACGGGATGCTCAATGTCATCAGAGTCACTTCTCTGTAGGAGCACAGATCCACAAGCTTGGTCGCTAGCATCGACCGCCATGGAGAACGGTTTGTTGAAGTCAGGAGATTTGAGCACGGGGAAGTGACACAGCAGAGACTTCAGGCGATCGAAGGCTCTTTGGCATGCTTCATCCCAAGTGAACTTTACGCCTTTCTTCAGTTGGTTGGTGAGACTGAGAGCAATCTCAGCAAAGTTCTTGCAGAACTTGCGGTAGTACCCGATCATTCCAAGGAAGCGGCGCAAAGCTTTTTTGTTGTGGGGAACTGGAAAGTCCATGATGGCTTGGACTTTACCATTTATGGGTGCCACCTTACCCTGGCCTATGACGTAGCCAAGATACGTGACAGTAGCACAACCAAAGTCACTCTTGTTCAGGTTAACAGTCAGGTTAACCTGGGTCAAGCGCTGGAACAACGTCTCTACATCTTTCAGATGTTCTTCCCAGGAGTCACTCCATGTGATCAGGTCGTCGATGTACGCACCCGTGTGTGGCAGTCCGGCGATTGTAGACTGTATCATCCTTTGAACGTGGCTGGGGCATTTTTTCATGCCAAAGGGTAGGACTTCATACTGGTATAACCCAGATGGTGTGGCAAAAGCAGAGATGCTCTTGGCCCTCTCAGTGAAAGGCACACACTAATAACCCTTCAATAAATCAATCTTGGTCAGAAACTTTGCTTGCCCTATTCTATCGATACAATCATCAATCCTAGGTATTGGAAACACATCAGTTCTAGTTACAGCATTGACTTTGCGATAATCTGTACAGTATCTAGTACTTCCATCAGGTTTTGGAACTAGAACACGAGGTGAACTCCAATCTGAGTTAGAGGGTCTGATAATATCATGTTCTAACATGTACTCAACCTCTTTCTCAGCAATCTTTCTCTTTTCAGGATTCATCCGGTACGGATGCTGTTTTATTGGTTTGGCATCACCAACATCTTCATCATGAGAGGCTATAGAAACTCTCTTTGGAACATCAGGAAATAGATCTTTATATTTCTTGATCAACCTCTTAAACTGATCTTTCTGTGAGGGTTCTAAGTGCTGGAGTTTTACATCAAGATTTTGCAACACTTCAGAATTTGACAATTTACATGAAAGAACTTCAGCTTTAATTCTAGGTTCATCATCTTGAAACTCCCCCTCATCTTCACAAGTCTCGGCCTTAGGAGGATCTGAAGTGACAGCTGCAACCCTAGCATTCCTATCATGATAAGGCTTCAGCATGTTAATGTGACACAACTGTTTTGGCTTTCTCCTATCTGGAGTCTTCACAATGTAATTGAGATCATTGAGTTTTGTCAGAATTTCATAAGGACCATGAAATCTAGCCTGCAATGGATTGGACTGCAAGGGAAACAACACAAGGACCTTGTCTCCTAGTTTAAACTCACGGCTTCTAGCCTTATGATCATACCAAGTTTTCATTTTTCCCTGACTTGATTTCAAGTTCTCTTTGGCTAGGTCACAAGCTGCACGCAGTCTTTCCTTGAACTTGCTAACATAGTCTAACAGACTGATATGCGGCTCTTTCTCTTGCCATTGTTCACTCAACAATAGCAAAGGTCCTCTCACTTCATGGCCAAACACTAGTTCAAACGGACTGAATCCAGTAGACTCCTGCTCTGCTTCTCTAGCTGCAGACAACAGCAAATAAACACCTTCATCCCAGTCTTTCTCATGGTCATAACAATAAGTCCTCATCATTGTCTTGAGAGTGGAATGAAACCGCTCTAAGGCACCCTGAAGCTCTGGATGATAGGCACTGGAAAGAATCTGCTTCGCACCTAGTTCATACACAACCTGCTGAAACAATCCGGAAGTGAAATTGCTACATTGATCTGACTGAATTTCCCTGGGAAGGCCAAACAAGGTGAAGAACTTTATCAAAGCCTTCGAGATTGCAGTTACCTTGATGTTGCGTAGAGGTATGGCTTCAGGGAATCTGGTAGAAGCACACATGATTGTCAACAAGTACTGATTTCTAGATCTAGTCTTGGGTAATGGACCAATACAATCAATGATGACCTTGGAGAAGGGCTCCCCAAATGCTGGGATAGGCTGCAATGGAGCTACAGGTGGGTCTAACTGGTGTTTTCCAACTACCTGACAAGAGTGACAGGTTTTGCAAAAGTTGGAAGCATCTTTCCGAAGTCCAGGCCAGAAGAAGTGTTTCATGATCTTGTCAACAGTCTTGTTAACACCAAGATGACCTCCTATAGGCAAACTATGAGCCATTGTTAAAATCTCATTCCTGTTGACCTTCGGAACAACAATTTGCTTGACCACTGCCCAATCTGCATTGGCAGGGATATCAGGAGGGCGCCACTTCCGCATCAACACTCCATCCTTGAGATAATACCCAACTGGAACTGTGTCTATTTCTTCATCAGGAAGGGCTCTCTTCTTAAGTACACAAATTTCAGGATCATTGGTTTGCTCCTGAATCAACCGCTTTCTGGACAGAGACAAGTCTCCAGACACATCAGAATCACCAGACCCATCTGGCTGGCTGAATAGAGAACTGATAAAAGTGTCTGATAAGTCCTCAAATGGAGAAACCATGGTAGGCTGAACAGAGTCATGAGGCGAACCACCTGAGTCATGACTATTCAATGTGCTGGATGGCACCACATCATCTTCTTCTGGAGCCTTCTTAGCCATAGCACGGGTCACTGCACAGGAAGGATACAGAGGTGGGTCTTCATCGCCATCTTCAGTGCTCGGCTGTGAAGTAAGATGAACAGGGGGAACTACATTGCCCCCAGCCAGGTCATTGCCTAGCAACAGAGAAACACCCTTGATAGGTAGACTTGACATAAGTCCCACCTTTACCTGTCCTGTAACTAAATCTGACTTCAAGAATACAGAGCGCAGGGGTACAGATACAGTCCTCCCTTCAATACCTTGTACAAGTATGAAATCCCCAGAAGCGGTCTCATCACGTAACTCAAGGAGTCCATCAACAAAAGTGACTGAGAAGCTCCGGTATCCCTTAGGATATATATGGGTACAGGAGGAGAATGCTCAGTCAGAGCCACAAATCCCTCTGACACAAATGGAAGAAATTCCTCCCTCACAAAGTCAGCAGTATCAGGCTTCTTAGCCTCACAAGGAACAGGCAATTTAGCAGATCGGTCATCTACTACAGGGGTTTCTAACCTTGTCTTCACAAAGGCATTGGGTTTGGTATCCTTTTCTTTTTCTTTCTTAGCTTTAAGGAACCAACAGTTAGTTGTAACATGACCAGATTTCTTGCAATAATTGCAAACTAGACCACTTTGTCACTGTCAGCTTTCACATTTTGATCAGACCTTTGACGGATTTCTGAGCACCATCACCAGATTTGTCTTTGTCTTTGGGTGAGGAATCTTGGGTATCCCCGTTACCTTTCTTCTGAAATTGGGACCATCTATTGTTACTGCTGGACTGAAATTTGGACTTATGTGTGAGAACATATTCGTCTGCAAACTTGGCAGCTGATTGCAAATTCAGTGCTTGCTTCTCATTAAGGTAGGTCTTAATATCATCCTTGACACAGTTCTTGAATTCTTCAACTAACACCATCTCTTTTAGTGAGTTGAAATCATCCTTGACCTCCATAGAAGTACACCAGCGCTCAAAGCAAACCTTCTTCTCGTTAGCAAATTCCACATAAGTCTGATTGTCAGATTTCTTCAGACCTCTGAATTTCTGTCGGTAAGCCTCTGGAACCAACTCATAAGCTGTCAAAATAACCTTTTGACAACCTCATAATCAGAGGAATCATCTGCAGACAAAGCCGAATAGGCTTGTTGAGCTTTACCCTTGAGGACAGTTTGCAACATCAGAGGCCAGTGTTCCTTTGGCCACTGACAACTCTTAGCTACCTTCTCGAAGCACTGGAAATACTTATCAACCTCCTTCTCTGAGAATGGAGGCACCAGCTTTACCTCCTGGCTAGCATGAAATTTGTTTTCAGCTTCCATTTTGATTTTTAGTTGCTCCATTTGGAGCCTTTCTTCTCTGTCTAACTTCTGTAATTCGAAATCTCTCTGTCTCTGTCCCTCTCTTTCTGCTCTTTACTCTTTCTCTCTCTCAAATTGTTTTTCTTTTTCCTCCCTTTCTTTCTCTCTTTCTGCTCTCTCGAATGCTCTTTCCTCTCTTTCAATCTCTAGCATTTTTAATTTAAGTTCCATTTCTACATTTGGATTTTCCACTGGAAACTGTTCCAGATCTCCTGGTGCAAACTCATTTTCATCAATGTAATATTCAACAATCTCTCTAGTCAGTCTTGCTTTTCACATGGCTGGTTTTACATCTGTCAGCTCTAACTGTCTGCATATTTCTAGCAGTTCTGTCTTTTTAAAAGACTTCAAAACCTCTACGGTTGGTGATGCCAAGAAATCATCCATTGCTGTTGATCTGTCAATATATATCTAGGAAAATTCAAAAACAATTTCACAATTTGAAATTTTAGATTTTCAATAAATGACTCACACAATGGTCTATCCCGGACGAGCCCCCAATTTGTTATGGCCCCAATTTGTTATGGCGTCAATTTGTTATGGCCCCAATTTGTTATGGCGTAGCGGACAGCAAGGGATGACAGACAAAATTTTAAAACTTTAACAGATTTTACTCAACAAACCCTTTGAACTAATCTACAATCTACTCTACTGACCAAGATTGAAAAAAAAAATGAGATGTTTACAGACCCTTGGTAATGGAGATGGAGCTGCTATGTTGCGATGTCCTGGGACAGGAAAATGCTCCAACACGGGCAAAAATCCACAAGAAGCTTCACAGGTCTTGAAAAGAGTGACAGGTCTGGTCAAATGTAACCTTCCACAATTTCTCCTTGCAATTTCTCCTACTCCCTTTCACTCTCTCAATTTTTCTCTTTATATACTCTTTTCCAGCCCCCTCCCATTCTCTGGGACATTCCCCTCTGAGGCATGCCCAGGACATGCCCCAACCTAGCTCCAGACTGGGCTTAACAAAAAAAATTGTCAATACTGCCATCTAGTGGCTTTTTTTTCCCACATTACAATAGTTTTGTTGTATATTATTAAAAGTCCACTATAACGAGTATCTCTCATATTTTTAGTTGCAAATTGAAATAATTGCCATTTTAATTAAAAAAAAGATGAATAAACTAAGTTCAGTCAGTCCGCTCAGGTCCATGGAAACTGTTCATTTTAGTCTGTACTAGCAGATGGTAGCTTGGTCTGTAACCTCTGACCTGGACACACCCTGCAACATAATGAGCTTAATGAGAGAGCAGCAAGCGGCAGCATGAATCCCCAATCTGTCTAAATACACATGCAAACAGCTTTTCAGCCCCTTGGAACTCAATAACATCCTCATTCTGTACTGGAGGCTCTTCTGTGGTATATATTGTGGTACTATATATATATATATATATATATATATATATATATATATATATATATAATGTGAATTTATTGTGGTTCAGAGACTTCAGTGTTATGTCCATTTTGCTTCTGACATTTTACCAACACTTGAACAACAAATATATGAAGGTACGAGTGGAAATCATATGTTTTATTAAGGAACTGCGGCTAATTACTACAGTATTTACCATGGTTAATTCAAAAGGGAACTTGGCATGCAATACAGAGGTTGCAAATTCTGCCGCAAAGTGGAGATGGTGTCATTTCATCCTTGAAAAATGCCTGGCTGAACATTTTTTAAAGCTGCGAATCCTTAAGGAGTACCATCTGTCAAAATCCATAACATCAATACCTTCATCAGTCACACTGTACTCACGGTTCCAGTACAGTTGTTTATTTTTTTCCCCAAAGAGACCTGCAGTTTAAAGGTCCTCTAAGTCTTGTTTCGCGGTTTCTAAGCTAGAATATTTTTTGTCACATACAGCAAACATCTCCTCACGATCCGCTAGCTGCCTGTCCCCTGAATATGCTGTAAAAAAAAAAAAAAAAACGTGGTCCCTGTGGACAGCACAGGCTCCAAAAACTGCAACAAAAACAACCTGGTCCAGCCTGGACCATCCAGCCAATCAAAGACAAAAGGCATGGGGGGGTTTGGGCTTTTTTTTTAAGGGATTGACCATTTCAGGAAGCACGCAAGGGGGAGAGGGGGGGAGGGAGGGGAGAGGAGGAGGGAAGGGCGAGCTAGCTCTCTGTTTTGTTTTATAATGCCTCAAACATCAACAGAACCGAGGTCACCCAACCGTGCTTAGAGCACCTTTAGTAGCCTGATTAAGAGGGCCAGTGCCTGTGGTGCTGAGTTTGTATAAGGGCCCAACAGCTGCGATAATCTTCTTGTGGCGACACAGGGGCATGAAATGCCGACCTTCCAGGTCCCAAACACTTGCAAAAATTAATTTTAAACCACATCCATAATTTACAGAGTCAGCTAACCTACATGTCAGTAGTTAGTTGCGGTATTCACAAATCGATACTATGATAGTTTGGCGTCTAAGCTCTGACCTCGACACACCTTACGGGCTCCTTAGCTTGAGAAGAAAAGTACATCGTCTCAGGATACCCCCCGCCCCCCTTGTGGGATGTTTACAGGCAGCAGGAAAGAGTGATGCAGCAGAGCAGCAGTCAGTGCTGATTTGCAGCACCAGATGGTGGTTAAATTTTTGGCTCTGTGTTAACTTCTCACTGTCCTTCAGATTGAAGGAACACAGAAATGAAGGTATGCATGTGTATGTGTTTCCAGGTGGGTGTGAATTCTGTGCACATGGAGAAGCCAGTGTGTCTGATTGAGAACACCAGTGCAGGTGAGCTGCAGGTGAGCCAGGAAGCCCTGGACATTCTGAGCTCCATCAGGCAGCCTGTAGTGGTGGTGTCCATCGTAGGCTTGTACCGAACGGGCAAGTCTTACCTGATGAACAGACTAGCGGGGAAGAACACAGGTATGCCCATATCTCCATTTTTAGGCTAGTAGTGGATATTTTGCTAATCTGGCACAATATTCCATTCATTTTAGTTCACTTTCAGGTTTCTGTTTTTGCAAGTCCTTTGCCGAGCTCTGCACTCTCAGTAAACGTCTTCGGGTTCTCTCTGCAGGGTTCTCCTTGGGTTCCACTGTCCAGTCTCAGACGAAGGGGATCTGGATGTGGTGTGTGCCCCACCCCCAGAGAGATGACCAAACTCTGGTGCTGCTGGACACTGAGGGTCTGGGAGATGTGGAAAAGGTGAGGCCACGCCCACCTCACGACATCATCACTTCTTAAAGTGCACCTATTATGGTCTTTCATTATTTTAATGTCGTAGTCTGTGAATCATATCGTTTTTATGCGCATTTAAAAGATCTGTGTTGGAAAACAACTTGAAGTCACCTCCAGAAGAAGTGCTTTCTGCCGCAAAACACACTGCTCTAGAGCTGACTGAAACGCTTCAATAGCTTCTGGCCATTTTTTTCATCAGTTGGTGATGTCACCATTTGAATTTTCGTACCACGCAGATAGTTTGGCACGCCCTTGAATCAAGTAGGTTACGCCCACAAGGCGACACCGGTATTTGTTTCTAAAGCTCATCTGCACTCTGGAGCGGAAATCCATTTATAGTAAGGGGCGTGACATTTCCCGACACACGCACAAATGGTGGAGAAATCACAAGTGAGTGATCAAGTTGACCAATCACAGCGCATTTTGGTTTTCGGGAGGGTGGGGAGGAGGACCTCAACAGAGCGTTTCTCAGACAGGTACTGCAGAAATGGCCAGCGTGAGAAAACTCAAGTGTTTTTTTTTTTTTTTTTTTTCAATGATGCGTTTAAACCTTCTTTAGAAGACTTCAAGAATGACCAATGAAAAGTCGCATAATGGGGGCACTTAAATGTCTTTCATGTTCAGGAATGAATCTATTGTTACCATTTTCAGCTGAAAATTCATGGGGGAAACAGAGTACTGGACGAAACGAGGCAGAAACCGTGACATGAAGTAGAAAGACTACATCGTAGCGAAATCTCTTATCGACTTTTCTCAGCATGGCCAAAAGCGCTTAAAACTACGAAAATGCAGTTCTATTTCGTATGAGCTTGGCCCTTTAAGGCTGTCGCTATTGGGTTTACCTAAAAGACTACGACAGACTACTCATAGGATTCTCCAAAATGACGTCTTTAAGGGCTTTTTTTTTTTCAAACAAAGCAAATCCATTTCTTTCTAAATCGAAGGAGTTGTCTTTCCATCAGGGGGATCCAAAGAACGACACCTGGATCTTCTCTCTGGCCGTCCTGCTGAGCAGCACACTTGTCTATAACAGCATAGGCACCATCAACAATGAGGCAGTGATGAGCCTACAGTATCCTTCCGTCTCATGAAGTTAGTTCAGTTCAGTTTTATTTGCATAGCTCCTTTTACAGAAGAACTGTCACAGAGACCCTTCCCGAAATAGCAGTGGGGCAGATGCCTGGCCTAAGTTCCCAAAATAATTAATGAGGCAAAAAAACTCCTGGCAGATAGAAAATGCTCAAACAGTGGTGAGGGAAAAAAAACTCTTCAATGGGAAGATCTCAGGAGGAACCTGGCTATAATGGGAAGCCCATCCCTTGCTGGCTGAGTAATGTTACGGGTCTGAGTTTTACGTGTCAATTAAACTCCATTCAAATCTGATCATACAAATGAATATGATTGTACAGGCGAGATACATTTGAATGGGGTGCAGTGGGTAGCTTAGTTTAACAGTAAGAAGGATCTGGGCTTGAATATTTGGCTTCGGCGCGAAGGTTGCATGTTCTTCCTGTGTTTGTGTGAGTTTCCTCCTCGAATCCTAGGTTCCACCCGCAGTCTGAAAACATTCCAGGCAACTAAGAGACTAAATTGTTCCTACAAGACAGGGAAATCTGGTTCTTGAGGTAAATACATGGTAAATATGAGCAGGAAATGATCACAGTTGATATGCTAACTACACCTCTATCGATTAAACTGCAAAATAGATGTTTGGGGAGGAATCACTGTGGGGAGATAACGTAACATAATATGACATAACATGACATGAGTGGCGAGAACAGGCCTTTAAGCCCAACTAGGCTCACCACTTTCCTATTACTATAGTGAATCTATCACTTCAGATACTCGATGACTAAATGGTATCTTGCACTAAATCAAGCCTGCTCTTGAAAACTTTCAAGATTTCTGCCTCAACGATATGGTCAGGCAAGCTACTCCACACTGAGATGGCAGAGTGTAAAAAAGTTCTCAGTGTGAAATATCAGGAGGAACTCTGCTACAGTGCAGGAGCCCATCCTCCACTAGCAAAGTGTACTGACTGTTTGATGCAGTAGGGATTCTGTCTTCATTATAGTCATTCAAGTGTGTCGGTCAGATTACAGTTGGGTAAATTAGTAGCAAGAGGAAGTCCTTCTGAGGGTGCTGAGAGGTATTGTGGCACTTCTGTCAGTCTAGGACGTGACGATGGTGTGTTTAGGAGCCAGAGCAGGAACAGGAGCTGCAAATGTGGCAGAAACGACTCCACACGCTTCCTCAATAACCGTACAGCTATGTGACAGAGCTAACGGAGCACATCAAGGTGAAAACCACCAAGGAGAAGGAGAGCGAGACGTCTTCTGACTACGTCCGCTTTTTCCCCGCCTTCGTCTGGGCTGTGAGGGACTTTACGCTGGACTTGACGATCAACGGGGAGACAGCCACCGCTGACCAGTACCTGGAGAACTCCCTGAAGCTGAAAATCGGTAATACCTGTTACCTGGATGTACCTGTCAGAAGCTACATTCGCTCAGTTTTTGTGTGGCTTACTTTCAAAATCAGATGCGGGATTCTGGCAAACCCTGCAGATGCAAACCCAGCACTTAACCTGGATGTTACTCCAAATAAAAATGAATGCCCAGAATTTTTATCAAATGTTCAGACACTGCAACAGTAGAAGACTTGTAAGGCTTTTTTTACATTGATGTTCAACCGGGTCGTGCCGGTTCCTAGCAGGTAGTGATGTCCACCACCAGACATGGTCACCACTTTCCTGACGGAACCAATGGGTTTCATAAGGGGGGATCTCGATCGCCTGCAATCAGTTAACTACATCCTTCTATCCTCCAGGGATTGTGTCAAACAATGGCCAATTTTGAAAGTCTTGCAACATCGCAAACTAGCTGGGTAGTAATGCCGGGATGTCTTCAGAAAGCCTTTGTGTTTTTATCAGAAACCGGCCTTTTAAATGAGGCTGTTATTGAATGAGCATTTTCCCATGTTCAATGTTAGAACTTTCCGGGGAGAGGTCAGGATTCAGAGGAGTGGCGGACATGAATAGGAGTGGGTACAAAGGATAACAATGTAATAGCTATCAGTACCTTGAACACATCATTGCGATGACACTGAGTAAAATTATCTAGTGCCAAAATTTGACTGTGTCAAAATGTTCCTTTGCAGCTACATTATTATTATAATAGTATAATTATAATTATATTATATTTTAGCCATGCCTCATGATTCTCCATACAACTGAAAAACCATTTGTTATTACAGATCAAGAAGAAAAAATGTGAAGGATTTTTAGTCATTACCATTACCCACAATCTATGTTGCTGCAATTCCCATTTAATGAAGTATCTCCTGATAGTTGTTGCTACTGCTCTCCATGAGTGCTGCAGCTAATACTAGCCCCTCGCTTGTCTTTAATAAACCATCTCTGATATTACAGTATTATTTCCCCAGTCCATCATACAGTTTGTCTTGATTTGCGATATCTCTACAGATTTAGGTCTTCCAGGTCTTCACTTACTTCCTTTGCCTTAGACCCTTCTGTTTCTCCTACATAACCAGCTGTCTTTGATCAGTTTGGTCTGTATCATTTTCCTTATCAGAATTAGCTCATCATCTGTGGCCTACAAACTGCCCCTTACATAGTATTGCTTGTTCTCTGAAAGATGTTTTATTATGGTTGGGTCTAGTATTCTTGTTTTGATAAATACCACTCTTATTTCAGGGTGTGTGCAGTAGCTTTTAAAAACACTGCAGTTCAGCCTTAAATCAAAAAGTAAGATATGGACCCTTCTGCTCTCTCTAACTTCAGGCCAATTTCTATGCTACCTTTTCTAGCTAGTTTTGGAGAGGGTAGCTTTTATTCAATGACAAACATTTTTAGATAACCACCATCGTATTTATAAAAAGTTTCTGCCTGGTTTTAAACAGCGCCACAGTACTGAAACATATTTTTTTAAGAGTTCTTGATTATCTTCTCTTAAACTGTTGACTCAGGGAGGTTTGCTATTCTGGTGCGCGTAGACCTGACAGCTGTTTTTGTTACTGTTGATGATATGATCCTTTTTTCACATCTTGAACAGAGTGTAGGCATCAAATGTACGGCCCTCAAGGATTTTCAGTTTCACAGTTCCTTTCGGTGAATACTCTGACTGCAGGCCTGCTTACTAGTGGGGTCCCTCAAGGCTCCATTTTGGTCCCCATCCTTTTTTCATTGTACACGGGGTCCATTTTTAAGGAACATAATATTTCTTTTCATAGTTTTGCTGATAATATTTAGATTTATATGCCTGTAAAAATTAAAATTAAAAATTTGTTGCAGCCTTTGAACTGTTTCAAAGATATCACTTGGATGGATTTGAACTTTCTTTTGCTAATGGAAAATAAAACTGAAATCATTATGTTTGGATGACCTGACCTGTTGGTTGACTCTGATGGTGCACTTGGCCCTTTGGCTACTTACAGTACATTATTTGTTAAGAATCTTGGTGTGATTTTGGCAGCTGCTTCAAATTTGACAAACAGATTAGTTCAGTTGGCAAAAATAGTTTTCTCAGTGTAGACTTTTAGCTAAGGTAATGGCCTCTCTCTCCTAATGATTTGGAGAGAAATATTTATGCTTTAATGAGCTGTTTGACAAGACTATACTAATTCTGCATTTGTGGGCATAAAACAATCATCTCTTCCTCATCTGCAGTTCTATCAAATGCAGCAGCTGGTTTTCTAACTGGACAATGAAAATGATCACATGACACCAGTTCTGGGCAGCCTCCATTTGCCTCCTCTCCAATTCAGGATTGGTTTTAAGGTTTTATTGCTTGTCTCTAAGGTATTCAGTGGGCTGGCGACATCTAATCTTGCAGAATTCTTACATCATTATACAACCCCAATTCCGAAATAGTTGGGACAAAGTGTAAATTGTGAATAAAATCAAAATGCAATGACTTTCAAATCACACCAGCCAGTATTTTATCCACAGTAGAGCAGAGATAACATAGCAAATGTTGAAACTGTGAAATTTTACCATTTTATCCATAGAATGAGTTCATTTCAAATTTGATGGCTGCTACAGGTCTCAAAAAAGTTGGGACAGGGACCTGTTTACAATGATGTAGCATCCCATCTTCTTTTTAACACAGAGTGGAGGTGTTTGGGCATTGAGGAGACAAGTTTCTTGAGTTTAGCCATTGGCATTTGATCCCACTCTTATTTAATACAGGCTTCCAGCCGCTTGAAAGTTTTGGGTCTCCTTTGACGGACTTTTCATTTAATTATGCGCCAAATGTTCTCAATTAGAGAAAGATCAGGACTGCAGGCAGGCCAGTCCAGCACAAGGACTCTTCTACTATGAAGCCATGCTGTTGTAACAGCTGCAGTACGTGGTTTTGCATCGTCCCGCTGAAATACACAAGGCCTTCCCTGGAATACATGTCGCCTGGAGGGGAGCATATGTTGCTCTAAAACCTATATATACCTTTCAGCATTCATGGTGCTTTTTAAGACATGCAAGTGTCCCACACCAAATGCACTAATGCATCCCCATACCATCAGATATGCTGGCTTTTGAACTGAACGCTGATAACAGGAGGGGTGATCTTTCTCCTCTTTAGCCCAGAGGACACAACGCCCATGATTTCCAACAAGAATGTCAAATTTGGTCTCGTCTGACCGCAGGACCCTTTGCCACTTTGCTACAGTCCATTTTAAATGAGCCTTGGCCCACAGAACACGGCGGCGCTTCTGGATCATGCTCAACAATTGCTTCCTTTTTTGCATGATAGAGTTTTTTAGGGGCATCTGTGGATGGCACGGGCGGACTGTGTTTACAGACAGTGGTTTCTTGAAGTATTCCTGGGCCCATTTAGTAATGTCAATGATAGAATCATGCCAGTGAGTGATGCAGTGGCGTCTGAGGGCCTGAAGATCGCGGGCATCCAGTAAAGGTCTTCGGCCTTGTTCCTTACACACAGAGATTTTTCCAGTTTCTTTGAATCTTTTGATGATGTTATGCACTGTTGATGATGAGACCTTTAAAGCCTTTGCAATTTGACGTTGAGGAACATCGTTTTTAAAGTATTCCACAATTTTTTTACACAAGTTTTCACAGGTTGGAGAGCTTCTGGCCATCTTTACTTCTGAGAGACTCAGCCTCTCTAAGACATCCCTTTAATGGCCAATCACGTTACACACCTGATGCCAGTTAACTTAATTACTTGCGAAATGTTCCTTCAGCGGGGCCGCACGGTGGCATGGTGGTTAACACTGTTGTCTCACAGCAAGAAGGTCGTGGGTTTGATTCCGGCCTGAGGCCTTTCTGTGTGGAGTTTGCATGTTCTTCCCGTGTTCGCATGGGTTTTCTCCAGGTACTCCAGTTTCCTCCCACAGTCCAAAGACATGCATGTCAGGTTAATTTGAGACACTAAATTGCCCGTAAGTATGAGTGTGAGAGCGAATGGTGTGTGAATGGTGTGTGCGCCCTGCGATGGATTGGCAAGCTGTACAGGGTGGGTCCCTGCCTTCGCCCGTAGTCAGCTGGGATAGGCTCCAGCTCCCCCCGTGACCCTCGTGAGGAATAAGCGGGTATAGAGAATGAATGAATTAATGTTCTTTCAGCTGATTCTCTTATATATTAATTGCTTTTTCAGCCCTTTTTTGCCAGTGTCCCAACTTTTTTGAGACCTGTTGCAGCCAGAAAATTTGAAAAAAGCTTATTTTGTGGATAAAAATGTAAAATGCCTCAGTTTCAACATTTGCAATGTTATCTATGTTCTATTGTAAATGACACATTGGCTCATGTGATCTGAAAGTCATTGCATTTTGATTTTATTCACAATTTACACTTTGTTCCAACTATTTCGGAAATGGGGGTTGTACTTTAGTCACAGCGCTAAGGTCAACCAACCAGATGCTCCTGGATGTTCCGAGATATCGGCTCAAATGCAGAGGTGACCAAGCCTTTGCAGGAGCAGCCCCTAATCTCTAGAACAGTATCTCTATTTATACAAGTGTTTGCCACTAACATGGCAATATCCCCCGCCGTCCGTACGTTATGTGTTCGTACGGACGGACGGACGGACGGAGCCCAATGCTATATCCCCCGCTTCGCGCTAAACGCGCGGCGGGGGATAATAAAAACAGCTCTTTTAAATCGCTGCTGAAGACTCACCTCATCTCCCTGGGATTCAATTTCATTTGAGCTCGACACCTTGACTCATTTTCTATTGTGCCGTAATTCATTATTATGTTTATTGTTTTCTGTTATTTATTATGTACATTTATATTTCTTACATTCTGTATTTTAAGCCTATTCAGCACTTTGGTCGACTGTGGTTGTTTTAAATCTGTTGCACATTGAGGATCTTACACAAGTGGGTCTATCATTGGAAAGTTATGAAACGAGTTGAGTAAATTTAGCATTTTATTGCAAGCTTTAGTGAGCAACAAACCCAAAAGTTGCTCAACGAGTTCCATAACTCTCTTATGATAGGACCAAGAGTATAGGATTCTGTTTGTCACGTAACTGAATTGCGTAATTTAATGGAAAACAAACGGAATTTCCATTAGTGCTCATTATGTGTTAGCATCGTGCTAACTCCATCGCTCTGTTGGTTTTAGTCTGCCACAAAGTCACGGACATTCACGTTTGAACTATCAACGGTTTGTAAAATCAGTCAACTGAGTAGCTAGCTAATGTTAGCTCGCTAGCTTACTTACTACTGATCCATAATGGTTTCGAAAAACTGCTGCATGCATGCTAGTTAGCTAGCGAAGTAACGTGAACTTAGTTATATGAGTGGCTCTTAAATAGCTTGTTACAGCTCAGAGCCATGCCGATTGAACGAACGTCGCACTTGGTATTTCGTTTGGCTAAGCATTAGTAGCGCAACATAACGCGGAGAGATTTTTTTTTCCTACAGTCTCAGCCAATGAAATTCTCGCAAAAGTGATATGTACCTTGGGTAATATCAAAAATATGTCATGAGCTGGGCTATGGGAGAAGTACTACAGTCGTGCTAAAAGTAAATATTGACTTGAATTCACTTGACACAGGGGCCTTTTGGTTGCCCTTGTCATCAGTTCACTTCCTATAAGTTCAGTACATTTCTTTCGGCAAAGTCATCTCAGTCCTTTAACTTTTGAAACTGTTGTTTTCCTGTAGGTGGCTCGAGAGCAGTGACCCTGAGTAATGATGCCCGGGAGTGCATACGAAACTACTTTCCAGAGCGGAAGTGCTTTGTGTTCGACCAGCCTGTTTCCAAAGATAAGCTGAGGCTCTTAGACCAACTGCCAGATTCTGAAGTTGACCCTCAATTTGTGGAGCAAACATCTGCTTTCTGCTGCTACATTTTCAACTGTTCCAAGGAGAAGACGATTAAAGGGGGAATCACGGTTACCGGGAGCCGTAAGTTTCATGGCTTTTGTTATTATAGCCTTTATTTTACCAGGTAGTGAATTGAGAGCAAGACATTTTGGGACGGTGTCGGAATAACAGGCACTTCAAGCTGTTCTGTTTTGCTATTTATCTGTGTCCTGAGTGATTTGCTGCTGAAATAAAGGTGTGAACTCCAAGTGCATTTCCAGTATGAGAAAATTACTTTGATCCTTTTTTTTATTGCTCCAGTGCTGGGAAACCTGGCGGTGACGTACGTGGACGCCATTCGGAGCGGGAAAATTCCGTGTCTGGAGAACGCGGTGGCTGTGCTCTCTCAGATCGAGAACTCGAAGGCGGTGGAAGAGTCTTTCGCCCTCTACAGGCAGCTGCTGGGAGAGCGGGTGGAACTGCACACCGAGACTCACGAGCAGCTCTCCAGCGCTCACGACGGCTGCCTGAAGGAGGCGCTGCAGCTATTCATGAAACGCACCTTCAAGGACGAGGACCAGAAGTATCAAGAAGAGCTTATGGTTCGTTGGCCTAGCTTCTCTCAGTACATTAATAGCAGCCATGGCTCAATCACAAAATTGTTTTGGGTTCAAGCTCTTTTTATCTGCCTAAACTGGGCTTGTTTAGTATATTGAAGCCACTATACTCTCAAAGAGTGCAAATTACTCCTTCCGGCTCAAGAACACCAGGCAAGATCAGTCGAGCACTGAAAAATATTTAAACCCAAAACAATATTGTTAACTATTCGGTCATATTCATCATTGTTTCACATCAAAGCAACAACCTGGATACAGGCAAATCTGTGTTTGCTGTCGGCTTAAAAGGGTCATCTACCACTATCCGAGCCAAGTCCGCCTTTCTGCAAGTGAACTGCAGTTTATATTGTTTCAACGTGGCTTGGATTCTCCATGTAAAGGGTGATGTAGGTTAGCACCCTTGGCAACCCCTTTTTTTGTGTGTTTTACTGGCATAAATTGATTGAGTTCCTGCTTAATGTTCACGATATAAAATGCATTTGAATGGAGGAGACAATATTCTCGTAAGCTTGAACCACGCTCTCTCCCTTTCCAAATTCTGTTACCAAGATTAGAGGAATTTAACCGCTTAAGGCCTGAGCCTCTGGATTGAAAATGACATGCCCAAAATGAAATGACTATGTCTCTGCAACGAATTGGTCGATTTGAATAGTCTTAGTATCATAATAAAGGTAACACCTTGGGGATTTTTCTCATGGTGCAAACATCATTGTATATGTCACTGAGTCAGAGTAAATGAAGATGGAACACAGCATAAAAGAAACACCTTTTTTTGCACCAAGCAAAGTTTTACCTTTATCTGTCTGAAAATTATTCAGTTGCAGTGTGAAACCCCTAAAAAATTACAGCACAGAATCTCACCATTATCTGTGCACAGGTTTATTCTAACCAAGTAAATCAGAGCAAAATTAGAGAGGTTTTAGTTTGGGAATGTCTAGGTGGCCTCTCCAAGCTGACACTGTGTGCCGTTTCATATTTCATAGATATCAAACTGTAAAACTCATTTAATTTCACTCATATGTCACTGCAGGCATACATTCCATCCAAATACAACCACTTTTTAATTTTTAGAATTTAATTTTTTTATTATTATTTCTGCCAGTCCTGTGGCCCATACAATTTCCCATTGAAAGTTAATACATACAAAGAAAATGAAGTTTGGCTCAAATGGGGCAGATTTATGAAAAAAAGCAAATAAATAAATTTCTAAAAAATGGCCTAAGAGCATATATGTCTTCGCAGAGGATTGATCCGTGGTTGCTTGGAATGCAGCGCAGTAACCTAACCACAACGCTACATCAGCTCGCTAGGACTTCACAGTCAAATGGCCACTAAACAGAATGAGTCGGGAAAAACGTCACTCACCCCACTTGTACAGTTGTGTTCGCAGTATTCACGTGGAATGGTACAAAGATTCTGTCAGAAAATGACTTTGAAAACGACTGTTGAATATTTAGCGCATACTTATACTGAAAATACCGTACATGAACTCGGTTTGACGCACTGGGAACACAAGGCTCTAGCTCAGGCTAGCGTTGTGCGATTAAGGTGGTTAAGCACTCGTTGGAAACATCAGAACCCATAGAATCAAATGGCTATGGGCAAAGTCTTATTGACAGCATCACAAGCCGATCACAGAGAGGAAAATACATTGCAAGCAAGCTGAATGCTGAGATCTTTGAAGCAATGCCCTGGGGAAAAAAAAAAAAAAAAAAACACGCTTGGAGACTGGAAGATCTAGTTTCATTATAACACGGACAGATTGGGCTAACAATAGCAAGCGCAGATTACCCTCGAACAATTTTTTATTACAAAATATCAAATGTAAGAACATTTTTTTGCTCATCTCTGTATACTGTGAAGTGTATGTCTGCTGTTCTTTGAGTGTGGTGTCGGTTTTGTTAGGTACGGTTCTGGAACCAGACGCGAGAGTCGAGCAGTGAAGAAAAAAATGGGATTTTATTGGAAAGGGGGGCGAACCCCCGCAGAGCAGGAGGCGACAGTACAAAGTCCACAATCCAAAATCAAAATCCAAAGGGCGAAATCCAAATCGTAACCAGGGCAGCAAACACAATAATCGTGGTCGGGCAAAATGGGTTTGGTACACAGATGCAGGCAGAATATCCAAATCAGAGGCAAAAATCAATAAACAGGGACGGTCCAGTCAGAAGAGAATCACAATAGAGTACAAGGCGAAAACAAGCGTGGCACAAGGGAAACGTTCTGCCAGGGAACTGCTGTGAGAAGACTGCTTAAATACACACAAGGGAAGTCACATGCTATGATTAGGGACAGGTGAATTGGATCAGACTAATTACGTGGGAGAAAACACAAGGGAGAATCTAACCACATAAAATTGGCAAAAGCCAAAACGCGGACAGGGATCACGAGACAGCCTATGACAAATCATACAGCTCCGGTTAGGGAGTTCTAACGTGCACAGATAATGAGAGGCAGGACAGAGTTAGAGCCGGTGCGGAGGATCCGCTGAATTGCAGCAAAGACTAAGAGAAGGCAAGAGGCGGAGACTAGAACAGGGCGAGTGCTGAGAGCTTGTTAATCAATTAGTAAGCGCAGCTATACAATCCCTGGTGCTCGTTAGTAAGTTAGTATTATATACAATGTTAGTCTTGGTTAGTATCTTTAACAAAATAACAAACTGTTAGTATTGGTTAGTAAAATAGAAAAGCAAGGCGAAGGAAGCAAACGAGATTAGAAGGAATGTTTGAAACCCAGAAACCATGAAATCACCTAAACATGTGACACGCAGGACTTGGGGAGAAGCTATAGCTTAACAAAAGACCAGACAGGGGAGACAAAGTGCAATGCGGGGAATGAACAAAGACATGGACCGGGATCTAACAGAAATGTGGATCTGGCATGGCAAAAACAAAAACATGGCAAAGAACTAAAACTAAACAGAGCATGGCAAAAATGGAACAGACATGGCAGAATAATAGCAGGGCATGGCAAAAACAGAACAGACATGGCAAAATCATAACAGGTTTTAAATGACAAGGCTTATATTGTTGGATTCTGTGGACTTTATATTTGAGGTATCGTTTGTATGCATAGCACAAATTCAGTAGAAATGCCAGCGACTCAGCGCTGATATGATTTTATCCTGTGTTTGGCTCCGTGCTTATTTACTTGCTTGGTGCTTGAATTGTGTTCGGTTGAGGTAAAAATGGTCAACATGAGCTTTTTGCCGAG
Source organism: Gymnothorax javanicus (assembly GCA_029692085.1). Lineage (NCBI taxonomy): Eukaryota > Metazoa > Chordata > Actinopteri > Anguilliformes > Muraenidae > Gymnothorax > Gymnothorax javanicus. The sequence continues at coordinate 179,921,736 of CM056195.1, read as the reverse complement.
TTTCTTTGCATAAAGTGGACAAACTGCATGAGATGTTGCGATTAGGAAACATGCTGTATTTATCATGCGTAACAACCGCCCCTGGTACCGGGAGCGTTCCGGTTTAAGGGGTTAAGCTTTTTTAGGAGAACAGAGCACCCAAAAATGAAAATTCTGCCATTATCTACTCACCCTCATGCCAGTTGAAATGAGGATGGAGTTGCTTAATCTGTGAAACACAGTGGGAGTATTCCAGTATTCCGTAGCGTCCTTCTTCTAAACAAAGGAAGTCTTTGGAGACATGTTCATTAGACATTAGAGTACAGAAAATAGCCCAAAGTGATCATAGGATTTGTCCATACAGCCCCTGCAGCATCATCCAAGTGTCCTGAAGCCAACAATTGTGCTTTGGTTAGAAAAGACCTGTAATACACCATTATTTTGCACAAATCTTCACACCTGCTGCTGGTTTTAAATTTATTGATGCGTGTAACTGGCCTCACACTTTCAGACTTATTCATGCTCTGCTCCTGAGAATACAACCACTTCTTTATTTACAGTGCTACAGACAGACTTCAGTCCCTCACAATGTTCATACAAATATCTTTCATACTAGGAATTAATTTGATAGTCCTTTTTGGAGCCTCTATATTTTATATCTTTCTTGTTGTATGGTCCCCAGACCTGCACACAATACTTACACTATGATCTAACAAAGGCCTGCCTTTTTTGTTCGGCAATAAAATCTGTCAGTAACATCAAGAAAAATTTTTTACGGAGGTGGCAGTACTTTGTCATTTGATGGAAATTGACTTTGTCGATTTGAATTTGAATTTGTTTGTAAATTGAATCTGGCGTGGCATCTTGCAATAGCTCTTATATTACATACATGCCAACTCATGCCAATGCTTTTGGCAGTAGACTACCGCTTTTGGGGCGTTTTTTTCAGAATGAAACGCCCGCGAAAGCGGTAGTCTACCGCCAAAAGTGGTAGAGTTGGCATGTATGATATTATGACAGTGCGCTTTCAACCTAATGTCCAGAACTCAAAGTAAAATGTTATGAAGTAATGTTTTGAAGCTCACATCATTATTGTCTCTCTGTCTCGGGCAGGACCGAGTGAAGGCGGCGTACGACGCAAAGTGTGCGCAAAACGAGGAGATGTCGCAAAATCACTGTGTCGCTCTGCTCATCCAACTGGAAACTGAGATGGATCCGGATGAGTCCTACATGAAGTCTGGCGGACACAAGCGCTTTAAGGATGACCTGATTAAATTAGTTGAAATCTACCAAAGAACCCTGAACAAAGGAGTGAAGGTAATCCTCTCCCAGACAACCTGTTGGCTTTTTACTGTGTTCCAGTGCCACAGATTCTGGTTGTTTTTCTTTTCACTTTTGGTGTTCAGAGATGTAAATTACATGATTCTGAATGAGCAGCTGTGCACGTTTTGGCCCAATAGTGTTTCCTTTTTTGATTCGCTCTCTAGGCTTGGTTTGGCTTGCTCCAATACCGGAAAAAAACAGTCTTTCAGAATGATTTGTAGCATGCATGGTTGTGCCATACGTATGTATTTGCATGCAGTAGCAGTTTGAAAATGCGTCTGGCAACGTGTGCATGCAGGGTTACAGTAGGGAATTCTCTTTAATGAGCTGAATATTATTATATGTAATGCTCCTATTATCATTTTGCAGGCAGAAGAAGCCCTCAATGACTACCTATTGCAGAAAAGCCAACAGGAGACAATGATTCTGGCGGCCGACAGAAATTTGTCTGAGCAACAGAGGCGCCTTGAGGGTGAGCAGGGAATGTGATAGGATTTTAGGTTGTGTGAGTTCTTGTTAACTGTAAGAAAACTGACGCACATGCTGTGACGCTGTTAAAATATTATGACAGTTAGTTAGCTTATGTTTTCTCCAAAACGACGCACCTGAAGTGCATACTGGAGATGATCGAAACTTCGATATGGTAAAATTCATATAGAATATCTGATAACCCTTTAAGCGCTGAGTAAACTTTCAAGGAATTAAAAATGTAGTGATCCTGAGCTGTTGTAGAACCTATCATGTGGAAACTTGTTTAAAAGAGCTCCCCAACAGCATCTGATTTTGATATCTTACACCACGGCTCTCCAAATCCGGCCCTCGAATCCAAATGCAGTTGTGGTTTTCCTTCCTTCCAGGCAATTAAGTGAACAATTAAGGTTGCGGATTGGCCAGATTGTCATCACACCTGACTCTCAGGTAAACGGAGGGAGGAAAACCAGCAGTTCTCGGCCCTCGAGGACCGTGATTTGAGGAGCCCTATCTTACACCATTGGGCAACTATAGTTGCCTATGGTGCTGAAAGGGTTAACTCTTAGTCATGAACACCAAAATGTAGACTAGAAGGATGAGTCAACTACAGCTCATGGATTGCAGTTAGCATCTTGACTGTCGGTCGCCTGTTGGTCAATGAGTATCCACAGAACCCCAAAACGAATCACTCCCAAAATTGGTAGGCTTTGTGATCTTACCCCACACAAAGCCCATGCCAAATATGACATGAATCGGTTGAATTTGAATGAATTTTTGGCATGCAGAACGTTCTCAAGAAAACTCTACAGACGCTTCTGCAGCGGATGCGACGTGACGATCGCTCATCCACAGTGTCCTCAACTCATTATCCGGAGATAGAATAAGCAATATGAATAGAATATAATAAGCAATATGTATCATATTCAATTGTAGGCTGAAATATGCGTCATTTCTGCATTTCTGTTACGTCCCCAATTAAGTTCAGGGAATGAGAGGAGTGAGGTGTACCCAGGGAAAGGAATACAGACAATGGGAAAACATGCAAACCGGGGACATTTATTTCCATAAAGCAACAATTTGACCGGCCAAAAAATTTAACCTTTGAGCGCTGAATAAATTTTCAAAGAATTAAAAATGTAATTATCCTGAGCTGTTGGAAACCTATCATGTGTCAACTTGTTCAAAACAACAGCTTTTTTCAACAGCTCAGGATTACTACATTTTTAACTCCTTGAGAATTTATTCAGTGCTCAAAGGGTTAACACCTGTTATGGGAGTGGAGAGTGAGTGTTAAAATATCTCTCAGCTTAACACTCTGCTGATGCGGCCGGAGGTCTGTACTTTCGTTTCCCGCCAGAACAATGTGATTGAAGAATTATAAGACACCCTTCTGTGGTGTTAGGGTCCGAACGGACCCGTTTCAAGAATTTAAAATGCGATTAATGCCATCTAGTTTTTTTTTTTTTTTATCGGAACAAAGCTTAGAGTATGTGCTCATGGCGGCTATTTAAACACAAAGACACTAATGTTTACCATTTTAGCCAATTCTGAATTTCTTCTAGGAAAAAAGTTGCATCGGTGGTGTTAGGGTCCAAACGGACCCGGTATGGAAAAATGGCTATAGACCTCAGTTTGCTTCATAGAAATGCTATGGCTAGCTCTGTGGATCACGTGTGGCTCAATCAAGGTTTCATATTTGATTAGACATTTCACACACAGAGACACACACACACACACACACACACACACACACACAGGCCTACAGTTCAGTACAGTGCACACCGTAATACAACATTCCCACACAAACCCAGACATACACAGATACATTGTATCATCTTCACTTAGATCCTTCGAACCTCCCATTCCCAGATCGCAGTTCCAGGCTAGATCCCTTTCCACAGAGATCTTCGCCCAGGCTCCTCCAGGTTCAGAACTCTGCCTTCTGCTTCCCGGTGTCTTCTTTTCAAAGCCCACGGATCACAGAAGCACCACTCGCCGACTGACGCATTCGCTTTTGGCTTGTGGTGGCCTGACTGTACATTGAGCCGAGCGCGGCGGCCAACTTTGTGGTCTTACCGCCATCTGCAACCGGACCAGCCGGTGACCCAGTTGATACCGATCCCCAGATCCCGTAGTGGTTACCAGCCACCCAGGTGGGAACCGACGGTCTGATCCCCACCCCACTTTGCTATGGGTACAGAAACTTTGACTGTTTTCACCAGCCTCGCCTGTTCACAGAGGTCGTACTTCGCGTCCCTCTGCTTAGGTGTGGGCTGTCACCCACGTACCACGTGATGCCCGCACACTTACATGCGACAACAGGCCGACTAGATGGTACCACGGCAGTATGTCAATTCATACTTCACTGGACACGGGGGCCTTCAGTCCTCTCCCCTGCACTATACTCCATCTTTAACGTGCCCTCGGAACTTTGCAGTCCCGCCGCTGCCTGTTGAGCACAAGGTTCGAGGGGCCTAGTCCCCTCCCTAATGGGGACTGTGGTTATGATGAGCTAATACGTTAGTAATGAAGTACAAAACAAAACTGGATGATAATCCTTATTTTTTGGGATGGTTGGTACTGAGTTACACACCGGGTCCATTCGGACCCAGAGTTTTTGTTAACACCAAAGGAAGATAAATAGATAAGCAGCGCACAAGGGAAGAGACTGAAGGTCATGATAGTTCCGGGTGGTTTCTGAGAAAAGCAGCTTTAGAGCGAGGCCAGATTGGTAATGTGTGAATCATAGCTCTTGTATTGACAGTGTACATAAAACTGATTCAGCGTAATAAAGTGCGGGATGGACATGAATGTGTTGCATTTAGGGTGCAGATTTTGTGTATTTTCCTTAACCAATAGTTGAACATGATATTAATCAATAATTGATTGATCATTAATTATTAATGAGATACAAAACACTCATCTTTTTCTCAGTTTAGGTTTTTGGCCAATTTAGCTGAACAAACCTAGCAGCACATTAGTTACGTAAAACGTTAATTCATGAAGCACAAACAATTGAAACAAACAGAGAGGTAATACAATGAGGCTCTCACAGCTGCTCCTGTCCGCCAGTCTTCATTCGACAGATGGTGCCGCCAAAGAAAACTGTGTCAAATGGGGCGCAATTACTGCCATTTCTAAAGTGAGGATGCGGTTACGTATGCACACAGTGGGAGCGTAAAAAAAATCGTACTTCACTAAGTAATGCTGAACTCCGACATGGAATTGAGTGAAGTGACGACACCTTGTTCCCATAGTAGCGATTTTCCTGGATCTAAACAATCATCATTTTAGCTATAGACCTACTGGAAGCCAATACAATGCCACTTCCTTTTATATGCAGTGTTCAATGCTCGATCAACGTTTAAGGGGTTTTCCACTTTAAACACATACTTTGTACTATCTACCGCCATTTTAAAAAATTATGTGGCGTTAACATAATCCGATGGACAAAAGGCTACTACGAAACACAGAATTACCGAAAAAGATGAGATTTTTTTTAAAATTAATTATATTTTCATCCTTGCAATCTCACATTGAAGCATAATGTTTGACGATTATCAGCATGTCTCGTAGCATTTCACGCAAAATTAATGGCAAGGTACCCTGTCAGGGATGTCCAGATCTTCTCTGTTGAACTGGATCTTAAGGAAAGCAATAAAAAGTGCAAGTTTCATTTTCCAATTGATCGTTACATTCTGGAGCAAAACACTGATCCATTTATAACTTAAATGACAGAGAAACTACAGACACGCTACCCTGCCACCAGCATTTGAAAAGTTTGTTTGGATCCAGAGAAACTGCTACCATAGAAATGTGACATTACACTTCGGCTTTCTATATGCGTGACCATACACAGTATAAAAAGATGGACGGAACAACCATGACGTCATACATTGGTTTCAGCATAAAATTTAGGAAGTCTCGATTTTGGCGATTTGAACTGCGCCATTTTGGCATTTTGAAACTGAATGTGATTCCTATTGGACGAGAATGTGAATTGAAGGTCCAGGGAGGAGTGAGGGGTGGATCTATGGGTGGGTCTGACCGTATCTGACGAGGACCAGAGGATTGCCACGCCTCATAAAACATATCTGACTTTATCCTTTGTTCTATTCTATTTGGGACCATAATTTACAAAAATGAACATCATGATATATCAAAGGAGACTTGAAACTTGAAAGTATGGTCATTTTCTCATAGACTTCTATAGGACTGAACTTCTTTCTGCAACCTCAGACGTCGCCATCTGCTGGCCATTAAATAGAATGCAATTTTTAGAGTTTTCCGCATTGGCCTCAGTTTTCAGACCTGGGCGCTGCGTCCATCTTTTTGTACAGTCTATATGCGTGACTCAGCAATTGTTTACCAATGTGACAGCACCTAATAAGTAAGACCAAACAAAACCCAAGTAGAAGCATGCCCTCTTGAAGTATAAAAGTTTACATACACTACAGGCCAAAAGTTTGGGGCCACCCTCAGATTTAAAAAAAAAAATCACACATCAACTGTTCTTTCCTTATTTTTTGCACATGAAATGACATAAAATATAGTATTTATAAAATATAGGAAGCCAATAGGTTTTGGGTGAATCTCAGACCTCAGACCACATTTTAAAGCTGTCTTGACTGATTGGTCACTGACCAATGATTTTTTATAATTGAGTTCCAATACCTTTGTGTTAAAATTGTTCACGTCCTAGTGACATAAAATCATGTTATGTAACAAGAAGGCATGCTGTATAAATGCCTTGCCCAAAACCAAGGGGTCACATCGCATCATTAAAAATCTGAGGGTGGCCCCAAACTTTTGGCCTGTAGTGTATGTTAGCTCTGGAGAAATGGTAGACTACACAAAACATAGATTGGTGATTAACACATTTTTAATCGGTTAAATTCTTAACGGCAATTATCGATTAATTATTACCATTAACATCCTTTGTTGCATTCATATTATTTTTGTAAAATGCTGGATTTTGAGATGGGCATGTCACTGACCCGCTGCTGGAGGTGTAAAATTTTGTTCTGAAAGTAAAGGTCCTGCCAGTTTGCAAATTGTAACTTGCAGGTTGGCAAAACTATATACTGAGGAAGGATTTACTTTCAGGACCTGGGCTTTTTACACCTCTGCACACAATTCTCTCCTCACAGAACAGAGTGCTCAGGCGGAGAGGGAGCGGCAGAGAGCTGAGGCAGCCAAAGAACAGCAGAGGGCGCTGGAGAGGAGAGTGAATGATATAGAAAGGGCCCGCAGGGAGAATGAAAGACAGCTGCTGGAGAAAATGGATAGGGACCAAGAAGCACAACAAGAGGAACACCAGAGAGTTCTGGACCAGAGACTGAGGGTAGGGTATTAACATAACACAGCTACACAGAGCTCTCTCCTGGGAAGGAGATTTACATTTTTAGAAGGGGGGAATACTGTATTTGTCCCCATAATTAGCTAAAATCCAGGGGCATTTCGAAAATAGTAAGGGCAAATGACAAATATTTATTTCGGCTTTTTGCTTTGTAGGAGGGCAAGAGGGAAAAATAGTCGAAAGGAAAGAGCCCGTGATAGCTTTGAGACGGGCGTCATATTTCAACTACTTTGCCTGAAATGCATCCTAATATTGGACAATATTTTCTCCAATATACTTTACGAAGAGTGTCCCTACTGTTATAACAAACCCACAAGTACGCAGGATGTATCTGGTGGAAGCCTAAATACATTTTTGTCGACATCACCCATGTTTACCTCTGCAGGAGCAGCGAGCCCTTTTGGAGCAGGGGTACGAGAGGAAGGCAGAGCAATTGAACAGAGAGATCCAGCAGCTGCGTGGGGAAATATCTGCTCAGAGCAAGAAAAAAAAGGGGGGATCTTGTGTCATTTCCTGAGTGCAAGAGTCACGTGCCAAAAAAAAATATGCTCTTTGAGACACTTACTAATTAGGCCTGTGCCACTGAAGTGCACAATTCCTTCCAGCATAAAATTTTTCCATCCAGCTTTTCCCAGACATAGCAGTATTAGCATGATTTATCTGTGAATAAATCTTGGCAAAAGAAACATACATCAGTATTGTGTGTGCAAGTTTGCTAGACATTCATTTAAGTTTGCTTAAATGCAGATTTTAAGGTTTGCTGGGAACTTCAGCAAGCTTCAACAGGGCTTGCTGGAGTCTTCATAAAATTAAAAACCTGAATCTGATTGGACATTGCCTAAAATCTCAGTTGTAGTTGAGCATTGATTATTTTATGGTGGAATCACAAATGCTTGGGACTAAAAGGTGGGGAAGAATTGTACACGACAGCGATACATGCTATACTGTTCGGTGTTTTTTTTCTTTGTTTGTTTAGCTTTTCTGGTTTTATGCATGAGATCTACACCAGAGGACCTCTAACACAAGCCTGTGATGTTCATGTTGCAAGACTATATTTACTATAGATATAGAAGAGTAATTTTATATCTACAGTAAATATAGAGTTATTGGTTTGGTTTTTGCACCTTCTCCAAGAAGTGGGCTATGCAGTTTTCATATATTATTCCCTCTATTTATGTAAGGCATAATTTCTGGCATAAAGTTTTAACAAAGGATGTGTATGTATGCTGATTTAATTTTTGTTCTGTTATGGAAAAAAAATTCATTAAAAGCATTGCCGAAAATGCATTCATGCTTCTTGTTTGTTCAGAGAAACTGAGAAAGCTCAATTCTAGGACTTACATGTAGCAACTCTCATTGCTTACATTTTTATGGCATTTTTAATCTGCTCATTCATTATGTAGGATCGGTGAAGTTATGGTGGCTGTGGAGGGACAATAAGTGAGTGAGTGCTGCACCTGAATGTGGCTGAAACAGTTTGAAATTGCTGTGATGAAGACACACAATCCTACTGAGTCCTCTGTCCTTAAAGAGGGACACATGGTCACAACCTCGTCCGTCTCAAGTATTTTAACCCTTGGGCACCCTGGGGCTTAAACACACCCTTGACAGAGTGGGTCATGCACAACCCACAATGCAGTGCCACGTATTTTTCCGTATTTTCTCGTGACCACAGATTCTGCCACGGAAATTTGTGGATCGTTGTTGTCACATGCAGATGGCCACGAATTTGACTACTGCATGTCGTTTTATGTAAATTTACGCAAGCCAAACTCCTCATGCGTAACCTTACTGCATACTGGATCTAACCTGTAAAACTTCCAATTATCTGAACATGCACGTCTTTGGACTGTGGAAGGAAACCGCAGAACCTGGTAGAACTCCAGGCTGACACAGGGAGAACACGCAATCTCCACACAGCCCAGATTCAAACTCATGACTTCAAGGCTGTGACACCTAATGCATCGCCGCGCAAACCTAGAATCTGATTGATTGATTGACTGACTTTATTGGCTTCTCACAAATATGCACAGATGAAAACACACCATTAAAACAAACTGATATACAACACAGGATAAAAAGTGACAGTGCAAAGTACAGCAGTGGCCTGACCAGCCACAATAGGCAGATTACATATTACATAACCCCCAACATCAAGAGCAATAACAAGATATACACATGCTTATCAAGTAAAAACTAACAAATGAAAACCAAATTGGTCCAACAAGACGCTGTCAGTCGGCATTCAGAGCCTGAACAGCATGAGGAACAAACTAATTTTTATATATATTCCGGCTGGCCTTTGGCACCCTAAATCTACGGCCAGACGAAATTAAGCAACTGAAACTCAGTGTGCAATGGGTGTGAGCCGTCTGCAATTATACCTTTAGCCTTCCTGAGTACAGCCCTGTCAAAAATATTGCAGAGGGGAGTCTGTGGCTTGCCAATCACCTTCCTAGCAATTTTTACAATCTTAAAGAGCTTGTTTTTGTTCTTTACACTCAGGTTACCAAACCAAGCAGTAATGTTGAATGATAAAATACCTTCAACCAGACTCCTGTATGCCATTTCAAGTATGTGTTGGCTGACACCGAAGCTCCGAAGCTTCCTGATTAGAAACAATCGCTGGTTGGCGCTCTTAGACGTGCTATCAGAATTCTCATTAAAAGTTAGGGACTGGTCAATAATTGTGCCAAGGTACTTAAAATGATTAACCCGCTCAACAGGCTGGTTGTTGAGCATGACAGGGAGGATGTTGCCACTCTCTTTTGGTTTTGTTTGTAACATGAGCTCTTTTGTTTTGGCCACATTCATTTGCAGGTAGCTGGCCTGACACCAGTCCTGCAGTACAGTGACCTGGCTAACGTAAGCCTTCTCACCCACAGTTGTCTTCCCGAAGAAGACCAACCAGAGCCATATCATCAGCATATTTAAAAAGCTTGACATTATTGCTGTGAACGGACATTTCATTAGTGCAAATGGAAAACAAAAGTGGTGACAACACACAGCCTTGGGGTGCCCCAGTGTTCAGAACAGTGTCATCTGAATAGACCCAATTCATCAGAACTCTCTGAGGGCGATCATTTAAAAAGCTTCTGATCCAATAAATAAGGCCACCATTTACGTCCATCTTAAAAAGTCGTTCCAAAAGAATATCAATTTGCGAAGTATTAAAAGCAGAACTTGGATACTTATTTAACCCTCAGAGTGCTGAAATATATTTTTTTTAAATATATATGTTTCATTATCTTATGCTGTTGAAAACTTATCATGTGGCAACATGTGGCAATAGCAGCATTTAGTGCTCTAACCCCCCCGAGAAAAAAAAATAGACGCTTTCCCTTTAAGGAAAGTTGAACGTGAAAGAGCCAAAGTAAAACTGAAAGTAAAATATCTTTTATAACTGCCACTCATTGCTCACAATTGCGGCAGTGAAGCCTGTACCTATTAGAAGTGCTAAATATCTAAAGCTTAAATAACTACACCTGAATGAACTACAGCTGAATGAAAAGGGACCAAATACAGATGAGAGGTAAAGTTTACATTTTATTACTGAATTCAGTTAAAATCTCCTTGGGTATCGTGTGTGTCAAGAAACCTGCTGTTTACAACTGCTGAGATCTGAAACCCTTTACTCTGCACTTTTTTTTATAAGGGCAATGTTCCATTTTTTTACCAATAATATGCTGATCTTTATGCCTCTTTCAGAAATGTTTTGAGACGGGAAGTTCTACAAGGCTTCTCTCAAATCAAACCAAGTGAGTCCACTGCCTTGAACAGGAAATGCTTCAATGAACAGTAAAGGAATGCAATGCTTTTGTTTGTTCTTTTTCAAACTGCCAAATTCTGGTGCTACCTCGAAATTCATGGACATGGATATTTCTGTTTGAGTAATTTGACAACCTCCCTTTATAATACTTCTGTTCCCATTTGATGTTTCATCAGTGATATGATTAATGCACTATATTGAAATACTTTTCTGGGGTGTGTCTGGATACAGGAAACTCTGATTAAATGGAGAAGCCAGTGTGTCTGATTGAGAACACCAGTGCAGGTGAGCTGCAGGTGAGCCAGGAAGCCCTGGACATTCTGAGCTCCATCAGGCAGCCTGTAGTGGTGGTGTCCATCGTAGGCTTGTACCGAATGGGCAAGTCTTACCTGATGAACAGACTGGCTGGGAAGAACACAGGTATGCCCATATCTCCATTTTTAAGCTGGTAGTGGATATTTTGCTAATCTGGCACAATATTCCATTCATTTTAGTTCACTTTCAGGTTTCTGTCTTGGCAAATCCTTTGCTGAGCTCTGCACTCTCAGTAAACATCTCTGGGTTCTCTCTGCAGGGTTCTCCTTGGGTTCCATCATCCAGTCTGAGACGAAGGGGATCTGGATGTGGTGTGTGCCCCACCCCTGCAGAGATGACCAAACTCTGGTGCTGCTGGACACTGAGGGTTTGGAGAACGTGAAAAACGTATGCCACCAATTCATAAAATATTCATAAACAGCAATCTTTGCAGTCATTTTGCTGGTTAGATAATTAGATACCTTGCAGCCAGACTGAACCAATCCACATAGAAGACATTTTGAGATATCGGCCATTTTAAGTTTCTAAATTTAAGATCTGATAAAACAAGATTGAATGCAGTCGTGTAAAAAGAACAAACCACACTTTGATGCTACTCAATAATTTGTATCAAAACCTTATATTTGTTTTGAAAAAAAAAAATGTAAATGTTCAAACTACTTCGAAATGGTTGGTTCGTTGTGGCTTATGGCACATAATATATTGTAAAGCGAAAAAGCTAAAGAATCCCATCCCCATGCTATGACGTTTTAAAAAATAATACTTTGCTAAACAAAATTTAATGCCAATAAATAGTTTTACACATACTGAACTGACATAGACAGCTGTTTTCTGCAAGAAAAAATAAACTGCTCCATGCATTCAAACACTTGGCCTAAGATAAAAGATACCAAGTGATGTAACTGCGGTCCACTTAAGTCTCCGCAGTTTCAGAAGTCAAACACAAGTTAAACAAGATGCAACAATGCTGAAATGAAAAGAGTATGCCATCTAGAAAAGACTACTGACACACGAATTTGCTTTGAAATTAAATCTAATTGAACGGAATTACCAAGCTAAAGGTATGTGGAAAACGTGTTTTTATCTCTGGTCTTATCCCGACTTTAGGCGTTTTAGTAGAATTCTTAGTCTCCATTGATGGCTGCAGTCAGTTTGCACCTCTCATAGTATGTTTTTTATGGATAATTTTCATTTGTTTTGGGAACGTGCAGCTTTCTTCAGAAGACACGGAATTCATCCCTCTCCGTTAGGCGCACGCAAATAACTACGCCAGTCCACACAGCATAAAAACCCGAGGGTTACCAGCTCCGGCACTCAGTTACAGGTTGACCTTGATGTAGCAACGTTATCCTCCCTTGACTCTCTAAGCGATTTGATTATTATTTCTCACAATGTAGCTGAATCACGAGCTAATTTAGTCAAGGGTCTGAACTTTTTTTTTATTGAACACAAGAAGCGTGAAGTCTGTCAATAAAAAACGTAACAAGTTGATTCAACTTCAAGGCTTAATATACGCTGGCATGCCTGATATCGTCGCCCTCACAGAAACTTGGTTGAACGACTCTGTCGAGTCAAATGAGATTCTTCCCGAGGGTTATACCCCGTATCGCAGAGACAGAGGTGGCAAATGAAGCAGCGGAGTTCTTCTTGGTATTCGTAATAATATTATCTCCCGCCGTGTTATGATTCTGCTCTGTCTGTCATGATTCTGCCATGTTTGTTATGATTCTGCCATTCCCTGTTTAGTTTTTGCATTTTGCCATGTTTTCGTTTTTGCCATTCCCAATCCACTATTCTGTTAGATTCGGTCCATGTCTTTGTTCATGCCCTGCATTGCACTTTGTCTCCCCTGTCTGGTCTCTTGTTAAGTTACAGCTTCTCCCCAGTCCTGCGTGTCACATGCTTAGGTGATTTCATGGTTTCTGGGTTTCAAACATTCCTTCCAATCTCGTTTGCTTCCTTCGCCTCTCTTTTCTATATTACTAACCAATACTAACAGTTTGTTGTTTTCGTTAAAGTTACTAACCCAAACTAACATTGTGTATATAATACTAACTTACTAACGAGCACTAGGGATTGTATAGCTGCACTTACTAATTGATTAACAAGCTCTCAGCACTCGCCCTGTTCTAGTCTCCGCCTCTTGCCTGCACTTAGTCTTTGCTGCAATTCAGCAGATCCTCTGCACCTGCTCCACTCTGTCCTACCTCTCATTATCTGTGCACATTAGAACTCCCTAACCGGAGCTGTATGTTTTGTCATAGGTTGTCTCGTGTTCCCTGTCCGCGTTTTGGCTTTTGCCAATTTCATGTGATTAGGTTCTCCCTCATGTTCCCTCCTTTGTTATTAGTCTGATCCTCATCACCTGATCCTAATCATAGCATGTGACTTCCCTTGAGTGTATTTAAGCTGTCTTCTCACTGCAGTTCCCCGTCAGAACGTTTCCTCTTGCTTACCTGTGCTGCTATCTTTCGCCTTGTATTCATAGTGTTAATCTTCTGACTGGACCGCCTGACTTACGATTTTTGGCTCTGCTCTTTTGTACTTTTGTCTGCATCTGTTTTCGAACCCTTTTTTGCCCGACCCACGATTACTGTGATTGCTGCCCTGGTTTTTCGACTTTTGGATTTTGTCCCTGGGATTGTGTTCTTTGGATTGTGGACTTTGTACTGTCGCCTCCTGCTCTGCGGGGGTTCGCCCCCCTTTCCAATAAAATCCCATTTTACCTTCACTGCTCGACTCTCGCGTCTGGTTCCAGAACCGTACCTAACAGTACGTTCTGACCATCATGGAGCCAGCGAGCATCAAGCCTCTGCAGGCTGCAGTGAAGGAACAGGGCGAGCAGTTGGAGTGCCAGCAACAGCAGCTCCAGTTCATGATGCAGCACCTTCAGACCATGTCTTACCAGATGGCGGACCTCACCCGGTCCCTACAAGCCGCACAGCCCTTCCGCGCTCCCCAGCAGCCCGTCACTACTACCTCTGCCTCCGTTTCTGCACCAACCACTGCCCCACCCGCTCCGGTTCACGAACCACGCCTGCCCCCTCCTGAGAAATATGATGGCGACCCTGGATCCTGCCGTGCCTTCCTGACCCAGTGCAAGCTGATCTTCAGCCTACAGCCTACCACCTTCCCCTCTGAGCAAGCTCGCGTTGCATACATCATCACGCAGCTAACCGGGAGAGAAAAACAGTGGGCAACATCAGCTTGGGAAGCGGGACTACCCTGTGTCCAGTCGTCCGATCTTCTGGGGGAGGAGATGAAGCGGGTGTTTGACCGTTCCAGACACGGGCATGAGGCGGAAGGAGATTCTCCGGATTCGCCAGGGGGGTCGCTCAGTCTCTGATTATGCTATAGAGTTCCAAACTCTAGCTACCAACAGCAGATGGCATGAGAGAGCCCTTTATGACGCCTTCATCAATGGGCTATCTGAGCGAATAAAAGACGAGCTGCTACCCCGTGACCTTCCCGAAAGTCTGGAGCGGATCATTGAGATGGCGATTCGCATAGACTCACGCCTGGAGGAGCGAAGACGGTCCACCTACAGATCCAGTGTGTCCAAGTCTCCGGAGGTGATGCCATCCCTTCCTCAGTCTGACAAGACCAAACCTCTCCATGATTCTGAGCCCATGCAGTTGGGCCGTACCAAGATTACTGGTGAGGAGAGGGACCGTAGGCGAAGGGAGCGGGCCTGCTTTTACTGTGGCAAAGCCGGACACTACATCTCACGGTGCCCAGAGAAGGGAGCACGCCCGCTAACTAAGAGAGAAGCGGTAGTGGCCGTCATTCCAGTTGATCACTCCACAAGAAACCGCACCTGCTTTCCTGTCACCCTGGAGTGGGCTGGGGAAGGAAGGAAGACCACCGCCTTGATCGATTCGGGAGCCGAGGAGAACTTCATCGACCAAGAAGTGGCCCAGAAATGGGGGATTCCTCTTGAGGGTCTTCCCGGATCGTGTGGCGAACTCCCTCAATGGCCAGAAGATTGGTCACATCACCCACATCACTGTCCCGATTAAACTACGGATTTCTGGAAATCACCAAGAAACTATCCGACTCTACATTATCCAGTCTCCACATGCCCCAGTCGTCCTCGGGCACCCCTGGATGGCCAAACACCTGCCTGAGGTCGATTGGGGAAAACATGAGATCAAGGGCTGGAGTCCCAACTGTGCGCAGACCTGCCTTAATGATGCTCTGGACCATGTTCCTGTTCCTCACGTGGAGGAAATCCCCAACCTGGAGAAGGTTCCCCCAGAGTTCCATGACCTTAAAGAGGTGTTCTCGAAGACTCGTGCCACCAGTCTGCCCCCGCATAGGCCCTACGACTGCGCCATTGATCTCAAACCTGGAACCATGCCGCCCAGAGGTCGCCTATTCTCCCTGTCACGCCCTGAGACTCTCGCCATGGAGAAGTACCTTAGTGAGTCCCTTGCAGCAGGCATCATTCGCCCCTCTTCGTCCCCTGCTGGGGCAGGATTTTTCTTTGTGTAAGAAAGACGGGTCGTTAAGGCCATGTATAGACTACAGGGGCCTCAATGAAATCACTGTAAAGAACAGGTACCCTCTGCCACTTATGAATACCGCTTTTGACCTGCTGCAAGGGGCCAAGATTTACACCAAACTAGACTTGCGCAATGCTTATCACCTGATCCGAATACGTGAAGGTGATGAATGGAAGACCGCGTTTATCGCCCACGGACACTGGGAGTATTTGGTTCTTCCATTTGGCCTTACTAACGCCCCAGCTGTATTCCAGAACCTCGTCAATGATGTACTCAGGATATGATAGATTTGTGTTTGTCTACTTGGATGATATTCTCATTTTCTCTAAGTCACAGGAGGATCACGTTAGCCATGTCCGACAAGTCCTGAAGCGCCTGTTGGAGAATCGACTATTTGTCAAGGCTGAAAAGTGAGTTCTCAGTCCAGACCACCTCCTTTTTGGGTTACATCATCGCACCCGGCACCATCCGCATGGACCCGGCCAAGATTGAGGCGGTCACCGACTGGCCCAAACCCACCGACCGTAAGTCACTCCAACGCTTTCTAGGATTTGCTAATTTCTACAGGCGATTCATTACGCAATTACAGCTCTGTTGCCGCACCGCTAACTGCCCTAACCTCAAACAAAGTCAGATTCCAGTGGTCCGAGAAAGCTGAGAAAGCATTCAATGATCTTAAGTCACGATTTACATCTGCTCCCATACTAACCATTCCCGATCCTAAGCTCCAGTTTGTGGTGGAAGTTGACGCCTCCAATGTGGGAGTCGGGGCCGTCCTTTCTCAGAGGTCCCCCAAAGATGGCAAGATCCACCCATGCCTTCTTCTCCCGTCGCCTAAGCTCTTTTCGAACGGAATTACGACATCGGCAACCGGGAGTTACTAGCTGTCAAACTGGCTTTGGAGGAGTGGAGGCAGTGGCTGGAGGGAGCTGAACAACCGTTTCTCGTCTGGACGGACCACAAGAATTTGGAGTATCTCCAGACAGCCCTCTAAGAGACTCAACCCGCGCCAAGCCAGGTGGGCATTATTTTTCTCTCGTTTTAATTTCCACCTTGCCTATCGCCCCGGCAGCAAGAATGTCAAGCCAGATGCCCTATCCCGATGTTTCGAGACGGACGAGGACCTGCCCAGTCCAGACACCATTCTGTCCAAAGAAACATTCATTAATGCCATTGATATGGACATTGAAGCTGAGGTGAGAAATGCCCAAGCTGATTCTGCGCCCCCAGTGCCTGCCCTGATCACTGCCTGTTTGTGCCTGCTAACCTGCGACCCCGAGTCCTGGACTGGGGGCATACCTCTAACCTTTCATGTCATCCAGGAGTTCGCCGCACCCTGGACTTCATATCCCGTCGTTTCTGGTGGCCGGGAATAAGCCAGGATGTCCAGAACTATGTCGCTGCCTGCTCGGTCTGTGCCCAAGCCAAGGTATCACACCAACCCCCTCACGGACTGTTACAACCACTACCCACTCCTCACCGTCCTTGGTCACACATTTGCGCCGACTTCATCACTGGTCTCCCCATCCAACCATTTCACCACCATCCTCACCATAGTAGATAGATTTTCCAAAGCTGTCCATTTCGTGCCCCTCATCAAACTCCCTTCTGCCCAAGAGACTGCCACTCTAATCATTCAGCACGTTATCAGACTTCACGGCATCCCCACAGACATCACATCTGATCGCGGACCCCAATTCACAGCCAAGTTTTGGAAATCATTCTGCAAGTCCATAGGTACATCAGTTAGTTTATCATCCGGTTTTCACCCCCAGATCAACGGCCAGACCGAGCGGCCAACCAATGTATTGACTGTTCTAAGATGCCTATGTTTAAAGAACCCTCCTCCTGGAGCCACCAACTTCCCTGGGCGGAATACGCTATTAACAGTCACACCTCCGCTGCCTCTGGTCTCTCCCCATTTAAGGCATGCCTGGGTTACCAACCACCTGTGTTTCCCTGCCAGGAGGAGGAGGTGGCCATTCCTTCCGCCCGGGAGTTTGTGCGTCGGTGCTGGCGCACCTGGAAGACCACACGGGAGGCGCTGCTCAGGTCGGTCGTGCGTATGAAGGCTCGGGCGGACAAGAAACGCATCGCTGCCCCTACCTACTGACCTGGGCAGCGCGTGTGGCTGTCCGCCAAGGATATCCCCTTAAGAGGAAACGGGGGTAAACTCTTCCCTAAGTTCCTAGGGCCATTCACCATTGAAAAAGTGCTTAGCCCCACTGCTGTCCGCCTCCGTCTCCCCCTTTCTATGCGCCGCATTCACCCCTCATTTCATGTGCCCCAGATTAAGCCTGTTACCCACCCCCTGTCTTCTGGCCCTGATCCCCACCACCCACCCGTATCATCGACGGAGGCGAGGCCTTCACTGTCTTGGCTTTGTTGGACTGTCGTCGACGAGGTCGCGGATACCAGTACCTCGTCGACTGGGAGGGCTACGGTCCAGAGCACCGTAGCTGGATTCCTGCCCGCTACATCCTCGACAAGTCACTAATCACGGACTTTCATGCTACGCACCCCAGATCAACTGGTTGAAACGCCAGGAGGCGTTTCGTAGGAGGGGGGGTACTGTTATGATTCTGCTCTGTCTGTCATGATTCTGCCATGTTTGTTATGATTCTGCCATTCCCTGTTATGTTTATGATTATGTCTGTTAGGTTTTGCCATGTTCTGTTTAGTTTTTGCATTTTGCCATGTTTTTCGTTTTGCCATTCCCAATCCACTATTCTGTTATATTCGGTCCATGTCTTTGTTCATGCCCTGCATTGCACTTTGTCTCCCCTGTCTGGTCTCTTGTTAAGTTACAGCTTCTCCCCAGTCCTGCGTGTCACATGCTTAGGTGATTTCATGGTTTCTGGGTTTCAAACATTCCTTCCAATCTCGTTTGCTTCCTTTGCCTGCACTTAGTCTTTGCTGCAATTCAGCAGATCCTCTGCACCTGCTCCACTCTGTCCTACCTCATTATCTGTGCACATTAGAACTCCCTAACCGGAGCTGTATGTTTTGTCATAGGTTGTCTCGTGTTCCCTGTCCGCGTTTTGGCTTTTGCCAATTTCATGTGATTAGGTTCTCCCTCATGTTCCCTCCTTTGTTATTAGTCTGATCCTCATCACCTGATCCTAATCATAGCATGTGACTTCCCTTGAGTGTATTTAAGCTGTCTTCTCACTGCAGTTCCCCGTCAGAACGTTTCCTCTTGCTTACCTGTGCTGCTATCTTTCGCCTTGTATTCATAGTGTTAATCTTCTGACTGGACCGCCCGACTTACGATTTTTGGCTCTGCTCTTTTGTACTTTTGTCTGCATCTGTTTTTGAACCCTTTTTGCCCGACCACGATTACTGTGATTGCTGCCCTGGTTTTTCGACTTTTGGATTTTGTCCCTGGGATTGTGTTCTTTGGATTGTGGACTTTGTACTGTCGCCTCCTGCTCTGCGGGGGTTCGCCCCCTTTCCAATAAAATCCCATTTTACCTTCACTGCTCGACTCTCGCGTCTGGTTCCAGAACCGTACCTAACACGCCGTCGACCCGATTTGGAACCCAGTATTTGTGAAGTTATAATGTGCAAACTTGTGCCTAGTAAATCATTGAAAGTATGCATTATTTTGTGCTACAGACCTCCAGACAGTGATCATCCTATTATGATTTTTTGTCTAACATTTTTACTAAATGCAGTATTGAGTACGAAATTATATTTGCACTTGGTGATTTTAATCTCCCAGATATACCCTGGTGGGACGAACTGGCGAACACTGGACACACGCTGTGTGACTTGGCTGACAGTTTTTCCCTTACCCAGATCATTGACCAACCTACTCATATTAAGGGAAATGTGCTGGATTTAGTTTTCACCAATATCCCTGAACGCTGCTCCGAGCCCAATGTAACATTTGGTCAGTTTGACAGTGATCATGCTGTGATCGAGTTCAATTTCCAAACTCGTGTAACAGACTCCGCACATGCACGAGAAACGTGTGCAATTTTAAAAGAGCTGACTTTATCGGGCTACGATCTCACATGGGCTAAGTCTCATTTCACTCTGCTCTTCTCCATCCTGATCTTAATGTTAACTGGCAAAGTTGGCTTGATCTCGTGCATTCATCTGTCAGTAAATTTATTCCCATCGCTGTAATCAAGGATGTAAATTCTCCTGCCTGGGTTGACAGTGAAGTGCGCCACCTGAGCAACAAAGTACAATCCACACGGAAACGAGCTAAAAAACGCAATACTGCAGCGTTGTGGGCGAAATTTCGTAAACTGAGGAATAAATTTAAAAAATATGTCCTTTCAAGTACAATCAGTATTTGGATGTTCTCAGTGATTTACTTGCCAAAACATCAAAGCGTTTCTGGGGATTCTTCAAGAGTATAACGAAAACTAAAAGTGTCCCCAGCCTTGTTGCTGATGGTGAGAAAACTGCATCTGATCCCAGCACAAAGGCTAGCCAATTTAATGAGTACTTTCAATCCCTTTTCACCCCCAGCCCTCACTGCGTACCTTTCCAGACATTACTGTTTCTAAACATGCTAATTTGGGTAATGTAACAATTACTGTCCATGACGTTGATTCAGTTTTGACCAACCTTAACACAAACAAAGCGTGCGGGCCAGATGAGTTACCTGCTCGGATTCTAAAAGAATGTGCTCATGAATTGACTCCATCACTCTGTAGTATGTTTAATAAATCTCTTCAAACTGGAGAGCTGCCTCTTGAATGGCTAAGAGCCAATGTTATTCCTGTGCACAAAAAATCCGATAAAGAAAATGTGAGAAATTATCGACCAATATCGTTATTGTGTATATGCAGCAAGGTGCTGGAAAGGTGTATACTAAATCTGCTTTATCCTCACGTTGTGCCTGTTTTGCATTACCTACAACACGGTTTTGTAAAGGGACGGTAGACAACAACTCAGTTAATTCAGGTTTTCCACAAAGTCGGTAAAATCCTGGATCAGTCTGGACAAATTGATATTCTATATTTGGATTTCTCATCTGCATTTGACTCTGTACCCCATGACTTACTCCTGCATAAACTTCAGGCTTACGGATTCCATGGCAATCTCTTAAAGCGGCTTGCGTCATATTTATGTAATCGCAGACAAAGAGTTGTTGTCGATGGTGCCCTATCCTCCTGGTCTCCTGTCGCATCAGGAGTTCCACAAGGATCAATTATAGGTCCTTTAATGTTTCTGCTGTACATCAATGACATGACAGACTGCGTAAGTGCTGAGACACAGGTTGCTTTGTTCGCAGATGATTGAAAATGCATAAGAGAAATCCAAAGTGTGCTAGACTGTTCACAATTGCAGTGTGACCTTGAAAACATCTTAGATTGGAGCCGCAAATGGGACACGAGATTCAACGCCGCCAAATGTAAACTTCTGAGCGTCACTAGGAAGCGATCCCCCGTTCTTCACCAGTACATAATGAATGGTAATATAATTGAAAAAGTTGACTGCATGTGCGATCTCGGAGTTGTGGTGTCGTCAAACTTATCGTGGGATGCACATGTAAATATATTGGCCAGCAAAGCAAACCGTATGCTAGGACTGATTCAAAGAACTTGTGGTCACACATGTTCAATTCAAACGAAACGAAAACTGTATACTTCACTCATGAGACCACTTTTGGAATACTCTACAATCTTGGGCTGTATCATCAAAAAAATCCCTCATTCACATTGAAGGTGTGCAAAGGAGAGCGACAAAGTATATTCTTGGTTACAGTAATTGTGAAGGAAGCGATTATAAAGCCCGTCTAATGAAGCTCAACCTATTACCCCTTGGCTGTAGGCGTGACATAATGGATTGTGTACTTTTGTGCAAATGTCTGAGGGGAGAATATGACATTGCCTATGAGCACTTTGTCTCATTTCAAACAGATGATACATTTTTAATGAAAATTCCTAAATTTAAGACAGAAACTTTCCGATATTCATATTTTAACAGAATATTTTACCTGGGGAACGCCACACATCTCTATCAACCATCTGACACCACTGCCGCTTTTAAATCCAAGTTATTTAATTACTATTCAGGAAAGTTTTACATTAATTTTTCTCCCAGTAACTCTTGTACATGGGTTGGCAAGTGTCATTGTACACGCTGCCGTATAATATAGTTCAATTCTTTTTACTCTGTACTCACCAATGTACTTGCTCAGCTTTTAATTGCTTTTATGTTTTTGCGACTTTCTGTATACGCTTCTGCTTTTAATTGTCTTTATCTTTTTGTTACTTTCTGTATACGTTTTTGGAGGATCACTCACTATAGGTGCCTTGCCACCTGTGTGATCTCATCCTGACTGTTGTTGTCAAAGTTTAATAAATAAACCAAATTTGGCAAGACTCAGGAACTTTTAAGCATGACTATCTTCATACGCTTTTAATAATGTTACACAACAGTCTTCTTCATGGGAAATTAAAATGTTCATCACTGAAATACTACCACCCTTCCAGGAAGTTTTCTCAGCTTCTCAGAATCACTGAACTGAAGTAAAATGGGGGAATTCCTGAGTTTAATGGAACCAGGCTGTGTGACTGTAGTGCAGGTGTCACAGGCAGGAATCTGATGGAAGGGTCTTCATCAACATCATACTAATGCTCTTAACGCTCATACAAGCAAAATAGTCTGCTGTCAGGGACTGCAGGTGAGGACAGTTGACTACTGTCTACTATCTGCTACTATCTACCAGGACAGTTGACCACTACTATCTAAATTTTCATGAATTTGTGGGTTGGTTCAGTTTTACAGCAAGGTATCCAATTTTTGAATATAATTTTTATATATATTCATATTGTACAACCCCAACTCCAAAAAAGTTGGGATGCTGTGTAAATTGTAAATAAAAACAGAATGCAATGATTTGCAAATCTCATGAACTCATATTTTATTCACAATTGAACATAGGCAACATCCGTTGCAAGTGAGAAATTTTACTATTTCATGAATAATATTGGCTCATTTTGAATTTGATGGCAGAAGCGCATCTCAAAAAAGTTGGGATAGGACTATGTGTACCATTGTTTAGTGTCCCCTCTTCTTTTAACAACAGTCTGTCATGTCTGTGAAGTGAGGAGACCAATTGCTGAAGTTTCTGGAGAGGAATGTTGTCCCAATCTTGTCAAATGTAGGATTTTAGCTGCTCAACAGTCCAGGGTTTTCTTTGCCGGATTTTTTATATTATGATGCGCCAAATGTTTTCTATTAGTGAGTGGTCTGGACTGCAGGTAGGCCAGTTCAGCAGACTCTTCTACTGCGAAGCCACGCTATTGTGGTGGATGCAGTATGTGGTTTGGCATTGTTTTGCTGAAATATGCAAGGCTTCCCTGAAAGAGACATTGTCTGGATGGGAGCATATGTTTTTGCAAAATTTTTGAATACTTTTCAGCATTGATAATGCCTTTCCAGATGTATAAGCTCCCCATGCCATAAGCACTAATGCAATCCGATGCCATAAGAGATGTAGGCTTTTGAACTATGTACTGATAACAAGCTGGATGATCCCTTTAGACCGCACAACATGGCGTCTGTGGTTTCCAAAAAGAATTTCAAATTTTGATGCATCTGACCACAGAACAGTTTTCCATTCAGCTTCAGTCCATTTTAAATTAACTTTGGCCCAAAGAAGACAGCGGCATTTCTAGATAGATAGATCCAGTTCTCCAGTTCTAAAGCCAGTTCCTCGGTCAGGGGTACTGGTAGGAGTGTCCCTATAATTGCGTTCACATATGGCTTCTTCTTTGCATGATACAGTTTTAGCTTGCATTTGTAGATTGCACGGCGAAATGTGTTCACCGACAATGATCTCTGGAAGTGTGCCTGAGCCCATACAGGGTAATCCAGTGCAGAATCATGCCTGGTTTTAATGCAGTGCTGCCTGAGGGCCCAAAGATCACAAGCATCCAATATTGACCTTCGGACTTGCCCCTTGCGCACTGAGATTTCTCCAGATTCTCTTAATCTTTTGATGATATTATGTAGTCTAGATTCAGTCTTCGCAATTTTACATTGAGGAACATTTTTCTGAAATTGTTCCACAATTTTTAGATGCAGTTTTTCACAGATTGGTGACTCTTTGTCCATCTTTACTTCTGAGAGACTGTCTCTCTAAAACGCTCTTTTTATACCCACTCATGTTACAAGCCTGTTGCCAATTAACCTAATTAGTTGCAAAATGCTCTTCCAGCTGTTTTATTTATTAGTACCACTTACTTTTTCAGCCTCTTGTTGCCCCTCTCCCAACTATTTGAAATGTGTAGTCATCAAATTCAAAATGAGCTCATATTTTTTTCATGTAATGGTATAATGTCTCACTTTCCACATCCGATATGTTGTTTATGTCCTATTGTGAACAAAAATGGGTTTATGAGATTTGCAAATCATTGCATTCTGTTTTTATTTACAATTTACACAGCATCCCAACATTTTGGAATTGGGGTCATAATTGTTTCAATAGAAATCACTTTGTATGGTTCAGAGAAGAAGGGAAAAGAAATTCACTGTGTTGTGTTTTAAACTTTATCGAATAACTTTCTCAAGATATTTAGCTCAATTCAAATTCAGAATAAATGAAATAGTTTAAACTGAAAGAATTTTTTTTTTGTCAAAATGTGAAATATACATCATATAATGCTTTCTCACGAAACCATATTTATCTGTTTTATAATTAACTTGACTGCAATGTTTTTGCCATGTTCTTTATATACTGAACATAGGGTCTATAATAAAAACAGTCCTATTGTATCCTGTAAAATGCCAAGATTTGGAGACTGAAACAACCTTAAAAATGTTGCCATGTGGGATGTGTTGTGATTTGTGCAAACAGAGTCATGGCGCTTGTCGTGTTTTGGAAATGAAGTGCATAATGCAGCGTGTAAGTCAGTGGCAGATATCTTGTTTAGGCAAAAACAAAATATGGAATGAATAAGATATGATAATTACCAACCAATCAATGGCCGGAGTTTAAAATGTTCAAGTTTGGCGTTTATCGTGTTTTGGGATGAAATGCTTCAAGTATAAAATGTTGTTAGTCTCTTTTGATATGATGATGATTTGTTTTATATAAAAGAGATGCACAGAAGATCAGGCCTAATGGCTTTATATGGTGGAGATGCACAGCATCACACGGGTCTCTGGGTAATTTAAAGTATATGAAGAGTTTCATAGCAAAACGAGACAAATCCATTTTTACTGTTTAGAGAAAAAGGCCTTTTTTCTTCCAGAAAAAAAGTTTTCAGGAAAACCAGTTCTTTTTTATTTCTCAGTCTTGCTCTTGACTGAACATATTTTGCCAGAAAATGGAAATCTAGCATCACTTTGATTATTTGGTACTGATAATGCATTAAAATAGTTTGAACTTCTTTTTTTCCACAAAGTGACATATATCCATGTCTGGTTTTGCCAAAAAAATGAAATGGATATGTCTCACTTTGCAAAAAAAAAAAATGCTAAGTTCGGCATAGTGAAATAAGGGGTTAAATCGCCGTTTGACCAAGACGGATATTTGGACATGAGTGGCTATCCCTTGGCTATGTTTCTAATATCACTACTAGAAAATTTTGAATATGGCACGTCTCGTTTTGCGATGAAACTCTTCATATATAATCATGATATAATATATAAGTATTACAGTAACAGTATGTCATTTAGCGCAATCTGATGTAGATTATTTGTTCTGCATCAGGGAGATCTGCAGAATTACACCTGGATATTTGCTTTGGCTCTCCTCCTGAGCAGCACAGTGGTCTACAACAGCATGAGGACCATCGACCATCAGGCACTTAGGAGCCTGCAGTATCCTAGCAACCAGCAGGGGCACCCAAGCCACCAATAAATACATCCAACCAACCAGTAAGGCTATTTTAACAAGTAGCAGAGCATCCGACCAACTTATTAAGGCATTTTGTCGACCAGTAAGGGTATCTCAGCAGCTAGTAAGGGAATTCTTGCAATCAATAAAACCATCCAATCAAGCAGTAAAGGTATCCTGGCAAATTGAAGGGGTAGAGACTGGAATAGTCACAGTGTTATCCTCATTTTAAAATGTATGCATCTCAGCTTGATCCATTATTGAGGTACTTGCTCAAGAAGAGGGTTATACATAAATAATCTCTATGCTCAGGGAAATGCAAGAATTCATCATATTGTCTGTTTTTCACAAAGCAGAAAAACTGAGTCACCTGAATAATGGCTGAGATAAAGCCCTGTTGTTACCTAAATCCATGTTCCAGTTTGAAAAGGGTTCCAGGTTTTACTGAATGCTTTTATCAAGCCAATGCAGTCATCTTGCTTTAAGAAATACTCCCCACCTCAGCAGCACAAAGTGAGGCAGACAAAGTGAGGCAAAAAAAGTCTGGCAGACTAAGAGAGGTGGCCAAAGTGAGGCAGCCAAAGTGAGGCAGACAAAGTGTGGCAGATCCCTAGACTTCGTAACCAGACAGAGCTGCCCAGGCGCGGTCTCTGTACTTAGATTTAACAGCATGGCTTCTGCAGTGTTTTCCTCAGCCCTGTGCGTCAGCTACATAACAGAGCTAACCAGCCACATCAAGCTGAAAGCTGATGGCAGGAGCTCCTCAAACTCCACCGAGTTCCTCCCCTCTTTAATCTGGACCCTGAGGGACTTCACTCCAGACCTCCATTTTGAGGAAAGCAGCATCACCGCCGATGAATACCTGGAGAGATCTCTGAACCTTCTGACAGGTATATGTACATAAAAAATCAAGCAAAAGTCATTTAAATCTGGAAAACTAGATTAAAGCATGCAAGTGTTTAGACATGTTTGAAAGTGAATGCTGAATTGAAAGGGCATCAATTTCCCCATGGTTAACATGATACAGACGTTTAATGTCCACAAATGATCAGTCTCCGCTAACAGTCTTGGGGTTATTTTCATATTCCCTTTTTTTGAATTGATTCACTGTCCAAATACTGCTCAGGTCCCTGAGGAAGTGGGTAACGAGGTCAGACAAATATTCCCAGCAGAAACTCTTCCATTGAATTTTCCAAGGCTAATATCTTTCACAAAACAAATTCCTTTGAAATTATACAGTAAAAAGGAAACTAAAAACCAAGGTGAGACACTAAAACTACGCTGGGATGGTAAGTGGTGCCCGGCACAACACAACACATCCCACCCGAGGGAGACGATTTCATGCGCTGGGTGCAGAATAACCTTCAACCCCCAACCACCCCCCAAAATTTGATCCCTACAAGTAGCGAGCCGGATGACATCACACCATAGTGCAGCATATAGTTTGAAGCAGAATTGAATCAAAGTGACACTATCGTTCACTCCTGGATAAGCCGTTTGTGAATCTTACCGTCCGTGGTCGTGCTAACGGCAAATTGATTCATTGATTAGTGAGTGACACTCGAGTCTCATTACGAAAATCCTTTTTCAGCTTTGCTTATTCAGGAGTAAAAAACATGTTTTAGTAGCAGTCACAAATTGATCAGAACTGATTTAAGGAAGTAGTTGTGGGACAAAAAAAAGATATTTGGTTTGTTGGCGGCCTTGACCCAGTTAGGTCATGCTTTGACTGAATCAGAGTTCCTCCTTTAAAGGTTAAAAGAATGACGTGTCATTTAAAAAATTACAGTATTAGGAAGAATGATTTTGTAATTTAAAGTATAATAATAATAATAATAATAATAATAAAATAATAATAATGTTCCTCTATAAATCTTCTGTGAAATGAGGAAAACTTTGTCCATCTTCTCATCCTTCTGTCTGAGTCCATTTTGTGCCTGAAACGGTTAGTCAGCAGGGGAGTTACCAAGGGAGGGCAGGGGGTGGGCAGTGCCCACCCTGAGAAAAGCTCTGCCCACCCAATGAAAACTCAAGATAAAAAACTGATTTACTACTATTTGACAGCAAACACGCGATATCCCACGTGATTCACAGCCGGACGTAGACAGCCATTAAGAGAGAGCTTTACGTATGCTTCATTATCTATGTATCACCATGTGTGATTGGTGGATTCCTTTGCCAGTCTACTCTGATGTAAAACTAACCAATGGGTGCCCGCGAATTACTAGGGACCCCCCCATTCTCTTAGACTGCCGTCCTCACTCGGTCTGAGGTCTAAGCTGCTCATACTCACCTTAATCCCTCAACGCTCTATCTCATCTGATTCACAGTGGTTCAACGGACTCGCCGGTCTCCTCCTTCTTGTCGAACTGTTGCTTACATCTTTTTTCATTGAACCGAGTAGTAGCTTGCGGCTAGCGTCTGTGGTATAGCAGGATGTGTACATACACATAAATACAATGTATCTTAAAGGAATAAGCCCCGAGAGGCAGTGGGTTACAGTGATTTTATAACGGTAGAGGGGCGTTCTAAGGCACGACGCGCAGCGGAGTGCCTTAGTGCCCCTCCGCCGTTATAAAATCACTGTAACCCACTGCTTCTCGAGGCTTATTCCTTTATTATAAAACGGTTACCCTACATATAGCCCATTAAATAAACACACGAAACCCAACAATTTATTGGTAATAATGCAACAATAAAATTGAGAACTATTCGTGCTTCCACCAAGCAAGATCGAGTGGACAGAATGGTTGGCAAGCAACACAGACGCCAAGATTCTTTTTCATCTAGCGCCATTATCATGTCACATCAGGCTATTTGGGCTCGTAAATGTAGATATATTATGAAAGCAGGCTATTTGGAATGTCTCCTTCGGTCTCCCGAAGGCCCCGTTAAATAATTTTACGTTCGTTTCGGTTTCCGAGTTCCCTTGTTCTCCACTCGCGCCTATCGGCCATATCATTACAACCAGCAGCGAGAGTAGGGAACAAGATTGACTTTTGTCCTCCACACTTGCCGGTGTCCAGGAAAATGTTGAACTGTGCATTAGTTTGCTAGCCAGCTTGTCAACTTGCTAGCGTTCACTACAGTGGATGTGTTTACCCTACACACAGCCCATAAAATAAACACACAAGAAAAAAAATTAACAATTTGTCGCTAATACTGAAATAGCGAGCTAGTTTGCAACGTCGCTAGCAAGCTAAAGTGATATCGAAATCTATAATGCTATAGCTAGTTAGGTAGATAGCCAACAGGTTAGCGGGTTAAAAGGCTAAACTTCGCTAACACTGAAATAGCCTGCTAAAAGTCTTGAAACAAACCTAACCTAACGAGTCAGTCGAGCGCAGAGTAGTTGGTTGCGAGACCAGGCGCGCAGGGATATTTTGTGCTGCGGTCTGCCTCAGAATACAGTGGGTTCAGAAGAGACAGAAGTCTGACCAGACGCCAAAACCGAATTATGAGCATAGTCGGACTAAGCTCTGCATGTAGACGGACTGAGTGACTTTATACCGGCATGGAACGCGGCTCAGCCAATCACATTTAAGAATGGGAAGCACCCGTTTTATAATCAAATGTAGAGGCTAGATAACCTATTTTTTATTCGGCTAAAACATTCTTTAGCTTGACGATGACGTGATGTCTATACACACGTTCCAACAGCCAAAGAAAAAAAAAAAAAAAAAAAAGCGAGACAAGACGGCCATTTGCAGTTAATATGCAGGAAGTGATTAGCTGGCAAACTGCGTATCAAAATGCTTTTGATTCAGCAAATAGTCTGGCGAGCAGTTTCTTTGTTTTGCACAAGGGTAAAATCCCAGCCGTCACCCGCTCCACTAGTACTGAATGATATCACATTAGCTGGGGGCAACAATCATTATTCAGAGCACGGAAGTACAGTCCCCAAACTTCACTTTGCATGCTGGAAATCACCAATGCACGGAACGAAATAAAGATCCTTCACAACTGCTGTAGCTAACAAGCCGAATATTTGCCACAAGAATATAGTCGACTAAAGCCGAGGTTTTTACAAAAACCAGGATAACGATTATGCACCTTTCGATATTCACCAACGCTACTGGTAAGCCCCTCCACTGCTCAATGCCAACTTGTTCAAAAGTGCTAACGTTAGCCTGTATAACAGCTAAATGTGTGGGTTTCAGTATGTATCCCGTGTGTGACCGTAGATGGCCACTAATTACATGGCAAACGCTGGTTACTTCACCGGAAAACAAAACTGACCACTGGCTGACAATACTGCTTTTTGTTCGAAAAAAGGATACTTGTTGGACGGATCTTTGAATTGACATCAGGGGACTGTATAATGTATAATACAGTGCCTGACAGAAGTCTTGTCACTTATCCAAGTTGTAGGAACAACATATAATAACCTGACTTGTAGTTGATCAATTGGAATCAAAAATGGCTTACATGAAAGGCAAAGCCCTCTAGATTATGCAAAATATACCAAAATAGAGTTTTGTGTCATTGATTGAGTTTTATAATTTAATTTGTACAGAAAGGTCAGATTTTGCTTGGACAAAAAGTCTTGTCGCATTGAAAAAAAAAAATGTAGAAATTATACATACACTTTATTTTGAATACACAAATATGCCACTATAATATCAGAACATAAAGCCATGGTGCCTTGGAAAAAAAAAGAATTAATATTATGTGACTCCCATGAGCTTGGAGGACTGCATCCATACGTCTTGGCAATGACTGAGATAACTTGATGATAAAATCATCTGGAATGGCATAAAAGCAGTCTTGCAGGACTCCCAGAGTTCATCAAGATTCTATGGTTTCATCTTCCAAGCCTCCTCCTTCATCTTACCCTGAAATGCTCAATAATGTTCATGTCAGGTGACTGGGTCGGCCAATCCTGGAGTACCTTCACCTTCTTCGCTTTCAGGAACTGTGACATGGAGGCAGAAGAATGAGAAGGAGCAGCAGTATAAGTAGGGCAGCAAGAACTTCTTGATATTTCAGGCTGTTGATGTTGCCATCCACTCTGCAGATCTTTCTCACACCCCCATGCTGGATGTAACAACAAACCATGATTTTTCCTCCACCAAACATGATTGTTTTCTGGGAGAATCTTGGGTCCATGAGGGTTCCAACAGGTCTTGTACGGCGACTGGCATGCAGTTCAATGGATGATTCACCAGAAAAATAAACTTTCAGCCACTTTTCCAGTATCAATCCTTTCTGCGAGCTGTGGCCCTTGGTAAATGCAATGCAGGTTTTTTGTTTTCTGTTTAATGCAGACTTCTGTGTACTAATTTGGCTATGAAAACCACTTTGAGAGAGAATTTGACAAACTCTTCTTGTAGATACCGGGATTTTTGGTGACATTTCCTCATGTAGCTTCGCTGTAGTTGAAGAAGGGCTGGCCTTGCACAGTTGAAGCAACAAACAGTCCTTTCAAACAGTTGTCACACCGGGGTCTGTCTGACCTGCGCTTGCCATGAACGTCACCAGTTTCTTCAAATCTTTTTCTCATCCCCTCCACTTGACATTTGGATACATTAAAGATGTCTGCCACCTCAGCAGCAGACTCAGTCCTCAGGCACTTGATGATCAGCACTTTGGTCTGTGGCTGAATCTTTGGTATGTTGTCAGAGGTCTAGTCGCACCTCACATGAAAGTCTGGTGTGCTGGGATTATTT
Source organism: Gymnothorax javanicus (assembly GCA_029692085.1). Taxonomy (NCBI): domain Eukaryota; kingdom Metazoa; phylum Chordata; class Actinopteri; order Anguilliformes; family Muraenidae; genus Gymnothorax; species Gymnothorax javanicus. The sequence continues at coordinate 179,890,535 of CM056195.1, read as the reverse complement.
CTGTACACATCTGGGAATGTGTTAATTACAGTATTTGTCATAGGTTAAACTCTAATCTGCGATTTGTTGCATCATCTGAAGAGACAACAAGACTTTTGTCCTAGCAAAAACAGATGTTATGGGCTTAGCCAAGCTGTGAACATCAGAACACTTTTTGACGGTTTCATTTTGCACCAAATTATTAATGTGAAAGCCCTTGACATTAAAATGGACCATTTATTGTAACAATTGATTGGTTAGAAATAAAGTTATATGCTATTTTTAGTTACTATGTCCTTATGAGAATAGACTTTTGTCAGGCACTGTACAGTGGGATCGGGATGATCATCCCGTTCATCCGTCGGGCGCTTTTTTACGAAATGATGCGAGCATACGTATATCCTCTTGGATGGATACTTTAGTCTTAGCGCGGCTAGCCACTCCAGCGCCTACTCGCTGGAATCGAGTGTAGACTGTAAGGTGCTGGGCAAGGCAATCTTTCCTAATCACCTTGTAAATAAGGCACTCTGTTTCCATGCAAACGTTTTATGTTTTTTGAGTTACTGGTACAATCAACAACGGAACAAGTGGAGCCTGATCTCTCTTCAGTACAGCGAGCAATGACCGGAAGTAGGAGACAGCCAGGGTTCTCATGGCGGCGCGCATCGTTAGAACAGGAATTAGGTGGTTAAAATGAAATAAGATCATTTGAAATGTCTTTATGCGATTTCATTGCTTCCAATGATCTTATTTCATTTAAACAGTTTAAACGATCATGAAACACATGCATTGCTTCCAACCCCTGAGTAAAGAAAAGCGTGAGAAGTCCGGAGTCATAACGCAGGTGAAACTGATAAACCTCCATGTACAAGGACTTCAATTCCATGCGAGAATCTCTTACACATGCGTTGATTGAATAATTGCTGACTACAGCAGGGGAACGTAAATATACCACTAAAACTCACACGGAATGCATGAGAGTTGACAGGTATGTGTTACTAATGAAAACTGACCACACCTGTTAATGTTGAGAGTTTTCTGAGCTTTTGTAATGGTAATTTAAAGGAATGACTGAAAACAGGTCATGACCAATCATTATTTTCAAGGGATGGGTTTGAGCCTCCCCTATCACCAGTTCACCAGCTGCCACTGATATATATATATATATATATATATATATATATATATAAATATGTATATATGAATCAAGATGTTCTGCATGTTGTATTTTAGAGGTTTTTTTTTGCCTCCTTTGCCCCCTCCCCCGCAAAGAGGACAAATGCCCACCCAAGCTTGGCATCCTGGCAATGCCTCTGTTAGTCAGTCAATCCCAGAGTGTGCATGAGCATAGAACATTGGCATTGGAAGAGACTGACAATGTTGATAGTCCAATTTTCCCAAATTTAGGCTGTTTGCAAGCAAATTTAATGTGTTTACGACCATTTTTTGCAAATCTGGGCAGATTTGCGTTGCTCTCGTCCCCAGAAGGCTACACGTTGTCATGGTGTGTAAAGCACCGGGCATCAAATAAGCTTTAAAATAAATGTTTGAAGCATTATTGATATACTGAATATTGAATTATTGAATACTAAATAATAATTTTAACTTTGTGTGAATTTCCCTTTCTCCAGCTTTTTCAACAATTAACTTCAGTAGGACTTTAACAGCAAACAAGGGCACAGCGGTTCTCAAGAAGGTATATTTTGTTTTTTTTTTTTACTTCTGTAGAGAACTCTTCACAAATGGCTCTTTGTGATAACATGAGAGGCAGCATTGAAACATTCTTCCTGACCCGGAAGTGCTTCCTGTTAGACCAACCTGCTCCTCAGAATGAGCAGGAGATCTTGGATCATCTTTGCCACGCTGATCTGGACCCAAACTTGGTCCAGCAAGTAACAGACTTCTGCAGCTACATTTTTGAGCATTCAAAGGAGAAAACCATCTATGGTGGAGCTTTGGTCACAGGAAGAGGTAAGAGTAAATTTACTCGGGACTAAGCAATGACTGCAGTGACAGACTGAATGTAAGTCATGAGAATTACGATACCATATATCTCCAATGGCTTTCCCTTACTAAACTGCTGTGGTGACCTTCACCTTTAGTCAGGGCTCTCAAACTCCCATCCTGAAGGGCCAAAGTGTCTGCCGGTTTTTGGTGGTTAGCACTATTGCCTCCCAATAAGGAGATTCTCGATTAGAGTCCCAGGTGGCCAGGTCCTCTCTGTGTGGACTTTGCATCCTCTCCACTTTTATCCGTGGGGTTTCCCCTACACAGAAAAATATGCTCCATAGAAACACTCCTACCAGTGTCCCTGACCAAGGCTCTGGCTTTAGAAAGACATGCTCTATAGAAACACTCCTACCAGTGTCCCTGACCAAGGCTCTGGCTTTAGAAAGACATTCTCTATAGGAACACTCCTACCAGTGTCCCTGACCAAGGCTCTGGCTTTAGAAAGACATGCTGTATAGGAACACTCCTACCAGTGTCCCTGACCAAGGCTCTGGCTTTAGAAAGACATGCTCTATAGGAACACTCCTACCAGTGTCCCTGACCAAAGCTCTGGCTTTAGAAAGACATGCTCTATAGGAACACTCCTACCAGTGTCCCTTACCAAGGTTCTGGCTTTAGAAAGACATGCTCTATAGGAACACTCCTACCAGTGTCCCTGACCAAGGCTCTGGCTTTAGAAAGACATGCTCTATAGGAACACTCCTACCAGTGTCCCTGACCTAGGCTCTGGCTTTAGAAAGACATGCTCTATAGGAACACTCCTACCAGTGTCCCTGACCAAGGCTCTGGCTTTAGAAAGACATGCTCTATAGGAACACTCCTACCAGTGTCCCTGACCAAGACTCTGGCTTTAGAAAGACATGCTCTATAGGAACACTCCTACCAGTGTCCCTTACCAAGGTTCTGGCTTTAGAAAGACATGCTCTATAGGAACACTCCTACCAGTGTCCCTGACCAGGGATCTGGCTTTAGAAAGACATGCTCTATAGGAACACTCCTACCAGCGTCCCTGACCTAGGCTCTGGCTTTAGAAAGACATGCTCTATCGGAACACTCCTACCAGCGTCCCTGACCAAGGCTCTGGCTTTAGAAAGACATGCTCTATAGGAACACTCCTACCAGTGTCCCTGACCAAGACTCTGGCTTTAGAAAGACATGCTCTATTGGAACTCTCCTACCCGTGTCCCTGACCAAGGCTCTGGCTTTAGAAAGACATGCTCTATGGGAACACTCCTACCAGTGTCCCTGACCAAGGCTCTGGCTTTAGAAAGACATGCTTTAACGGAACACTCCTACCAACGTCCTTGACCAAGCCTATGGCTTTAGAAAGACTTGCTCTGTTGGAACACTCCTACCAGTGTCCCTGACCAAGGCTCTGGCTTTAGAAAGACATGCTCTATAGAAACACTCCCTACCAGTGTCCCTGACCAAGGCTCTGGCTTTAGAAAGACATTCTCTATAGGAACTCTCCAGTGTCCCTGTGTCCCTGACCAAGGCTCTGGCTTTAGAAAGAAGATGCTCTCCTATAGTGTCCCTCACCAAAGCTCTGGCTTTAAAAGACATGCTCTACTCCTACCAGTGTCCCTGACCAAGGCTCTGGCTTTAGAAAGACATGCTCTATAGGAACACTCCTACCAGTGTCCCTGACCAAGGCTCTGGCTTTAGAAAGACATGCTCTATAGGAACACTCCTGACCAGTGTCCCTGACCAAGGCTCTGGCTTTAGAAAGACATGCTCTATAGGAACATTCCTACCAGTGTCCCTGACCAAGGCTCTGGCTTTAGAAAGACATGCTCTATAGGAACACTCCTACCAGTGTCCCTGACCAAGGCTCTGGCTTTAGAAAGACATGCTCTATGCACTACCAGTGTCCCTGACAAGGCTCTGGCTTTAGAAAGACATGCTCTATAGGAACACTCCTACCAGTGTCCCTGCCCAAAGGCTCTGGCTTTAGAAAAACATGCTCTATAGGAACACTCCTACCAGTGTCCCTGACCAGGGATCTGGCTTTAGAAAGACATGCTCTATAGGAACACTCCTACCAGTGTCCCTTACCAAGGTTCTGGCTTTAGAAAGACATGCTCTATAGGAACACTCCTACCAGTGCTCCTGACCAAGGCTCTGGCTTTAGAAAGACATGCTCTATAGGAACACTCCTACCAGTGTCCCTGACCAAGGCTCTGGCTTTAGAAAGACATGCTCTATAGAAACACTCCTACCAGTGTCCCTGACCAAGGCTCTGGCTTTAGAAAGACATGCTCTATAGGAACACTCCTACCAGTGTCCCTGACCAAGGCTCTAGCTTTAGAAAGACATGCTCTATGGGAACACTCCTACCAGTTTCCCTGACCAAGGCTCTGGCTTTAGAAAGACATGCTCTATAGGAACACTCCTTCCAATGTCCCTGAAAAGGCTCTGGCTTTAGAAAGATGCATGGAACTCTATCGAACACTCCTACCAGTGTCCCTGACCAAGGCTCTGGCTTTAGAAAGACATGCTCTATAGGAACACTCCTTCCAACGTCCCTGACCAAGGCTCTGGGTTTAGAAAGACATGCTCTATAGGAACACTCCTACCAATGTCCCTGACCAAGCCTTTGGCTTTAGAAAGACATGCTCTATAGGAACACTCCTACCAGTGTCCCTGACCAAGGCTCTGGCTTTAGAAAGACATACTCTATAGGAAAAATCCTTCCAATGTCCCTGACCAAGGCTCTGGCTTTAGAAAGACATGCTCTATCGGAACACTCCTACCAATGTCCCTGACCAAGGCTTTGGCTTTAGAAAGACATGCTCTATAGGAACACTCCTACCAGTGTCCCTGACCAAGGCTCTGGCTTTAGAAAGACATGCTCTATAGAAACACTCCTACCAGTGTCCCTGACCAAGGCTCTGGCTTTAGAAAGACATGCTCTATAGGAACACTCCTACCAGTGCTCGTGCCCAAGGCTTTGGCTTTAGAAAGACATGCTCTATAGTAACACTCCTACCAGTGTCCCTGACCAAGGCTCTGGCTTTAGAAAGACATGCTCTTCAGGAACACTCCTACCAGTGTCCCTGACCAAGGCTCTGGCTTTAGAAAGACATGCTCTATAGTCACACTCCTCCCAATGTCCCTGACCAAGACTCTGGCTTTAGAAAGACATACTCTATAGGAACACTCCTGCCAATGTCCCTGACCAAGACTCTGGCTTTAGAAAGACATGCTCTATAAGAACACTCCTACCAGTGTCCCTGACTAAGGCTCTAGCTTTTAAATGGAAGTTGGTCCCCAGGTACTGCTCTGTGGCTGCTCACTGCTCCTAAGTAAATAAGATCGGTCAAATTCTACAGATAAATTACCGCACAGACTTCAATGAATTATATCTTATCCTGTCTTGACTCATTCCTTGCAACTGACAAGATTATCTGTCAAATATGTCAGAATGCTTCCACCGCGATTGACAGGGTATTTCGGCGATCAAACTTTTCACTGATTTACGGTTGGGGGCAAGGTTACAGATCTTCCAACAAACATAGGCATCAAAAAAATCTATCAATATTCAGAAAAGTGCTAGCAGTGGCTGGTGAGGACAGTATTCAATGGCAGAAAATTGATACACTCAAGCAAAACTAACACCTCTTAAGCATTGCTTTTGACTCTCTCGAAGTCAGTGGTAGTGTCTGCATCTACAGAGACCTTACCATCTAACAGTGTTTTCCTATCTTGCTTTGTGCGGCACATATCTGGGCATCAACTCATGGGCAGAGGGTGTGTTAGCTCCAGCTAATAACAGTATGCAGGATCTAAGGGCGGGACGTAGCGCTTCAATGTCACTGAGCCGTGAAGGAGGGGCCAACTTTGAATGTTGTGTTTATAAACTGCAACCAACAAATCCTTTTCATTTTGCCTTGAAGTGCACTAATGCTTCAAGATGCAGTGAAAACAAATGGCCCTCAAGGATTCGGGTCAGAGACTCAGAGTCAAATTCTGGTAAGGTTGTGTTGCACAGATGATTAGTGAACTGGATTTCTGACCTTAAGGATGCAGATCGTACTCCTTGTTGTTGGTGCAGATTGGAATTTTTTGAAACGAAAACTCAAGCCCTTTTGTCTTTCCCGGAAGTGCTACAGAACCTAGTGGAAAAGTACGTGGACGCCATTCGGTGCGGGAGCTTTCCATCTCTGGAGAAAGTGGTGCAGGAGCTGACTGATTTGAAGTACCTGGCAGCATTGGAGGAGTCTGTCGCCCTCTTTAGGCGGCTGCTGGGAGAGCGGGCTGATCTCAATCCATGTACGGGAGGGAAAGATGAGGATCAGCTTTCAGCCATTCACGAAGCGTGCCTGCAGGAGGCGCTGCAGACCTTCAAAACCAACTCCTTCAAGGACGAGGAGGAGCGTTATCAGAGAGACCTCACTGTACGGGGTTTGGGTCTCAAAATTGTTCACTGACGTGATTTGTGCGTGTGTACGTTCCAGCACTGTGCTGTGATTTGAAAAGATCCAAGTATAAACTCCAGTTTTGCTATCCTCTGAACTGTCCTCTGGTCTAGCCCTCGAGATCGATCATCATGTAGCCTGTCACTCTAATACCCAAACAACATACTCCTAAATCAGCAGCTAGAAATGTAAGTGAGATGATAATAATTAGATTCATGCATGCTAAATTGGTCACCGGGAACAAGGCTTAGCTAACAGAAATTATTAATAACTGAGCAATAAGAAAAAAAGATAGATTAAAAAAATGATAAAATGATCGTCAGTTTTGTAGTGCAATGGCTTTAGAAGGGTTGAGAGAAGTGTGTCACAATTACTGCGCATGCTCGCCACTTCGCGCAAAGTAAATCCGCTCAACGGCAAGTCAAAATCCAGGGGGTAGGAATACACCCGGAAGTTGAAGCTCAATTGAACGCTCTGGAAGATAGCAGATGATCCCCTCGCGGTAGCTTCTCCATTCACCCCCATTCATTTTGTCTGACTTTTGACATCAAATAACTTTACACTAAAAACATTATGAGCCTTCATGTCAGCGACAATATTTTCTACAGAGAAACTACATTTTGTAGCAGACGTCTTTACTTCGCATGTAGCGTTATGGTCTAATCATGAGCATTTTTAGCCGATGGCACCAGGCTAGGCTAAAAGTGACGTGAAATGCTGGCGACTTTCTGTCGCACAGGAGGTAAATAACCGTACTGTTTAGACCAGAAGCCCATAGACGAATCATAGACAGTAGACCATTCAGCCACATCGCTAACGAAGTGAAGTACCTATGAAGTAATAATTCGCAAAACATAATAACATCGAACGGAATCAGACTATACTTACAGACGCAATCACTTTGCTCGCTGGGAATTATGTGTAGGATACATCCACCATGGAGCAATAAGGAGAACGTCCTGAAAGGGGTAACTCGTCTGGTAGATCTACCCTACACATAATTGACCTATGGCTAAGCCTCGTCCTCAAATGTGATGAGCCAATCACAGTGCGTATTCTCTCCTCATATACTTAGACATTCTGAGCCTGAGCTTCCATTGAAATGCCGTATGGAAACTGCGAATCGTTCGCCTCTGTGGGGTTTTAAAATGTTTCTAAGTTTAAAAAAATGGTCAAACGCTGTGCTTGGGGTAAATTTAACACCGATACGAGGTATCCCGGGAGGCTGGGCGATGGGGTGTATTTTATACCCTTCCCAAAGCCACATCATAACTGAGAGAAGTGTCTCCTCTGGATAAAGCTGCTTTCACACTGGACACGAAACAAATTTTTCACACAACAGATTACATTCAAAGTCAATGCAAAGACGCTTCGCATTGACTTTGAATGTAATCTGTCGCTACGAAAATTCGTTTAGCGTCGATAAAACAACTAAAGCTTTAATGGAAGACCCCACTATCAGCTTAACGTAGGTACCAAAGGTCAACAAGGATGTCTACATTTGTTCCAAGCCAAGTCAAAATCATCTTTCAGGCGACATCTTGTCTCTTCGCTGGAGATTAATGTAAAGTTATCTTTTTTATCACTAAGTTAGCTAACGTTAGTAAACTACTAAGGCTAACTATGGCCAGCAGCCATACCACTATGCGATCTGCTCCAGCTGCATGGCTGAAGCTAAGCAGGTGTGGGCTTAGTTAGTACTTGGATGGGAGACCACCTGGGAAAACCAAGTTGCTGCTGGAAGAGGTGTTGGTGGCCAGTAGGTTGCAATCTTCCCTCTGGTAGAATAATCTCCAATGCCCCAGTGCAGTGATGGGGATATTGTACTGAAGGAGACGCCGACTTTTGGATGAGACGTTAAACCGAGGTCCTGACTCACTGTGATCATTAAAGATCCTATGACACTCTTCGATAAGAGTAGGGGGTTCCCCGGTGTCATGGCTAAATTCCCAACCTGGCTCTTTCGACCCGCCACCTAATCATCCCCTGATCTAATTGGCTGTGCAATTTGTCCTCTCCCTCCCCACCTCAACCCCCAGGGCTCCCTTGAAAAAGAGATCTCGATCTCAGCGGGACTTCCCTGGTTAAATAAGGGTTAAATAAAAATGAAAAACTTCAGTGCTGACGGACGTTGGCTTAACGTGAGCTCCTGGCTGCGTTGTTCACCATGTCACCTTGTTTACTTCGGCGTTTAGTCACGGTTAGATTTCTTAAATACGGTAGCTAGCAATAATAATACTTAAATTAAATTTATTACCCTGCGCTGCACGAAGAATGCTGATCCTGTATCTTGCGTGAGAGGGTGACGGAAACGAGATGCGGTTGATCGCGTTTGCACTGAGACCTGAAAATTTTAGTTTCTAATTTAAACTTTTCATTGACATTCTCCACTCTAAATTCATTAATGTATCCCTCCACTGCATAGTGTAACCCTATTTGCTGATTTCTTGATGATATTTGAGCCTTCTATCACCAAAAATCATCGATAGCATCCTGAAAAATATCTCCGTCAGTGATACCAGCCATTAGCGCCTGTTCTAAAATGTTGATTGTTTGTCCGAGTCAGAGGAGGGGGCGGGGCTTAGCCATAGGTCAATTCCCAGCGAGCAAGCGATTGCGTCTGTAAGTATAGTCTGATTCCGTTCGATGTTATTATGTTTTGCGAATTATTACTTCATAGGTAGCCTACTTCGTTAGCGATGTGGCTGAATGGTCTACTGTCTATGATTCGTCTATGGGCTTCTGGTCTAAACAGTACGGTTATTTACCTCCTGTGCGACAGAAAATCGCCAGCATTTCACGTCACTTTTAGCCTAGCCTGGTGCCATCGGCTAAAAATGCTCATGATTAGACCATAACGCCACATACGAAATAAAGACGTCTGCTGCAAAATGTAGTTTCTCTGTAGAAAATATTGTCGCTGACATGAAGGCTCATAATGTTTTTAGTGTAAAGTTATTTGATGTCAAAAGTCAGACAAAATGAATGGGGATGAATGGAGAAGCTACCGCTAGGTGATCATCTGCTATCTTCCAGAGCGTTCGATTGAGCTTCAACTTCCGGGTGTATTCCTACCCCCTTGCATCTTCCAGACGAGTTACCGCTTCTCAGAACGTTGGTTTACGTCAGCGAGCTGACTTCGAGCCTGCGCAGTAGGTGTGGTGCTGAACTGAAAACTCGTTCAATTGAGCTTCATCGCTCTCCTGTTGAGAACAGCGTCATCCCGCCGTCCACTTCTTTCACGGTCTATGGTCAAACTCTGGCAGGTATTTTTCTTCGTCTATGATTATTGAAGATAGAAATAAGTTTTCATTTTTTGTATCCCTTGGTAATTGCTCACGATAACGCTTTGAATCCTCAAATTTCCGTGGAAATCCCCTTAATATAAAAAGCAAAATGCCGAATTAACTAAAATATATAAATACAATGCAGGTCGATGACACATTGGCAAGGATGGAATCAGATTATGACTTGGAGTCGAGCAGATTGACTTTCTTGGGATGTACGTTCTGAGCGTGTGCAGTAATCGTGGCACAGCCCCTTTTTAAGAACTGAGCAGGAAATAATTTTTTTTTTCAGCTCTGTAGTGCAGTCATTCTGAACAGGGTTTTTTTACGGTAACTGAAATGATTGAGTACTAAGCAGGAAATGATAGTTTTGTCAGTTCTGTAGTACAGTTTCTCTGAACATAAATAATTAAGTACGGAGCAGGAAATGGCGGAGCTGTCAGCCCTGTTGTGCTGTGGCTCTGAACAGGGATCAAAGTCAAAAAGAAGGGAGGCCTTAAGATGATGGCAAGTTACTGAAGGCATTATTCACCAAACATCAGGAGGCTTTTTTTTTTTGTATGAAAATAACACATAGCGATCAAGTAGAAGCACCTAAAATATAATTGCCATTTACATCATTTGCACTGAGATTACGATATCATGCATTTTTAAATCGCCTTTGTACGTTGTATTTTAATGGGTTTAAATAGAGTAAGCTTATCTGACTGTATTGGATAGTGTACAGATAGAGGAGTGATCATGACAGGCTAACAGGTTATCATGTCCTCTGTGTCGGAGGCTCAGAAATATTTACACAAATAGGGGGCGGTATCTGAGGGCATAACAGATGAAGACTAATGCTGTTGTGCTTGCTTCTATAGACGAGTGCGCAGTGGAAGACCTCAGGAATTGGTGATAAGTTGATCTCTGTATGTGCACAGGAGCGAATCACGGAGATGTATGATGGGAAATGTAGTGAGAATGCAGAGATTTCCCGCTGCCACTCCGTGCTGCAGCGGCTGTCAGGAAAACTGAATCTCAGCTCCTACATGAGGCCTGGCGGATACGCAGATTACAAACTCCAGCTGGACTCCATCAGTCAAGCCTACAGAGATGCTCTCGGGGAAGGTGTACAGGTACTGCTTGCCACAGATGAAAAGTCAAGGGGTCAGGGGGTAACGCTCCTGCACCTAGTGGTGCATCCTGGTTATATTTGTGCCCAGATGCCAGCAACCATGCCTCTACTCAACCTTCTCCAGCCGTGTGGCTGAAGCTAAGCAGGTGTGGGCTCGGTTAGTACTTGGATGGGCATCCACCTGGGAAAACCAAGTTGCTGCTGGAAGAGGTGTCTCATTGGCTGTGCGATTAGTCCTCTCCCCCTCAAGCCCTTTTGCTCAGAAGAGATTTGAATCTCAAGTTAAATAAAGGATTACTAAAATAAATCCATAAAAAAATAAATCACTCCTCTCTGCTGCCGGATAGCTCACTTGGTAAAGCATCGCGTGGTGAAGTAGAAGTGACTATCATGTCGCGGGTTCAAGCCCCACTTCGTACCAGCCGGCAGTGGTCGGCAGCTTTTTCAGAGTAGCGCATAATTGGCTATAGCGCTACAGGGTTGCAAATTGGGAAGGGACTGCTGGAAGGGATTACGATAGTTGCCTTGTTCGTTGCTCAAGCGCCTCCTTTTGGCCAGACGGGCGGTCGTCAGGAAGATTCTAAGCCTGGTCATGTCCGGGTATCCTCCGCCCTCGTTCTGAACTTGCGAAGATTCAACCAATGAGTGTATAAGAAGCGGTGGTTGACAGGCCCGTGCTTCAGAGGAGAGCCGCGAACTGTCTACACTCTCCTGAATTGGCAGCAGGGGGTCGCATACGAGCAAGCCTTGTACATAGTTCACCAATTGGGCACTCCAGATTCGGGTGGGATTGGAGATGCCAAATTTAAAAAAAAAAAAAAAAAAATTACTCCTATCTCTACACATCGCCACCATATCTTTTTCAACCTTGTTTATGTCAATTTCAATTGATGGAAATGCCTGCATACCTTCGCGCTAGACACAGCCAGTCCTCTCAATTCATTGGCTTTACCTAACTCTTAAAGTGCCAATCACTGCTGCGGTCACACGAGGTGCAAAATAAATGACGAAAATTTCAGATTTGAGCCTTCAAAAGGTCAACAGTTTTGTCCATTTTTAGAGGGCAAATTCGTTGGCAATGACCTTCAGAGGAGTTCACAGGTACCTATGAGTCCCTCTGAAGGTAATTTGTCAACTAAATAATGAATGATTAACCTTTGGAGGGATAGGGTGAGTAAAAAATAAGCACTTTAAGGGTTAATTTCTGACCCCTATCTTTTTCACTTTTCCACTGCTTCTCAGGCAGAGAAAGTTCTGGAGGCTTTCCGACAGGATCAGGAGGAGAATCTGAGAGAGATTCAAATGACTGACAAAGTTTTGTCACTGCAAGCCGGTCATTTGAAGGGTAAGTGCAGTTAAGAGGCCTGCTGAGACTGCAACCAGTTATACATGCTGATTTAGGCTTCGGTAAATTAGTTTTTCTTACTATTTTGATGTATGAGTAAACACTATTATACCAACATGATGCACAATAAGGGCCTGTACTGAGTACCATTTGAACATTTTGCAATTTTAGTGAGGAGCGCATGTTCTAGCAGGGAGTGAAAACAAGGAATGTCGTGCAAAGCGGACCACATAATTGTGGAGGTCTTGCATTATTTGTTGACGTACCCGACTGCATTTGTTTACTTAGTTCTGCTATTTTTCTCTCCACTGTGGCCCTGACCTTCTGCGCTGGCTGATGTTCTGCACACCTGGGCAGAGGACGAGGCCAAAGCTGAGTGCAGGAGGCAGCAGGAGGAAATACTGGCAGCACAGAGGGCTGTGGAGCGGAGGCTAGCGGTGAGTTAGCGAGAGAGCGAAAACTCGGTCAGACCGTGTCCAAAACAGCCTCTGAACCGCTTTGTACCCAAAATCAAGGCCGCCGACTGGGAGGGGCAAAGGGGACTGCTATCCCCGGGCATCAGACTTGGGGGGGCATGAAACTGACCCCGATTTTAAAATAATCTGCTGGAAAATTCATCATAATAAATATCTGTGAAGATTTAACATAGTATTTCTCAGTTACGTAAAAGCTTTATATATTCTATTTTGCTAATTTTCCTTGACAAATGAAATAGCAGTGAAAAAAGATTTACACCCCCACCCCCACCCAATGCAAGTGGTTTGGTCCGTCTTTAGCGCCGCAACACAAGACTGATGACGTGAGCTACCACACACGCTCTCTCACCTGAGATCTCTTGTTGCGTATCTTTCTGACTTTGCCCGTAATGGCGGCTGGAGGCGAGTGCACTTTCAGTAAACTTAAATTAATAAAAATTCACTTGCGCTCCACCAGTGGCGTAGCCAGCGGGGGTGCTAAGACACGTCCCTTTTTGACTGCAATTAGTAGTTCTCAATCATTTTCCTTTATTGACGCGTTTTCCAATTATCGTAATTGGCAACCGAAGACTCGGGTTCTCTCCATATGCGATCTAACAGCGATTAAATCATGGGCTAAATTCAGTACAGTTGCGGAACGAGAACTGAGAATTGGGGTGCACAAAACTTCCGTTTAAAACAATTATTAGTCCTGACCTGTTCTCAGTCATTTTCATAATTAACAGAAGGTTCACTCGGAGAGCACTCCACACTTATCAGGTGCTGCTTGCTCTCCCCGATTAGGTAAGACGACATTCATCTGGACGCGTATTTGCTGTATTTAAATCAACGTCATTCAAAATTGCATACCTTTCAACTCTCACGCAAATAGCTGGAGCCGCAGGCTTTTTATAGCCTATTTAACTGCCGAATGCCACTTTTTTTTTTCCCAACCCACACAATACCGAGAATGAAAGTCCGCTTTTCATTGGAACGCGGACCAATTCAATCATCGCGAAGCATTGGCCTATTAAGTAGCTAAATTATTTTTCAGTACTGAATTTAGCCCATGATTTCATCGCTGTTAGATCACATATGGAGAGAAACCGTGTCTTCAGTTACCAATTAAGATAATTGGAAAACGCGTCAATAAAGGTAAATGATTGAGAACTACTAATTGCAGTCAAAAAGGGACGTTAGCACCCCCGCTGGCTACGCCACTGTGCTCCACTATGTCACAAGAGAGACTAAATGGTTTAGCGATGATATCGATAGAACATGAACTGGCCAAGAGAATTGATTTCGATGATATTATACATGACTTTGCAACTAGAAAAGTGCGGCGCCTTTCATTTATCAAATGAATAGGCTATGTGTAGCCCACTTTATGTTTTTTGTTTTTGTTTTAATTGGCCTGTCAAAACATTTACCTAAGTATGTATGTAACAATATTCATGATTTTATCTGTTGTGATCCTTGAGAATACATATTTTCAAATAGGATTCTGAGACATTTATCCAGTGGCAGACGGCGGACAGAGAACAAGGAGGGCGATAAACATGTCTTTAAACTGCATATTCGTCTTGATCTGTTTTCAGTCAATTTCCCTGGTAAAAGACACTTGAACTCTCCCCTCTCAGGTGTAGCTAAATGTCTTCGTTAAGACGAGAAATCAAATGCACCAGTTGAACGCAAAAAAGAGCACATTCCAATCTTTTTCAATTAAACAATCATTACGCACAGGTTTGACGACTTGCTTAGGATGTGACAAAATTTAACGCGTAAAATCCACAGTGGTTTTTGTGTCGCCTGCGATAGCAGGAGACACACAGGGTTTTTTTATTTGGTTTCCGTGCTCTATCTTCTGTTGTAGTTTGCGGATTTTGATCAGGTTTGGGTTGGATGCTTTTTATATGGATACCTCGCTCGAGTTCGATTTCGGAATGGTTTCGACTATAACTAATTTGCATACTGCAATCTGATTGGTTGTTGGGTTTCCATGCTCTATCTTCTGTTGTAGTTGACGGATTTTGATCAGGTTTGGGTTGGATGCTTTTTATATGGATACCTCGCTCGAGTTCGATTTCAGAATGGTTTCGACCATAACTAATTTGCATACTGCAATCTGATTGGTTGTTGGGTTTCAGTGCTCTATCTTCTGTTGAAGTTGACAGGTTTGGGTTGGATTTTTTATATGATCAGGTTTGGGTTGGATGCTTTTATATGGATACCTGCTTTTATATGGATACTCTCGAGTTCGATTTCGGAATGGTTTCGACCATAACTAATTTGCATACTGCAATCTGATTGGTTGTTGGGTTTCCATGCTCTCTTTTCTGTTGTACTTGACGGATTTTGATCAGGTTTGGGTTGGATGCTTTTTATATGGATACCTCGCTCGAGTTCGATTTCGGAATGGTTTCGACCATAACTAATTTGCATTCTGCAATCTGATTGGTTGTTGGGTTTCTGTGCTCTCTTTTCTGTTGTAGTTGACAGATTTTGATCAGGTTTGGGTTGGATGCTTTTTATATGGATACCTCGCTCGAGTTCGATTTCGGAATGGTTTCGACCATAACTAATTTGCATACTGCAATCTGATTGGTTGTTGGGTTTCCGTGCTCTCTTTTCTGTTGTAGTTGACAGATTTTGATCAGGTTTGGGTTGGATGCTTTTTATATGGATACCTCGCTCGAGTTCGATTTCGGAATGGTTTTGACCATAACTAATTTGCATACTGCAATCTGATTGGTTGTTGGGTTTCCATGCTCTCTTTTCTGTTGTAAGTGACGGATTTTGATCAGGTTTGGGTTGAATGCTCTTTATATGAATATATATCCAGAGCACCAAGTCTTGTTAATAAGTATCTCGGTTAATTAACTTCTAGCTATAAAAGTATCAGGAAACATTCTTAAAATTTTAATTTTAAGTTGTTGACTAGGTCTTAAGATTTTGAGAGCGGAGATTATTGTGGTATTCGTGGGTACACATACCCATGAGATATGATACTTATACATTATTTTATTGCAGGTCATCCACATCCACAAAATTTGTCGAGGTGCAAACAACTACAACAGTCACTTCACTGTACTACTTATTCAGTAAATTTTCTTTCCTGTCACTTCCCTCATTGTTCTGTCATTCTCTACAGACAGCTTTGCAGGCGACACATCCACTTCGCAGAATTCTAGTTTTCATGAAGAGTTGCCTATTTAGGCATGTGAATTAAACATTTTATAGAATTTATTATTCACTCGCCTAAACATTTCAGGAAAACTAACATGTTGACCAAGAACAAGGATTGAAATCGGGTCACTAATCTCATCCGTTTCAAGGGATGTTTTCCGCCCCCTCGGTTTTCCGTCCACCGCCGGCCACTGCATTTATCTGTGAATTCATGCATCTGTTTGAGAAAAGTAGCCTACATTATTTATTTTACATGCGATCCTTGAAACATGATGTGATTTATCTAAACAACACTAAACAAGTGACACATAAAGTGTCCTGTCAGTGTGTTTTTTCATCATTCTATTCAATTATGTAGTTCCCATCCACAGAGAGACCATTTCTGACACAGCAAGTTGCGTACACTGGATGAAAATGTTGCTAAGTAGGCTAAATATCCTGTCAAATGCACCTGTGATGATCATCGTTATTAGTTAGCTTTCCAGAGGAGGATGGGCTCCCCCACTACAGCTGGGACCCTCCTGAGATTTACTCCCTCAAGGAAGTTTTTTTCTCACTTCAGTCCCCCCAACTTACCTAACATGCTATTGTGGGGATTAGGCTGGGCACTGCTGCCCTTTTTTTTGCTGCGCAAAGAGCCTTATTGACAGTCTGTCTGTGAAAAGCGCTATACAAATAGAATTTTAATTGAAATTGAATTGAATGGTAGTTTTGTTATATATCGTTAAAAGCCCACTATTACAAGTATCTCTCATATTTTTAGTAGCAAATTGAAATAATTGCAGTTTTAATTAAAAAAAGATGAATAAACTAAGTTCAGTCAGTCAGCTCAGGTCCATGGAAACTGTTCATTTTAGTCTGTACTAGCAGATGGTAGCTTGGTCTGTAACCTCTGACCTGGACACACCCTGCAACATAATGAGCTTAATGAGAGAGCAGCAAGCGGCAGCATGTATCCCCAATCTGTCTAAATACACATGCAAACAGCTTTTCAGCTCCTTGGAACTCAATAACATCCTCATTCTGTATTGGAGGCACTTCTGTGGTTCAGATATATATTGTGGTACTGTATATATGTATATATATTGTATGTGAATATATTGTGGTTCAGAGACTTCACTGATATATCCATTTTGCTTCTGATATTTTACCAATACTTGCACAACAAATATATGAAGGTACGAGTGGAAATGATATGTTTTATTAAGGAACTGCAGCTAATTACAACACTATTTGCCATTGTTAAATCAATATGGAACTTGGCATGCAACACAGAGGTTGCAAATTCTGTTGCAAAGTGGAGATTGTGTAATTTGATCCTTGAAAAATGCCTGGCTGAACATTTTTTTAAAGCTGCAAATCCTTAAGGAGTACCATCTGTCAAAATCCATAACATCAATACCTTCATCAGTCACACTGTACTCACAGTTCCAGTACAGTTTTTTAGTATTTTTCCCAAAGAGACCTGCAGTTGAATAGCTTGATTAGAAGGGCCAATGCCTGTGGAGCTGAGTTGGTATAAGGGCCCAACAGCTGCAATAATCTTCTTGTGGCGACACAGGGGCATGAAATGCCGACCTACAGGTCCCAAACACTTGCACAAATCAATTTTAAACCACATCCATAATTTACAGAGTCAGCTAACCTACGTGTCAATAGTTAGTTGCGGTATTCACAAATCGATGCTATGATAGTTTGGCGTCTAAGCTCTGACCTCGACACACCTTTTGGGCTCCTTAGTTTGAGAAGAAAAGTACGTTGTCTCAGGATACCAACCCCCCCCACCCCCAAGTGGGATGTTTTCAGGCAGCAGGCAAGAGTGATGCAGCAGAGCAGCTGCCAATACTGACTTGCAGCACCAGATGATGATTTTATATCCTTTACAGTTAGAAGATTCAATGTTTTTACCTGATTATAAATTGAAATATATCTTTCTTTGAGACCATATAATGAGATCTACTGTAGTAAAGTCTTAATACTTTTTCAAGTTAAATTTTTGGCTCTGTGTTAACTTTTCACGATCCTTCAGATTGAAGGAACACAGAAATGAAGGTATGCATGTGTATGTGTTTCCAGGTGGGTGTAAATTCTGTGCACATGAACAAGCCAGTGTGTCTGATTGAGAACACCAGTGCAGGTGAGCTGCGGGTGAGCCAGGAAGCCCTGGACATTCTGAGCTCCATCAGGCAGCCTGTAGTGGTGGTGTCCATCGTAGGCTTGTACCGAACGGGCAAGTCTTACCTGATGAACAGACTGGCTGGGAAGAACACAGGTATGCCCATATCTCCATTTTTAAGCTGGTAGTGGATATATAGCTAATCTGGCACAATATTCTATTCATTTTAGTTCACTTTCAGGTTTTTGTCTTGGCAAATCCTTTGCCGAGCTCTGCACTCTCAGTAAACATCTCTGGGTTCTCTCTGCAGGGTTCTCCTTGGGTTCTACTGTCCAGTCTGAGACGAAGGGGATCTGGATGTGGTGTGTGCCCCACCCCTGCAGACCTGACCAAACTCTGGTGCTGCTGGACACTGAGGGTCTGGGAGATGTGGAAAAGGTGAGGCCACGCCCAATTCACAACATCATCACTTCTTAAAGTGCAACTATTATGGCCTTTCATTATTTTAATGTCGTACTCTGTGAATCATATTGTTTTTATGCGCATTTAAAAGGTCTGTGTTGGAAAACAACTCGAAGTCACCTCCAGGAGAAGTGCTTTCTGCCACAAAACTGACGGCTCCAGAGCTGACTGAAACGCTTCAGTAGCTTCTGGCCATTTTTTTTCATCAATTGGTGACGTTTGAATTGAATTTTCTCCCCAAGCAGATAGTTTGGCACGCCCTTGAATTAAGTGGGTTATGCCCAGAAGGCTACACCGGTATTTGTTGCTCAAGCTCATTTGCGCTCTGGAGCGGAAATCCATTTATCGTAAGGGGTATGACATTTCCCGAAACACGCACGAACGGTGGACCAATCACAAGTGAGTGATCAAGTTGACCAATCACAGCACACTTGGTTTTCGGGAGGGTGGGGAGCAGGACGTCAACAGAGCGTTTCTCAGACAGGTACTGCAGAAATGGCCAGCGTGAGAAAACTCAAGTGATTTTTTCTTTTTTTTTTTTTTTTTACAATGACGCATTTAAACCTTTTTTAGTAGACTTCAAGAATACAAGAATGACAAAATGAAAAGTCGCATAATGGGGGCACTTAAATGTCTTTCATGTTCAGGAACGAATCTGTTGTTACCGTCTTCAGCTGAAAATTCATGGAGGAAACAGTACTGGATGAAACGAGGCAGAAACCATGAAATGAAGTAGAAAGACTACATCGTAGCGAGATCTCTTATCGGCTTTTCTCGGCATGGCCAAAAGCGCTTAAAACTACGAAAATGCAGTTCTATTTCGTATGAGCTTCGCCCTTTAAGGCTTTCGCTATTGGGTTTCAGAGGGATAAACCCAATAGCGACAGCCTTAAAGGGCGAAGCTCATACTCATAGAATCTGGGGTTACAATACGTAACCAACATTTTTGGGTGCTGCCACATTGCATGAAATGGCAGCCAGAGTCTAGTACTTGTACCACCAAGGAGTCCAAGTCGTCCACTAAGAGCATTTGCTGTGATGCCCCCCCGCTCCTGTATTTTTCTATTGTCCGAATAGCACAATAGCTTTTCAGCACAATAGCTTTACAGATTGTCACACAGAGAGATGTTAGACAAATTAAATATGCAGTCGTAAACAAAATATTATTTACGTCATATTTTTATGTCGTAATTACCATTGACTTGAATTGAAACGGAACTCAAATTGTCATATGCTTGGGACGACCATAGAGGTGTAGGTGAGCAACCTGTTCCTACAAGAACTGGCTGTGAGCCTCAGACACAAAGCCAATGTTTGGTTGCTTGAACCGTTCTCAGCTAAGCTTTCATACTTTCATAAGAATAGCTATAAGTTGCACATTCCAGTGCAAATTGCCTACAAATCGGCACGCATTGAGAAAAAGTTTTGCCTTAAACTATACTTCATTGAAGATACCAAATACTTTATTGAACCCCACTATTGACCAATCTCAGTTGCAGCAGTGCGCTGCCAAAGTGCAGTGATACGGGGGACCAACTCCAGTTCTGCAGCCGAAGCCTGGTGTTGTGTTCTTGCCCTGCATGTTGTTCGATCTGGAGTATTGTGCAGTGTGTGTGTGCTGTGTGTGTGTTGTGTGCGTGTGTGTGCTGTGTGTGTGCTGTGTGTGCGGTGTGTGCTGTGTGTGCTGCGGTGTGTGCGGTGTGTGCGGTGTGCTGTGTGTGCTGTGTGTGCGGTGTGTGCGGTGTGTGCTGTGTGTGCGGTGTGTGCGGTGTGTGCGGTGTGTGCGGTGTGTGCTGTGTGTGCGGTGTGTGGGTGTGTGCGGTGTGTGCTGTGTGTGCGTGTCTGCGGTGTGTGCTGTGTGTGCGGTGTGTGCTGTGTGTGCTGTGTGTGCGGTGTGTGCTGTGTGTGTGCTGTGTGCGGTGTGTGTGCTTGGTGTGTGCTGTGTGTGTGCTGTGTGTGCGGTGTGTGCGGTGTGTGTGTGCGGTGTGTGCGGTGTGTGTGCGGTGTGTGCTGTGTGTGCGGTGTGTGCGGTGTGTGCTGTGTGTGCGTGTGTGTGCAGTGTGTGTGCGGTGTGTGCGGTGTGTGCTGTGTGTGTGCGGTGTGTGCTGTGTGTGCGGTGTGCCTCTCTTCCTTACTACTCACTTTTCTCTGGAAGAAGCACAGAAGATCAAGTGAAATCATACAACCCCAATTCCGAAATAGTTGGGACAAAGGGTAAATTGTGAATAAAATCAAAATGCAATGACTTTCAAATCACACCAGCCAGTATTTTTTTCACAATAGAACAGAGATAACATAGCAAGTGTTGAAACTGAGAAATTTTACAATTTTATCCACAAAATGAGCTCATTTCAAATTTGATGGCTGCTGCAGGTCTCAAAAAAGTTGGGACAGGGGCCTGTTTACCATGATGTAGCATCCCCTCTTCTTTTCAACACAGAGTGGAGGCGTCTAGGCATTGAGGAGACAAGTTTCTTGAGTTTAGCCATTGGAATCTGATCCCACTCTTGTTTAATACAGGCTTTCAGCTGCTGGAGAGTTTTGGGTCTCCTTTGACGGACTTTTCGTTTAATTATGCGTCAAATGTTCTCAATCGGTGAAAGATCAGGACTGCAGGCAGGCCAGTTCAGCACACGGACTCTTCTACTATGAAGACTCACTGTTGAAATAGCTGCAGTATGTGGTTTTGCATCGTCCCGCTGAAATACACAAGGCCTTCCCTGGAATAGATGTCGTCTGAAGGGGAGCATATGTTGCTCTAAAACCTTTATATACCTTTCAGCATTCATGGTGCTTTTTAAAACATGCAAGTGTCCCACACCATATGCAATAATGCATCCCCATACCATCAGAGATGCTGGCTTTTGAACTGAACGCTGATAACAGGAGGGGTGGTCTTTCTCCTCTTTAGCCCGGAGGACACAACGCCCATGATTTCCAACAAGAATGTCAAAGTTGGACTCGTCTGATCACAGGACACTTTGCTACAGTCCATTTTATATGAGCCTTGGCCCACAGAACACTTCAGCGCTTCTGGATCATGCTCAACAATGGCTTCCTTTTTTTTCATGATAGAGTTTTAGGTGGCATCTGTGGATGGCACGGCAGACTGTGTTTACAGACAGTGGTTTCTTGAAGTATTCCTGTGCCCATTTAGTAATGTCAATGACAGAATCATGCCAGTGAGTGATGCAGTGGCGTCTGAGGGCCCAAAGATCACAGGCATCCAGTAAAGGTCTTCAGTCTTGTCCCTTACGCTTGAGATTTTTCCAGTTTCCCTGAATCTTTTGATGATGTTATGCACTGTCAATGATGAGACCTTCAAAGCCTTTGCAATTTGGCGTTGAGGAACATTGTTTTTTAAAGTATTCCACAATTTTTTTACGCAAGCCTTCACAGGTTGGAGAGCCTCTGGCCATCTTTACTTCTGAGAGACTCAGCCTCTCTAAGACATCCCTTTTATAGCCAATCATGTTACACACCTGATGCCAGTTAACTTCATTACTTGCTAAATGTTCTATCAGCTGATTCTCTTATATATTAATTGCTTTTTCAGCCCTTTTTTGCCTGTGTCCCAACTTTTTTGAGACCTGTTGCAGCCAGAAAATTTGAAAAACGCTCATTTTGTGGATAAAAATGTAAAATGTCTCAGTTCCAACATTTGAAATGTTATCTATGTTCTATTGTAAATAACATATAGGCTCATGTGATCTGAAAGTCATTGCATTTTGCTTTTATTCACAATTTACACTTTGTCCCAACTATTTCGGAATTGGGGTTGTACTAAGTTGACTGAAATCTTGCAATTAAGGTCTTTCTCCAAAATTACTTCTTAGGGCTTTTTTTTTTTTGAACAAAGCAAATCCATTTCTTTCTAAATCGAAGGAGATCTCTTTCCATCAGGGGGATCCAAAGAACGACACCTGGATCTTCTCTCTGGCCGTCCTGCTGAGCAGCACACTTGTCTATAACAGCATAGGCACCATCAACAATGAGGCAGTGATGAGCTTACAGTATCCTTCCATCTCATTAAGTTAGTTCAGTTCAGTTTTATTTGCATAGCACTTTTCACAAAAGAACTGTCACAGTGACCCTTCCCGAAATAGCAGTGGGGCAGATGCCTGGCCTAAGTTCCCAAAACAATTAATGAGGCAAAAAAACTCCTGGCAGATAGAAAATGCTCAAACAGTGGTGAGGGAAAAAAAAACTCTTCAATGGGAAGATCTCAGGAGGAACCTGGCTATGATGGGAAGCCCATCCCTTGCTGGCTGAGTAATGTTAACGGGTCTGCCTTACATACATCCCAGGCAACTAGGAGACAAAATTGTTTCTACAAGACAGGGAAATCTGGTTCTTGAGATAAATACAGGGTAAATATGAGCAGGAAATGATCACAGTTGATATGCTAACTATACCTCTATCGATTAAACTGCAAAATAGATGTTTGGGGAGGAATCACAGTGGGGAGATAAGGTAACATAATATGACATAACATGACATGAGTGGCGAGAACAGGCCTTTAAGCCCAACTAGGCACACCACTTTCCTATTACTATAGTAAATCTATCACTTCAGATACTCGATGACTAAATGGTATCGAGCCCTAAGTCAAGCCTGCTCTTGAAAACTCTCAAGGTTTCTGCCTCAACGATATGGTCAGGCAAGCTACTCCACACTGAGATGACAGAGTGGAAAAAAGTTCTCAGTGTGAAATATCAGGAGGAACTCTGCTACAGTGCAGGAGCCCATCCTCCACTAGCAAAGTGTACTGACTGTTTGATGCAGTAGGGATTCTGTCTTCATTATAGTCATTCAAGTGCGTTGGTCAGATTACAGTTGGGTAAATTAGTAGCAAGAGGAAGTCCTTCTGAGGGTTGTGGCACTTCTGTTAGTCTAGGACGTGATGATGGTGTGTTTAGGAGCCAGAACAGGAACAGGAACTGCAAATGTGGCAGAAACGACTCCACACGCTTCCTCAATAACCGTACAGCTATGTGACAGAGCTAACGGAGCACGTCAAGGTGAAAACCACCAGGGAGAAGGAGAGCGAGACGTCTTCTGACTACGTCCGCTTTTTCCCCGCCTTCGTCTGGGCTGTGAGGGACTTCACGCTGGACCTGACGATCAACGGGGAGACAACCACCGCTGACCAGTACCTGGAGAACTCCCTGAAGCTGAAAAGCGGTAATACCTGTTACCTGGATGTACCTGTCAGAAGCTACATTCGCTCTGTTTTTGTGTGGCTTACTTTCAAAATCAGATGCGGGATTCTGGCAAACCCTGCAGATGCAAACCCAGCACTTAACCTGGATGTTACTCCAAATAAAAATGAATGCCCAGAATTTTATCAAATGTACAGACACTGCAACAGTAGAAGACTTGTAAGGCTTTTCTTACATACATTTTCAACCAGGTCATGACAGTTCCTAGCAGGTAGTGATGTCCACCACCAGACATGTTCGCCACTTTTCTAACAGAACCAATGGGTTTTATGAGGGGGATCTTGATCCCTCTGCACACAGATACTGTCCTCCAGGGATTGCATTAAACAATGGCCAATTTTGAAAGTCTTGCGTCATCGCAAGCTAGCTGGGTAGTAATGCTGGGATGTCTTCAGAAAGCATTTGTGTTTTTATCAGAAACCGGCCTTTTAAAAGAGGCTGTTATTAAATGAGCATTTTCCCATGTTCAATGTTAGAACTTTCCGGGGAGAGGTTAGGATTCAGAAGAGTGGCGGACATGAATAGGAGTGGGTACAATGGATAACAATGTAATAGCTATCAGTAGCACGAACACATCATTGCGATGACACTGAGTAAAATTGCCAAAATTTGACTGTGTCAAAATGTTCCTTTGCAGCTACATTATTATTATAATAATGTAATTATAATTATATTATTTTTTGCCATGCCTCGTGATTCTCTATACAATTGAAAAACCATTTGTTATTACAGATCAAGAAGAAAAAATGTGAAGGATTTTTAGTCATTACCATTACCCACAATCCATGTTGCTGCAATTTCCATTTAATGAAGTATCTCCTGATAGTTGCTACTACTACTCTCCATGAGTGCTGCAGCTAATACTAGACCCTCGCTTGTCTTTAATAAACCATCTCTGATATTACAGTATTATTTCCCCAGTCCATGATACAGTTTGTCTTGATTTGCGATATCTCTACAGATTTAGGTCTTCCAGGTCTTCATTTACTTCCTTTGCCTTAAACCCTTCTGTTTCTCCTACATAACCAGCTGTCTTTGATCAGTTTGTGTCTGTATCATTTTCCTTATCAGAATTAGCTCATCATCTGTGGCCTACAAACTGCTCCTTACATAGTATTGCTTGTTCTCTGGAAGACATTTTCAATATGATTGGGTCTAGTATTCTTGTTTTGATAAATACCACTCTTATTTCAGGGTGTGTGCAGCAGCTTTTAAAACACTGTAGTTCAGCCTTTAATCAAAAAAGTAAAATATGGACCCTTCTGCTCTCTCTAACTTCAGGCCAATTTCTATGCTACCTTTTCTAGCTAGTTTTGGAGAGGGTAGCTTTTATTCAACGACAAACATTTTTAGATAACCACCATCGTATGTATAAAAAGTTTCTACCTGGTTTTAAACAGTGCAACAGTACTGAAACATATTTTTTCAGAGTTCTTGATTATCTTCTCTTTAACTGTTGACTCAGGGAGGTTTGCTATTCTGGTGCGCGTAGACCTGACAGCTGTTTTTGTTACTGTTGATCATATGATCCTTTTATCACATCTTGAACAGAGTGTAGGCATCAAACATACGGCCCTCAAGGATTTTCAGTTCTCAGTTCCCTTTGGTGAATACTCTATGACTGCAGGCCTGCTTACTAGTGGGGTCCCTCAAGGCTCCATTTTGGGCCCCATCCTTTCTTCATTGTACATGCCACCCTTGGGGTCCATTTTTAAGGAACATAATATTTCTTTTCATAGTTTTGCTGATAATATTTAGATCTGTATACCTGTTAAAATAAAAATTAAATATTCAGTGCAGCCTTTGAACTGTTTAAAAGATATCAAAACTTGGATGGATTTGAACTTTCTCTAGCTTATGGAAAATAAGACTGAGATCATTATGTTTGGATGACCTGACCTGTTGGTTGACTCTGATGGTGCACTTGGCCCTTTGGCTACTTACAGTACATCATTTGTTAAGAATCTTGGTGTGATTTTGGCAGCTGCTTCAAATTTGACAAACAGATTAGTTCAGTTGGCAAAAATAGTTTTCTCAGTGTAGACTTTTAGCTAAGGTAATGGCCTCTCTCCTAATGATTTGGAGAGAAATATTTATGCTTTAATGAGCTGTTTGACAAGACTATACTAATTCTGCATTTGTGGGCATAAAACAATCATCTCTTCCTCATCTGCAGTTCTATCAAATGCAGCAGCTGGTTTTCTAACTGGACAAAGAAAAAATGATCACATGACACCAGTTCTGGCCAGCCTCCATTTGCCTCCTCTCCAATTCAGGATTGGTTTTAAGGTTTTATTGCTTGTCTTTAACCCCTTGTTTCCCATATATTTACACCGCGGCAATCAGGCCTTCGCAGTCTCTTTATCAGTACACTTATTGCACTTGCGCAGAAACATGTGTACTCGTATTACCGCTGACCGGCTCGACCTCTGGATCCGTCTTATCACGATGCTCCCTTTGCATCTTTACACGCGAACCGTAATGAATGTTTTTTTTTTTTTGCTTTGCATCTAAACACAGACAATGGTTTGAGTTCATGTGAAATTATGATTGGTCTTGGGTGATATAAGAATTAACGTGCATACATTCCATTACTTTCAGTCAGTAAATTTTGTTTCGTTCATTTTCACCGTGATCACATGGTGACAGCCAAACGAACTGATGCTGGTCCTGCTGTGGCAGGACAAAAAGCTTGTGAAGATGCTGTCGACCCGCGGGCCACATGTGCGAAACAGTGAATTGGACTCGTCAGGGTGAGTGAATGGTGAAACCACGTCGTATTGTTGATTACAACTACGGAATGATCAGCGTTAATCGCAGTGACCAACTGGTTAGTTCGCACCCACCGACTGCGAAAAGGCTGAGACCGTGCGAGCCTTGTGTCATTTGCGCCAAGAACGGTGTAAGGAAAGAGTCATGCTACATATGCGTGAGTTATGAGATTCCATTATGCATCGAACCGTGCTTCCAAACTTACCACACTGTCAAGAATTTTTGATGTTAGTTTTTTCATGTCACATCATTTTGTCATCTCAAAATCTGTTTCTATGTAAATAAAAATGTAAATAGCATAATTGATTGCATCCTTATCATACATCACATGAACTCAAGTCAGTGTTTGGATGGTTTAGATGCTGAGCGGCACAGTTCTTATCACCCATTATGCCAACGACCATCAGTGAAAGCAATCCGGGCCAGCGCGTACAGCACCATTCACTGCTGACCTGTTTATACGACCCGTGTGAGCTATCGTTCATAGACGGATCCGGGACTCAAGCACGGCGGTTGTTCACGAGTAAACACGGCTCCAAGCGCCATCTAATCTTGCAGAATTCTTACATCATTATACTTCAGTCAGAGCGCTAAGGTCAAACAACCAGATGCTTTTGGATGTTCCGAGATATCGGCTCAAATGCAGAGGTGACCAAGCCTTTGCAGGAGCAGCCCCTAATCTCTAGAACAGTATCTCTATTTATATCAAAACAGCTCTTTTAAATCGCTGCTGAAGACTCACCTCATCTCCCTGGGATTCAATTTCATTTGAGCTCGACACCTTGACTCATTTTCTATTGTGCTGTAATTCATTATTATTATGTTTATTGTTTTCTGTTATTTTTATGTACATTTATATTTCTTACATTCTGTGTTTTAAGCCTATTCAGCACTTTGGTTGACTGTGGTTGTTTTAAATATGTTGCACATAGAGGATCTTACACAAGTGGGTGTATCATTTGAAAGTTATGAAACGAGTTTAGTAAATTTAGCATTTTATTGCAACAAACCCAAAATTTGCTCAACGAGTTCCATAACTCTCTTATGACAGGACCAAGAGTATACGATTCTGTTTATATCACGGTGCTGAATTTAATAGAAAACAAACGGAATTTCCGTTAGTGCTCATTATGTGTTAGCATTTAGCTAACCACCGCTCTGTTGGTTTTAGTCTGTCACAAAGTCACGGACATTCACGTTTGAACTTGCAATGGTTTGTAAAATCAGTCAACTGAGTAGCTAGCTAATGTTAGCTCGCTAGCTTACTTACTACCTATCCATAATGGTTTTGAAAAACTGCTGCATGCATGCTAGTTAGCTAGCAAAGTAACGTGAACTTAGTTATATGAGTGGCTCTTAAATAGCTTGTTACAGCTCTGAGCCATACCGATTGAACGAACGTCGCACTTGGTATTCCGTTTGGCTAAAGCATTAGTGGCGCGACATAATGCGGAGCGATTTTTTTCCCACGGTCTCAGCCAATGAAATTTTCGCAAGAGTGATATGTACCTTGGGTAATATCAAAAATATGTCATGAGCTGGGCTATGGGAAATGTGCTACAATCGTGATAAAAGTAAATATTGACTTGAATTCACTTGACACAGTGGCCTTTTGGTTGCCCTTGTCATCAGTTCACTTCCTATAAGTTCATTAAATTTCTTTCAGCAAAAATCTTCTCAGTCCTTAAACTTATGAAACTGTTGTTTTCCTGTAGGTGGCTCGAGAGCAGTGACCCTGAGTAATGATGCCCGGGAGTGCATACGAAACTACTTTCCAGAGCGGAAGTGCTTTGTGTTTGACCAGCCTGTTTCCAAAGATAAGCTGAGGCTCTTAGACCTACTGCCAGATTCTGAAGTCGACCCTCAATTTGTGGAGCAAACATCTGCTTTCTGCTGCTACATTTTCAACTGTTCCAAGGAGAAGACGATTAAAGGGGGAATCACGGTTACCGGAAGCTGTAAGTTTCATGGCTTTTATTATTATAGCCTTTATTTTACCAGGTAGTGAATTGAGAGCAAGACATTTTGGGACGGCGTCGGAATAACAGGCACTTCAAGCTGTTCTGTTTTGCTATTTATCCGTGTGGTGAGTGATTCGCTGCTGAAATATATGTGTGAACTCGAAGTGCATTTCCAGTATGAGAAAATTACTTCGATCTTTTTTTTTTATTGCTCCAGTGCTGGGAAACCTGGCGGTGACGTACGTGAACGCCATTCGGAGCGGGAAAATTCCCTGTCTGGAAAACGCGGTGGCTGTGCTCTCTCAGATCGAGAACTCAAAGGCGGTGGAGGAGTCTTTCGCCCTCTACAGGCGGCTGCTGGGAGAGCGGGTGGAACTGCACACCGAGACTCACGAGCAGCTCTCCAGCACTCATGACGGCTGCCTGAAGGAGGCGCTGCAGCTCTTCATGAAACGCACCTTCAAGGACGAGGACCAAAAGTATCAAAAAGAGCTTATGGTTCGTTGGCCTGGCTTCTCTCAGTTCATTAATAGCAGCCATGGCTCAATCACAAAATTGTTTTGGATTCAAGCTCTTTTTATCTGCCTAAACTGGGCTTGTTTAGTATATTGGAGCCAATGATATACTCTCAAAGAGTGCAAATTACTCCTTCCAGCTCAAGAACACCAGGCAAGATCAGTCGAGCACTGAAAAATATTTAAATCCAAAACAATATTGTTAACTATTAGGTCATATTCATCATTGTTTCACATCAAAGCAACCACCTGGATACAGGCAAATCTGTGTTTGCTGTCGGCTTAAAGGGGTCATCTGAACATTAACCGAGCCGGGTCTGCCTTTCTGCAAGTTAACTGCAGTTTACATAGTTTCAACATGGCTTGGATTCTCCATGTAAAGGGTGAAGTAGGTTAGCACCCTTGGCAACCCCTTTTTTGTGTGTGTTTAACTGGCCTAAATTGATTGAGTTCCTGCTTAATGTTCATATGATATAAAATGCATTTGAATGGAGGAGACAATATTCTCGTAAGCTTGAACCAAGCTCCTTCTCCCTCTCCAAATCCTCCTGTTACCAAGATTAGAGGAATTTAAGCTTTTTTAGGAGAACAGAGCACACAAAAATGAAAATTCTGCCAGTATCTACTCACCCTCATGCCAGTTGAAATGAGGATGGAGTTTCTTAATCTGTGAAACACAGTGGGAGTATTCCAGTATTCCGTAGCGTCCTTCTTCAAAACAAATGAAGTCTTTGGAGACATGTTCATTAGACATTAGAGTACAGAAAATAGCCCAAAATGATCATGGGATTTGTCCATACAGCCCCTGCAGCATCATCCAAGTGTCCTGAAGCCAAACAATTGCGCTGTGGTCAGAAAATACCTGTAATACACCATTATTTTGCGCAAATCTTCACACCTGCTGCTGGTTTCAAATGTATTGCTGCGTGTAACTGGCCTCACACTTTCAGACTTATTCACGCTCTGCTCCTGAGAATACAAGCATTTCTTTATTTATAGTGCTACACATAGACTTCAGTCCCTCATAACTTTCATTCAAATATCTTTTATACTAGGAATTAATTTTGTAGTCCTTTTTTGGAGCCTCTATATTTTATATCTTTCTTGTTGTATGGTCCCCAGACCTGCACAAAATACTTACACTATGATCTAACAAAGGCCTGCCTTTTTTGTTTGGCAATAAAATCCGCAGTAACATCAAGAAATTTTTTTTACGGAGGTGGCAGTACTTTGTCGATTTGAATTTGAATTTGTTTGTAAACTGAATCTGGCGTGGCATCCTGCGATAGCTCTTACATTACATACATGCCAACTCATGCCAACGCTTTTGGCGGTAGACTACCGCTTTTGGGGCGCGAAATGAATGAAACCTGAAGCGGAAGTCTACCGCCAAAAGTGGTATGAGTTGGCATGTATGATATTATGACAGTGCGCTTTCAACCTAATGTCCAGAACTCAAAAGTAAAATGTTATGAAGTAATGTTTTGAAGCTCACATCATTATTGTCTCTCTGTCTCGGGCAGGACCGAGTGAAGGCGGCGTACGACACAAAGTGTGCGCAAAACGAGGAGATGTCGCAAAATCACTGCGTCGCTCTGCTCATCCAACTGGAAACTGAGATGGATCCGGATGAGTCCTACATGAAGTCTGGCGGACACAAGCGCTTTAAGGATGGCCTGATTAAATTAGTTGAAATCTACCAAAGAACCCTGAACAAAGGAGTGAAGGTAACCCTCTCCCAGACAACCTGTCGGCTTTTTACTGTGTTCCAGCGCCACAGATTCTGGTTCTTTTTCTTTTCACTTTTGGTGTTCAGAGATGTAAATTACATGATTCTGAATGAGCAGCTGTGCACGTTTTGGCCCAATAGTGTTTCCTTTTTTGATTCGCTCTCTAGGCTTGGTTTGGCTCGCTCCAATACTGGAAAAACCAGTCCTTCAGAATGATTTGTAGCATGCACGGTTGTGCCATACGTATGTATTTGCATGCAGTAGCAGTTTAAAAATGTGTCTGGCAACGTGTGCATGCAGGGCTACGGTAGGGAATTCTCTTTAATGAGCTGAATATTATTATATGTAATGCTCCTATTATCATTTTGCAGACAGAAGAAGCCCTCAATGACTACCTATTGCAGAAAAGCCAACAGGAGACAATGATTCTGACGGCCGACAGAAATTTGTCTGAGCAACAGAGGCGCCTTGAGGGTGAGCAGGGAATGTGATAGGATTTTAGGTTGTGCGAGTTCTTGTTAACTGTAAGAAAACTGACGCACATACTGTGACGCTGTTAAAATATTATGACAGTTAGCTTATGTTTTCTCCAAAACGACGCACCTGAAGTGCATACTGAAGATGACTGAAACTTTGATATGTTAAAATTCATATAGAATATTGGTTAACTCTTAGTCATGACCACCAAAATGTACAATAGAAAAATGAGTCAACTACAGCTAATGGATTACAGTTAGCATCTTGACTGTTGGTCGCCTGCTGGTCAACGTGTATCCACAGAACCCCAAAACCAATCACTCCCAAAATTGGAAGGCTTTGTGATCTTACCCCACACAAAGCCCATGCCAAATATGATATGAATAGGTTGAATTTGAATGAATTTTTGACATGCAGAATGTTCTCAAGAAAACTCTACAGACGCTTCTGCAGCGGACGCGGTGTGACGATCGCTCATCCGTAGTGTCCTCAACTCATTGTCCGGAGATAGAATAAGCAATATTAATAGTATATAATAAGCAATATGTATCATATTCAATTGTAGGCTGAAATGTGCGTCATTTCTGCGTTTCTGTTACGTCCCCAATTAAGTTCAGGGAATGAGAGGAGTGAGGTTGACCCAGGGAAAGGAATACAGACAATGGGAAAACATGCAAACAGGGGACATTTATTTCCATAAAGCAACAATTTGACCAGCCAAAAAATTTAACCTTTGAGCGCTGAATAAATTTTCAATGAATTAACCACTTGTTTCCAGTATATTTACGTTACCGCAACTCACGCCTGCCCGATCTCTTATCAGTTGGCTTATCGAACTTGCCTGGAAATGTGTGTACTCGTATTACTGCCGACCGGCTCGAGTCCCGGAGCCGCGTCTTATCACGTTGCTCACTTTGCATCAAAACACGCAGAACTGTTATCATGAATGCTTTTTGCTTTGCATCTAAACGCAGGCAATGGTTTGAGTTCATGTGACATCATGATTGGTCTTGGGTGACATAAGAAGTAACGTGCATACATTCCATTACTTTCAGTTTGTAAATTTTGTTTCGTTCATTTTCACCGTGATCACATTGTGACAGCCGAATGAACTGATGCTGGTCCTGCTGTGGCAGGACAAAAAGCTTGTGATTCATTATTGAAATAATAAATCAGATGGGAAAGTAGGGTCATTTTCTCATAGACTTCAATAGCATTGAACTTCTTTCTGCAACCACCGACGTCGCCATCTGCTGGCCATTAAATAGAAAGCAATTTTTAGTTTTCTGCATTGGCCTCAGTTTTCAGACCTGGGCACTGCGTCCATCTTTTTATGCAGTCTATATGCGTGACTCAGCAATTGTTTAGCAATGTGACTGCACCTAATAAGTAAGACCAAACAAAACCCAATTAGAAGTATGCCCGCTTGAAGTATAAAAGTTAACATATGTGAGCTCTGGAGAAATGGTAGACTACACAAAACATACATTAGGGGTTAAAACATTTTTAATCAGTTAAATTCTTAACAGCAATTATTGATTAATTATTACCATTAACATCCTTTGTTGCATTTATGTTATTTTTGCAAAATGCTGGATTTTGAGATGGGCATGTTACTGACCCGCTGCTGGGGGTGTAAAATTTTGTTCTGAAAGTAAAGGTCCTGCCAGTTTGCAAATTGTAACTTGCAGGTTGGCAAAACTATATACTGAGGAAGGATTTACTTTCAGGACCTGGGCTTTTTACACCTCTGCACACAATTCTCTCCTCACAGAACAGAGTGCTCAGGTGGAGAGGGAGCGGCAGAGAGCTGAGGCAGCCAAAGAACAGCAGAGGGCGCTGGAGAGGAGAGTGAATGATATAGAAAGGGCCCGCAGGGAGAATGAAAGACAGCTGCTGGAGAAAATGGAAAGGGACCAAGAAGCACAACGAGAGGAACACCAGAGAGTTCTGGACCAGAGACTGAGGGTAGGGTATTAAGCATTTTGAAAGCAGTAGGGGCAAAGGACAAAATTATCTTTTGACTTTTTGCTTTGTAGGAGGCCAAGAGGGAAAAATTGTCGAAAGGAAAGAGCCCGTGATAGCTGTGAGACGGGCATCATATTTCAACTACTTTGCCTGAAATGCATCCCAATATTGGACAATATTTTCTCCAATATACTTTACGAGAGCTTCTCTACTGTTATAACAAACCCACAAGTACGCAGGATGTATCTGGTGGTAGCCTAAATACATTTTTGTCGACATCACCCATGTTTACCTCTGCAGGAGCAGCGAGCCCTTTTGGAGCAGGGGTACGAGAGGAAGGCAGAGCAATTGAACAGAGAGATCCAGCAGCTGCGTGGGGAAATATCTGCTCAGAGCAATAAAAGAAAAGGGGGATTTTGTGTCATTTCCTGAGTGCAAGAGTCACGTGCCAAAAAAAAATATGCTTTTTGACACACTTACTAATTAGGCCTGTGCCACTGAAGTGCGCAATTCCTTCCAGCATAAAATTTTTCCATCCAGCTTTTCCCAGACATAGCAGTATTAGTATGATTTATCTGGGAATATATCTTGGCAAAAGAAATATAAATCAGTATTGTGTGTGAAAGTATGCTCGACATTCTTTTAAGTTTGCTTAAATGCAGATTTTAAGGTTTGCTGGGAACTTCAGCAAGCTTCAACGGGGCTTGCTGGAGTCTTCATAAAATTAAAAACCTGAATCTGATTGGACATTGCCTAAAATCTCAGTTATAGTTGAGCATTGATTATTTTACGGTGGAATCACAAATGCTTGGGACTAAAACGTGGGGAAGAATTGTACACGACAGCGATACATGCTATACTGTTCGGTGTTTTTTTTCTTTGTTTGTTTAGCTTTTCTGGATTTATGCATGAGATCTACACCAGAGGACCTCTAACACAAGCCTGTGATGTTCATGTTGCAAGACTATATTTACCACAGATATAGAAGAGTCATTTTCTATTTACAGTAAATATAGAGTTTTTGGTTTGGATTTTACACCTTCTCCAAGAAGTGGGCTAAGCAGTTGTTTTCATACATTATTCTCCTTATTTATGTAAGGCATAATTTCTGGCATAAAGTTTTAAAAAAGGATGTGTTTATATGCTGATTTAATTTTGTTCTGTTACGAAAAAAAAAAATCATTAAAAGTATCGCCGAAAATGCATTCATGCTTCTTGTTTGTTCAGAGAAACTGAGAAAGTTCAATTCTAGGACTAACATGTAGCAACTCTCATTGCTTACATTTTTATGGCATTTTTAATCTGCTCATTCATTATGTAGGATCGGTGAAGGTATGGTGGCTGTGGAGGGACAATAAGTGAGTGAGTGCCGCACTTGAATGTGGCTGAGTTTGAAATTGCTGTGATGAAGACACACAATCCTACTGAGTCCTCTGTCCTTAAAGAAGGACAACCTCGTCCTTCACAAGTATTTTAACTCACGGCACTTGACTCTGGGACTTAAACACATCCTTGTTGACAGAGTGGGTGATGCGCAACCCACAATGCAGTGCCACAAAAAGACTTAATGTGCTCGACAACAAGGAAAGTTCTGGAGCTCCCCGTGTTTCTTGGTTTTTTTTTTTTTTCTGTCGACAGTATGTTTTTACTGGTCCTCTTGAAAATTTGCATTGCTAACGCTCAATACTTTAAATTGAAAGTCAACTTTTTTTAGCTGCTAGTTTACAATTAGTGGCTCAAATAGTCTTTGTGGACAAAACTGTATTTTTAAAATCCAAAGCGATGCTGTTACAGTTTTATATTACTCAATTGTTGCTCTTTTTTTAGGAGAAATATGATATATTTGGAATTGTGAATAACTTATATGAAAATAAAATGATCACCTTGTATATTGAGCATCAATGCTGCTGTACAAACTGTGACACAATTAATAAAATGTATTGCTTTGGACCACAAACTCTCTGATGCACCTCTAACTGCCATTGTATAAGCTGGTCATTAATCACATCTACGCACGCCAGTCTTGGTTGGGGGGGTTACGAGGACCCCATCCCAGCATCCAATAGGCGAGAGGCAACAATACGACCTGAAGAGTTTGCCATTCCGCAGAGCACATACACCGTTCACTCACACTTAAGCTGCTTTCACACGGGACGCGATACAAATTTTTTGCACGACAGCTTACATTCAAAGTCAATGCAAAGACGCGAAGACACTCTTTGCATTGACTTTGAATGTAATTTGTCGTGCGAAAAATTTGTTTCGCGTCCAGTGTGAAAGCGGCTTTACTCCTACGGGCAACTTATAGGCTCGATCAACTATGCAGTGAGGCTACGGGCGTCATTGAACATAATGCTTCGATTAAACTTACTGCAAAATTTTTGTGTTGCGGAAGCTGTCTGCAAAACAGCTTTTACGGAATGCTGCATCAGTCTGTGCAAGATAGTGTCAAGCTTTGCGAATTAAAACGGGTGCCCAAAAAAGTTTTCCAGCATGTTGGGGTAAAAAAGTCAACCACTCAACATGGCATCCAGCACCTCTATGTCAGAATAAGCAGCATGCAGCTGTCAATTCGTCAGAATATCTATGAGGAACATATCAATCTTTCAAAAAAGCTGTTGTTATGTTCATGTTATGTTCATCTTTTGCCTTGCCCTTGTAATGTGTGTTTGTTTATTTCAGTATTTCCCTGCCTGGTATGCCAGCCTGACTCCACCTCTCCAAGTCCACATTCCGGTTCATGTTTTTGTTATTTCTTAGTCTCTCGATTCATCCCTGCATTCGGGTGTGGCGTTTGCTATTTCTTACTTCCTTCACAGCTGTCCTATATTTGGACCTGCTCTAAGCTTGAGTGATTGCGTGATCTGTTTATTAGTACTAATTACTAACCCTATTACTAACAATGCACGGGAAGGTGTTTCATTACATAGGCACCTACTAATCATTACTAAATTAGTTAGGTCATTGAGTGATTGAATTCCCACGTTCGCCATTTTCAGTTCTGTGCTATTCTGTTCAAAGTTTCACTTCTCCGCTTTCCTTTAATCTTCTGGTGCTCCTATGCTGATCACGTTGATCACTCTTAATGAGCTTGTCACTGTCTGATTGCTTGGTCTTTGTTAGAGTCCACGTTTCCATTGTGTTTCCGAATGTCCTGTTATCATGTGCTTTTCTCCTCATGTGCAGCCCAAGTGTTCCTCGTTCCCGTTGTCCTGCCCCCTTGCCTATATCTGGGAGAGGCTGGAGGAAGGCTGCAGACGGAACCTTGTGTTTTGTTTGCCACTTGCTTCATGTCTTTCACGAGCCTAGTCTTTCATAGTGTTTTCTTGAGCGTACACTTACCTGTATCCAGATTCTAATATTGTTTGGTTTTTACCAAATTGTGCTTTCCTAGTTTTGTATTTTTCTTTTTTGGTATTTTTGTTTCTCAATTTATTAGCTCTGTGCAGCTTACCTTAGTTTCCTTATCAGCCCATTGGGTGTAGTTTTTTGTTGGCCCTCGTGCCTTGTTGTTTTCTCAGTTTGTAATAAACAATCATTTTTCCTTTTCATCTCTCGCCTGGCGTCTTTCATGGCAAACCCCAACAAAAGCAGATTCATCTCAAGCTAAATAATTCAACGTTATAGACAAGTTCTCAAGCATGGTGATAAAAGTCCTCCAAAGTGGCATGGGTAGGTTCCTGTATTTTCTCGTGACCACAGAGCCACTGCCACTTAAATTTGTGGATCTTTACTGTCACTTGCATATTGCCACGAATTTGACTACTGTATGTAGGTTAACATTCAACGTAACCTTAAACAGTTACTTACCTTAAACAGTTACTTTGTTGAGAATTTTACCTCAGAGCGGGTTTTTATTCAGCCAGAGGGCATGTTCAATGCTCAAGATCATTTAGCGGAAATTGAGGCTAGGGATAACGAAGTATTAGACAAGTTGCATAAACTAAAGGCAGATAAGGCAGCGGGTCCTGATGGCCTATATCCTAGAGTGCTCAGGGAAGTTAGTGAGATCATCTTTAAGCCGCTATCCGCCATCTTCAGACGGTCTTTAGGAACTGGAGAAATACTAAATGATTGGAAGCAGGGCAATATAATTCCAATATATAAGAAAGGGGACCGTACTGAGCCAGGAAATTACAGGCCAGTCAGTCTAACTTGCATTGCATGCAAAATACTGCAATCTATCATAAAAGATGAGCTGGACTTATTTCTTGAATGTAATAATATCTTGAGAGATAGCCAACATGGGTTCCGTAAGGGAAGGTAATGCCTGAGAAACCTGGAATTTTCTGAAGAGGCCACCAAGACTTATGACCAGAGCAGGGCTTATGACATCATATACTTGGATTTTCAGAAAGCATTTGATACAGTACCGCATAAGAGACTAATTTTTAAAATGAGCTCCATTGGAGTTACAGGAGGTATTCTGGAGTGGATTCAAAACTGGTTACAAGACAGAACACAAAGAGTGATGGTCAGTGGTTTCTCATCTGAGCTAGGTATGGTGGGGAGTGGCATCCCCCAGGGATCGGTGTTGGGACCCCTGCTGTTCCTCATCTACATTAATGACCTTGATAGGAATATTGAGAGCAAATTAGTTAAATTTGCAGATGATACTAAATTGGGAGGTTTGGCAAATAGTTTAGAGTCCACTAAAGTGATTCAGGATGATTTGGATAGAATCCAGAATTGGGCAGAAATGTGGTAAATGAAATTTTTATGTAGGGAAATGGAAAGTTGTACATGCAGGTAATAAAAACATTAGACAGGATCACTTCATGGCAGGTTTAAAACTGGAATGTGCTCCACATGAAAAAGATCTGGGAGTGATTGTTGACCAAACCCTCACAGGTTCTAGCCATTGTGCCGTAGCAGTTAAAAAAGCCAATCCGATGCTGGGATACATTGCCAAAAGTATTGACTACAAATCTAAGGAGGTGATGCTTCTTTTGTGCAACACATTCGTCAGACCACATCTGGAGTACTGTATACAGTTCTGGAGCCCATATTTGAAGAAAGATATAGAGGCTGTGGAAAAAGTTCAGAGAAGAGCCACTAAGCTAATTCCGGGTATAAAAGATGAAAGCTATGAGAAGAGGCTGAAGATCCTTAGTCTCTTTAGCCTTAGGAAAAGGAGCTGATTGATCTGATTGAGGTCTTTAAATATGTTAAAGGGATTAACAAAGTGAATTATATAGGATTCCTTCGACTAAATGTTGTTAGAACTCGGGGTCACAAATGGAAGTTGACCAAGGGTAAATTTAGCACTGATATTCGGAAATATTTCTTCACCCAAAGAGTAATTTCGATGTGGAATAGCTTGCCTGACCATATTGTTGAGGCAGAGACCTTGGGAGTTTTCAAGAGCAGGCTTGACTTAAAGCTAGATACCATTAAGTCATTGAGAATCTGAAGTGATATATTAACAATAGTATAAAGAAACTGGCGAGCCTAGTTGGGCTGAACGGCCTGTTCTTGCCATTCATGTTATGTTATGTTATGTTATGTTATGTTATATAAATTTATGCGAGCCAAACTCCTCATGCGTAACCTTACTGCATAGTGGATCTACCCAATAAAACTAACAATTATCTGAACATGCGCATCTTCGAGTTGTGGAAGGAAACTGCAGAACCTGGTGGAACTCCAGGCTGACACAGGGAGAACACGCAATCTCCACACAGCCCAGATTCAAACTCATGACTTCAAGGCTGTGACACCTAATGCATCACCTGTCATGGTTTTTGGAGGCTGGCGAGCTTTCTTTGTTTCTCTCGTCCGGGACGATATCGTTTTGCCCACAATCGGATTCTTTGGCCAGCTGGCATTAATTGTGGGCGGCGCCCGGACTCTATTTAAACCCAAGTTCCGCCTCGCCACCTTTGCTAGAGTGTCAGTGTTACTATGCACTATAGCCGGTAAGGTCTCTAGCTAGAGAATTGTTTGAGGAATTAGCTGCAAAGAGGAAAGTGCTAGTTAGCAAGGGAATCTTTCTCTCTTTTCTTCCTCTTTCTGGGCACCGTCTGGTGCCAAATCATTTTATCGCAGTTCCCGAGATTTTTCCCTTCTATTTCGTTCTGTCGAGCTCGCTTTGCTTCCTTTTATACCCGGACTAGATCTTTGTCCGTTGGAAGCGCGAGTCTCTCTCTTTCCTTCTGTCGGTTTGTCTCTCTTATTTTGCTGGACTTCCTTTCGTTTCGGCCACTGCTTTTGGCGTCTCGAAACACCAGCCATCACATCACCGTGCAAACCTAGAATCAGATGCTTATTTAACCCTCAGAGCGCTGAAATAATTTTTTTTTTGAATATAAATTTCATTATCTTGTGTTGTTGAAAACTTATCATGTGGCAACTTGATAGGTTTTTTACAGCTTTGATTTTGATGTCTTACATCATTGACCAACGATAGCGGTCTCTCTCTAAAAAGACCACCCAAATTCTGCCCTATTCACTGGGTGCTATTGTTTGGCTCCCATTCATCTCAAAAAATCATGCTACAATTATAATCCGATCATTCATAGTACTGTTCAAACCTGGAAGCAAGTAGTAAAACAAGTTAAGCTTAGAACTTTGTCCTTTGCATTACCAATATCAGCAAATCCATTGTTCACCCCTTCAACTATGGATGGAGCCTTTGATCGATGGAAAGAATTAGGATTGTATAGCGTTGAGGATCTCTATATTCCGGATATATTCGCCTCATTCCAGCAGCAGCTTCAGAAGAAATATGGTCTTTCAAAGGCAGATTTCTTTAGATATCTGCAGATTAGACATTTTGTCAGAACTCAGATGCATAACTTTGAGTGTGCGACATCCGATAAATCGGACCATTGTCTAAAAAAATGTATATTGGTAAGGCATACAATTTCGTTTATTTAGGATATACTAAAAGAACATGGCCAAGTAAATATGAACTGTATAAAACAAGAATGGGTAAAAGAACTACAGACCGAAATGGCCGAGGATATACGGCTGAAGGTGTGAAATATGTCAATATGTGTTCCCTCAATGCCAGACATTGTCTGATGCAATTTAAAATTCTACACAGGCCGCATTATTCAAAGGTAAACTCCATAAAATCTTCCCAGAAATATCATCAAAATGTGAGAAATGTGACCAGGATGAGGCTGATTTATTACACAGTTATGCATTATGTCCGAAATTACTAGAATTCTGGGTTGCAATATTTTCATTCTTTTCAAAGATTTTCAAAGTTCACATTAGACCAGATCCATTATTGGTCATATTATGCGCTTCTGGATACTCCAGAAATCTACTGAATACGCAGCGTCCACTGCTCTCCTATGGTCTTCTTTCAGCAAAAAAGCTCATTCTCCTGGTATGGAAAAAGAAAGACTTTTAAATCCTGGATAACAATACTGACTGATACTCTCCACTTAGAGAGAATACGACACATCATTAATGATAGACTTGAAGACTTTGAAAGGATTTGGAGGCCATTGATCTCCTCTTTGGAGGGAACAGACAGTTAAGATGTAAGATGTGCTGCTTAAATAACATCCTGGTTGGCAGTCCTGAAGGATGGAAGGGTGGGGGGTGGGGTGTGTACTATTTGAACACTTGTATAAGTACCAATCACCGTGCTTGAGGTTTGTTTTTCCTTTTTATTTTTTTAATTCTCATGTTTTTGTGCCTGATGTGATTTTTCTCTGTTTAATATCTAAAAGAGGCATGATGCTCATTCCCAAGAATTTTGTACCTCCTATATACACATGCTTCACAATAAAAAATATTTGAAACAAAAACACCTCCGAAAAAATTAGATGCTTTCCCTTTAAGGAAAGTTGAAAGTGAAAGAGCCTAAGTAGAAATGAAAGTAAAATATCTTTTATAACTGCCACTCATTGCTCAATTGCAGCAGTGAAGTCTGTACCTTTTAGAAGTGCTGGATATCTAGAGCTTAAACGACAGCTGAATGAAAAGGGACCAAATACAGATGAGAGGTAAAGTTTACATTTTATTACTGAATTCAGTTAAAAATCTCCTTGGGTATCGTGTGTGTCAAGAAACCTGCTGTTTACAACTGCTGAGATCTGAAACCCTTTACTCTGCACTTTTTTTATAAGGGCAATGTTCCTTTTTTTGACCAATAATATGCTGATCTTTATGCCTCTTTCAGAAATGTTTTGAGACAGGAAGTTCTACAAGGCTTCTCTCAAATCAAACCAAGTGAGTCCACTGCCTTGAACAGGAAATGCTTCAATGAACAGTAAAGGAATGCAATGCTTTTGTTTGTTCTTTTTCAAACTGCCAAATTCTGGCGCTACCTCGAAATTCATGGACATGGGTTTTTCTGTTTCAGTAATTTGACAACCTCCCTTTATAATACTTCTGTTCCCATTTGATGTTTCAACAGTGATCTGATTAATGCACTATATTGACATACTTTTCTGGGGTGTGTCTGGATACAGGAAACTCTGATTAGATGGAGAAGCCAGTGTGTCTGATTGAGAACACCAGTGCAGGTGAGCTGCAGGTGCGCCAGGAAGCCCTGGACATTCTGAGCTCCATCAGGCAGCCTGTAGTGGTGGTGTCCATCGTAGGCTTGTACCGAACGGGCAAGTCTTACCTGATGAACAGGCTGGCTGGGAAGCAGAAAGGTATGTGTTCACCTCCAGGTTTATATGAATGTGTTAATTCTTCTCTCTCGGGTTTTTTCAGTGCCCACCTCGATGTTCAGTCTGACACATCCGAGTTCTAGTGCCTGAGGTTTCCCTCTCTGTGGTTTCAGGGTTCTCCTTGGGTTCCACCATCCAGTCTGAGATGAAAGGGATCTGGATGTGGTGTGTGCCCCACCCCTGCAGAGCTGACCAAACTCTGGTGCTGCTGGACACGGTGGGTTTGGGTGACGTGAAAAACATTTGCCACCAATTTATAAAATATTCATAAACAGCAATCTTTGCAGTCATTTTGCAGGATGGATAATTAGATACCTTGCAGCCAGACTGAACCAATCCACATGGAAGACATTTTGAGATATCGGCCATTTTAAGTTTCTAAATTTAAGATCTGATAAAACAAGATTGAATGCAGTCATGTAAAATCACAAACCACACTTTGATGCTACTCAATAATCTGTATCAAAACCTTATCTCTGTTTTGAAACGAAAAATGTAAATGTTAAAACTACTTTGAAATGATTGGTTCATTATGGCTTATGGCACATAATACTGTATATTGTAAAGCAAAAATGCTAAAGAAACCTATCCCCATGCTATGAGGTTTTCAAGAAATAATACTTTGCTAAACAAAATTAAATGCCAATAAATAGTTTTACACATACTGAACTGACATAGCTGTTTTCTGCAAGAGAAAATAAACTGCTCCATGTTTTCAAACACTTGGCCTAAGATAAAAGATACCAAGTGATGTAACTGTGGTCCACTTAAGTCTCCGCAGCTTCAGAAGTCAAACACAAGTTAAACAAGATGTAACAATGCTGAAATGAGAG
Source organism: Gymnothorax javanicus (assembly GCA_029692085.1). Taxonomy (NCBI): domain Eukaryota; kingdom Metazoa; phylum Chordata; class Actinopteri; order Anguilliformes; family Muraenidae; genus Gymnothorax; species Gymnothorax javanicus. Next base: position 179,848,043 of record CM056195.1, on the reverse strand, counting down.
GAGCATGCCATCTAGAAAAGACTGCCGACACATGAATTTGCTTTGAAATGAAATCTAATTGAACGGAATTACCAAATTTGGCAAGACTTAGTAACTTTCAAGCATGACTATCTTCATACGCTTTTAATAATGTTACACAACAGTCTTCTTCATGGGAAATTAAAATGTTCATCACTGAAATACTACCACCCTTCCAGGAAGTTTTCTCAGCTTCTCAGAATCACTGAACTGAAGTAAAATGGGGGAATTCCTGAGTTTAATGGAACCAGGCTGAGTGTGACTGTCGTGCAGGTGTCACAGGCAGGAATCTGATGGAAGGGGTCTTCATCAACATCATACTAATGCTCTTAACACTCATACAAGCAGAATAGTCCACTGTCAGGGACTGCAGGTGAAGACAGTTGACTACTGTCTACTATCTGCTACTATCTACTAGGACAGTTGACTACTACTATCTAAATTTTCATGAATTTGTGGGGTGGTTCAGTTTTACAGCAAGGTATCCAATCATTACCAATTTTTGAAATTAATTTTTATATCTATATATTCATATTGTACAACCCCAACTCCAAAAAAGTTGGGATGCTGTGTAAATTGTAAATAAAAACAGAATGCAATGATTTGCAAATCTCATAAACCCATATTTCATTCACAATTGAACATAGGCAACATAGGTGGAAAGTGAGAAATTTAACCATTTCATGAATAATATTGGCTCATTTTGAATTTGATGGCTGCAACATATCTCAAAAAAAAATTTAAGATAGGACTATGTGTACCATTGTTTAGTGTCCCCTCTTCTTTTAACAACAGTCTGTCAATTGCTGAAGTTTTTGGAGAGGAATGTTGTCCCAATCTTGTCAAATGTAGGATTTTAGCTGCTCAACAGTCCTGGGTTTTCTTTGCCGGATTTTTTATATTATGATGCGCCAAATGTTTTCCATTAGTGAATGGTCTGGACTGCAGGTAGGCCAGTTCAGCAGACTCTTCTGCGAAGACATTGTCTGGATGGGAGCATATGTTTTTGCAAAACCTTTGAATACTTTTCAGCATTGATAATGCCTTTCCAGATGTATAAGCTCCCCATGCCATAGGCACTAATGCAATCCGATGCCATAAGAGATGTAGGCTTTTGAACTATGTGCTGATAACAAGCTGGATGGTCCCTCTCCTCTTTAGACCGCACGACATGGCGTCTGTGGTTTCCAAAAAGAATTTAAAATTTTGATTCATCTGACCACAGAACAGTTTTCCATTCAGCTTCAGTCCGTTTTAAATTAACTTTGGCCCAAAGAAGACAGCGGCATTTCTAGATAGATAGATCCAGTTCTAAAGCCAGTTCCTCGGTCAGGGGTACTGGTAGGAGTGTCCCTATAATTGCGTTCACATATGGCTTCTTCTTTGCATGATACAGCTTTAGCTTGCATTTGTAGATTGCACGGCGAAATGTGTTCACCGACAATGATTTCTGGAAGTGTGCCTGAGCCCATACAGGGTATTCCAGTGCAGAATCATGCCTGGTTTTAATGCAGTGCTGCCAGAGGGCGCAAAGATCACAAGCATCCAATATTGACCTTCGGACTTGCCCCTTGCGCACAGAGATTTCTCCAGATTCTCTAAATCTTTTGATGATATTATGTACTCTAGATTCAGTCCTCGCAATTTTACATTGAAGAACATTTTTCTGAAATTGTTCCACAATTTTTAGATGCGGTTTTTCGCAGATTGGTGAGCCTCTGCCCATCTTTACTTCTGAGAGACGCTGTCTCTCTAAAACGTTCTTTTTATACCCAGTCATGTTACGGACCTGTTGCCAATTAACCTACTTAGTTGCAAAATGCTCCTCCAGCTGTTTTTTTATTAGTACCACTTACTTTTTTAGCCTTTTGTTGCCCTTCTCCCAACTATTTGAAATGTGTTGTTTCCATCAAATTCAAAATAAGCTAATATTCTTCATGTAATGGTATAATGTCCCCCTTTCCACATCTGATATGTTGTTTATGTCCTATTGTGAACAAAATGTGGGTTTATGAGATTTGCAAATCATTGCATTCTGTTTTTATTTACAATTTACACAGCATCCCAACATTTTGGAATTGGGGTCATAATTGTTTCAATAGAAATCACTTTGTATGGTTCGGAGAAGAAGGGAAAAGAAATTCACTGTGTTGTGTTTTAAACTTTATTGAATAACTTTCTAAAGATATTTAGCTCAATTCAAATTCAGAATAAATGAAATAGTTTAAACTGAAATAATGTTTTTTTTTTTTTTGTCAAAATGTGAAATATCCATGATATAATGTTTTCTCACAAAACCATATTTATCTGTTTTTATAATTAATTTGACTGCAATGTTTTTGCCATGTTCTTAGTATACTGAGCATACGGTCTATACTAAAAACAGTCCTATTGTATCCTGTAAAATGCCAAGATTTGGAGACTGAACAACCTTAAAAATGTTGCCATGTGGGATGTGTTGTGATTTGTGCAAACAGAGTCATGGCGCTTGTCGTGTTTTGGAAATGAAGTGCATAATGCAGCGTGTAAGTCAGTGGCAGATATCTTGTTAAGGCAAAAATAAAATATGGAATGAATAAGATATGATAATTACCAACCAATCAATGGGCGGAGTTTAAAATGTTCAAGTTTGGCATTTATCGTGTTTTGGAATGAAATGCTTCAAGTATAAAATGTTGTTGTCTCTTTTGATATGATGATGATTTGTTTTATATAAAAGAGATGCACAGAAGATCAGGCCTAATGGCTTTATATGGTGGAGATGCACAGCATCACACGGGTTTCTGGGTAATTTAAAGTATATGAAGAGTTTCATAGCAAAACGAGACATATCCATTTTTGCTGTTTAGAGAAAAAGGCCTTTTTTCTTCCAGACAAAAAGTTTTCAGGAAACCCAGTTCTTTTTTATTTCTCTGTCTTGCTCTTGACTTACCAAACATATTTTGCCAGAAAATGAAAATCTAGCATCACTTTGATTATTTGGTACTGGTAATGCATTAAAATAGTTTGAACTTTTTTTTTTTCCACAAAATGACATATATCCATGGATATGTCTCGTTTTGCCAAAAAAGTGAAATGGATATGTCTCACTTTGCGGAAAAACGCTAATTTCAGCATAGTGAAATAAGGGGTTAAATCGCCGTTTGACCAAAACGGATACTTGGACATGAGCGGCTATCCCTTGGCTATGTTTCTAATATCACTACTAGAAAATTTTGAATTTGGCGCATGTCTCGTTTTGCGATGAAAATCTTCATATATAATCATGATATAATATATAAGTATTACAGTAACAGTATGTCGTTTAGCGCAATCTGATGTAGATTATTTGTTCTGCATCAGGGAGATCTGCCGAATGACACCTGGATCTTTGCTTTGGCTCTCCTCCTGAGCAGCACAGTGGTCTACAACAGCATGAGGACCATCGACCATCAGGCACTTAGGAGCCTGCAGTATCCTAGCAACCAGCAGGGGCACCCAAGCAACCAATAAATAAATCCAACCAACCAGTAAGGCTATTTTAACAAGTAGCAGAGCATCCGACCAACTTATTAAGGCATTTTGTCGACCAGTAAGGGTATCTCAGCAGCTATTAGGGGAATTCTTGCAATCAATAAAACCATCCAATCAAGCAGTAAAGGTATCCTGGCAAATTGAAGGGCTCCTTAGAGACTGGAATTGTCACAATGTTATCCTCATTTTAAAATGTATGCATCTCAGCTTTATCCATTATTGAGGTACTTGCTCAACAAGAGGGTTATACATAAATAATCTCTGTGCTCAGGGAAATGCAAGAATTCATCATATTGTCTGTTTTTCACAAAGCAGAACAACTGAGTCACCTGAATAATGGCTGAGATAAAGCCCTGTTGTTACCTAAATCCATGTCCCAGTTTTATAAGGGTTCCAGGTTTTACTGAATGCTTTTATCAAGCCAGTCATCTTGCTTTAAGAAATACCCCCCACCTCAGCAGCACAAAGTGAGGCAGACAAAGTGTGGCAGATCCCTAGACTTCGTAACCAGACAGTGCTGCCCAGGCGCGGTCTCTGTACTTAGATTAAACAGCATGGCTTCTGCAGTGTTTTCCTCAGCCCTGTGCGTCAGCTACATAACAGAGCTAACCAACCACATCAAGCTGAAAGCTGATGGCAGGAGCTCCTCAAACTCCACCGAGTTCCTCCCCTCTTTAATCTGGACCCTGAGGGACTTCACTCCAGACCTCCATTTTGAGGAAAGCAGCATCACCGCCGATGAATACCTGGAGAGATCTCTGAACCTTCTGACAGGTATATGTACATAAAAAATCAAGCAAAAGTCATTTAAATCTGGAAAACTAGATTAAAGCATGTAAGTGTTTAGACATGTTTGAAAGTGAATGCTGAATTGAAAGGGCATCAATTTCCCCATGGCTAACATGATACAGACGTTTAATGTCCACAAATGATCAGTCTCCGCTAACAGTCTTGGCGTTATTTTCATATTCCCTTTTTTTGAATTGATTCACTGTCCAAATACTGCTCAGGTCCCTGAGGAAGTGGGTAACGAGGTCAGACAAATATTCCAAGCAGAAACTCTTCCATTGAATTGGTCCAAGGCTAATATCTTTCACAAAACAAATTCCTTTGAAATTATACAGTAAAAAGGAAACTAAAAACCAAGGTGAGACACTAAAACTACACTGGGATGGTAAGTGGTGCCCGGCACAACACAACACATCCCACCGAGGGAGACGATTTCATGCGCTGGGTGCAGAATAACCTGCAACCCCCAACCACCCCCCCAAAATTTGACCCCTACAAGTAGCGAGCCGGACGACATCACACCATAGTGCAGCATATAGTTTGAAACAGAATTGAATCAAAGTGACGCTATCGTTAACTTCTGGATAAACTGTTTGTGAATTTTACCGCCCGTGGTCGTGCTAACGGCAAATTGATTAATTGATTAGTGAGTGACACTCGAGTCTCATTACGACAATGCTTTTTTAGCTTTGCTTATTCAGGAGTAAAAAACATGTTTTAGTAGCAGTCACAAATTGATCAGAACAGATTTAAGGAAGTAGTTGTGTGGGGGAAAAAAAAGATATTTGGTTTGTTGGCGGCCTTGACCCAGTTAGGTCATGCTTCGACTGAGTCAGAGTTCCTCCTTTAAAGGTTAAAAGAATGACGTATCATTTAAAGAATTACAATATTAGGAAAAATGATTTTGTCATTTAAAGAATAATAATAATAATTATTATTAAATAAATAATAATAATAATAATAATAATAATGTTCCTCTATAAATCTGTGAAATGAGGAAAACTTTGTCCATCTTCTCATCCTTCTGTCTGAGTCCATTTTGTGCCTGAAACGGTTAGTCAGTCAATCCCAGAGTGTGCATGAGCACAGAACATTGGCATTGGAAGAGACTAACAATGTTGATAGTCCAATTTTCCCAAATTTAGGCTGTTTGCAAACAAATTTAATGTATTTACGAGCATTTTTTGCAAATCTGGGCAGATTTGCGTTGATCTCGTCCCCGGAAGGCTACACGTTGTCATGGTGCGTAAAGCCCCGGGCGTCAAATAAACTTTAAAATAAATGTTTGAAGCATTATTGATATACTGAATATTGAATTATTGAATACTAAGCAATAATTTTAACTTTGTGTGAATTTCCCTCTATCCAGCTTTTTCAACAATTAACTTCAGTAGGAGTTTTTCAGCAAACAAGGGCACAGCGGTTCTCAAGAAGGTATATTTTGTTTTTGTTTTTTTTTTACTTTTGTAGAGAACTCTTCACAAATGGCTCTTTGTGATAACATGAGAGGCAGCATCGAAACATTCTTCCCGACCCGGAAGTGCTTCCTGTTAGACCAACCTGCTCCTCAGAATGAGCAGGAGATCTTGGATCATCTTTGCGACGCCGATCTGGACCCAAATTTAGTCCAGCAAGTAACAGACTTCTGCAGCTACATTTTTGAGCATTCAAAGGAGAAAACCATCTATGGTGGAGCTATGGTCACAGGAAGAGGTAAGAGTAAATTTACTGGGGACTAAGCGATGACTGCAGTGACAGACTGAATGTAAGTCATGAGAATTACAATACCATATATCTCTAATGGCTTTCCCTTACTAAAAGGCTGTGGCGACCCTCACCTTCAGTCAGGGCTCTCAAACTCCCATCCTGGAGGGCCAAAGTGTCTGCCGGTTTTTGGTGGTTAGCACTATTGCCTCCCAATAAGGAGATTCTCGATTAGAGTCCCAGGTGGCCACGTCCTCTCTGTGTGGACTTTGCATCTTCTCCACTTTTATCCGTGGGGTTTCCCCAACACAGAAAAAAATGCTCCATAGAAACACTCCTACCAGTGTCCCTGACCAAGACTCTGGCTTTAGAAAGACATGCTCTATAGGAACACTCCTACCAGTGTCCCTGACCAAGGCTCTGGCTTTAGAAAAACATGCTCTATAGAAACACTCCTACCAGTGTCCCTGACCAAGGCTCTGGCTTTAGAAAGACATGGTCTATAGTAACACTCCTACCAGTGTCCCTGATTAAGGCTCTGGCATTAGAAAGACATGCTCTATAGAAACACTCCTACCAGTGTCCCCGACCAAGGCTCTGGCTTCAGAAATACAAGCTCTATAGGAACACTCCTACCAGTGTCCCTGACCAAGGCTCTGGCTTTAGAAAGACATGCTCTATAGTAACACTCCTACCAGTGTCCCTGACCAAGACTCTGGCTTTAGAAAAACATGCTCTATAGAAACACTCCTACCAGTGTCCCTGACCAAGGCTCTGGCTTTAGAAAGACATGCTCTATAGTAACACTCCTACCAGTGTCCCTGATTAAGGCTCTGGCATTAGAAAGACATGCTCTATAGAAACACTCCTACCAGTGTCCCCAACCAAGGCTCTGGCTTCAGAAATACAAGCTCTATAAGAAAACCCCTACCAGTGTCCCTGACCAAGACTCTGGCTTTAGAAAGACATGCTCTATAGGAACACTCCTACCAGTGTCCCTGACCAAGGCTCTGGCTTTAGAAAGACATGCTCTATAGGAACACTCCTACCAGTGTCCCTGACCAAGGCTCTGGCTTTAGAAATACATGCTCTATAGGAAAACTCCTACCAGTGTCCCTGACCAAGACTCTGGCTTTAGAAAGACATGCTCTATAGTAACACACCTACCAGTGTCCCTGACCAAGGCTATGGCTTTAGAAATACATGCTCCATAGTAACACTCCCACCAATGTCCCTGACCAAGACTCTGGCTTTAGGAAGACATGCTCTATAGGAACACACCTACCAGTGTCCCTGACCAAGGCTCTGGCTTTAGAAATACATGCTCCATAGTAACACTCCCACCAATGTCCCTGACCAAGACTCTGGCTTTCGGAAGACATGCTCTATAGGAACACTCCTACCAGAGTCCCTGACCAAGGCTCTGGCTTTAGAAAGACATGCTCTATAGGAACACTCCTACCAATGTCCCTGACCAAGACTTTGGCTTTAGAAAGACATGCTCTGTAGGAACACTCCTACAAGTGTACCTGACCAAGGCTCTGGCTTTAGAAAGACATGCTCTATAGGAACACTCCTACCAGTGTCCCTTACTAAGGCTCTGGCTTTAGAAAGACATGCTCTATAGAAACACTCCTACCAGTGTCCCTGACCAAGACTCTGGCTTTAGAAAGACATGCTCTGTAGGAACACTCCTACCAGTGTCCCTGACCAAGGCTCTGGCTTTAAAACTGAAGATGGTCCCCAGGTACTGCTCTGTGGCTGCTCACTGCTCCTAAGTAAATAAGATGGGTCAAATTCTACAGATGAATTACCGCACAAACTTCAATAAATTATATCTTACCCTGTCTTGACTCATTCCTTGCAACTGACAAGATTATCTGTCAAATATGTCAGAATGCTTCCACCGCGATTGACGAGGTATTTCGGCAATCAAACTTTTCACTGATTTACGGTTGGGGGCAAGGTTACAGATCTTCCAACAAAAATAGGCATTAAAAAAATCTATAAATATTCAGAAAAGTGCTAGCAGTGGCTGGTGAGGACAGTGTTCAATGGCAGAAAATTGATACACTCAAGCAAAACTAACACCTCTTAAGCATTGCTTTTGACCCTCTTGAAGTCAGTGGTAGTGTCTGCATCTACAAAAACCTTACCATCTAACAGTGTTTTCCTATCTTGCTTTGTGCCAGAGAAGGTTCTAGAACCGGGAATTGGGGGGGCACAGACACGTCCCTTTATGACAATTAGGATAGTCCTGGCTAGTTCTCAATCATTTTCCTTTACTGACGCGTTTTCCAATTATCGTAATTGGCAACTGAAGACACGGTTTCTCTCCATATGCGATCTAACAGCGATGAAATCATGGAGTAAATTCAGTATAACTGAGAATTGAGCCCCTAAGAGCCATACTGGGCCAACCCATGTTGGGGAACTTTTGAGAAAAATGGGACTCAAAGTTGCCAGCTTTCTAGAGTATCTGGGAACTAGAAACACTGCTTCTGTTAAAAACTCAAGATATGTACAGTTCTCACTTCTTATGCAGGTTTTGGATGCCCTTCTGTTTCATTTAAAGTGAAAGGTACCTCCTTCTGAAGAGGAACCATCATCTTCTGATTGATTTGGGTCAAACTCTGGGTCTCCATTATCTTTCACCATCATCATCAATCATAGCAAGCAATTCCTCATCAGTTGTTTACATTGAATTATGGAAAAGTTGTGGGATGGTCCACTATGACTAAGGCAGTGCATTGCATATTTACAGTGGCAGAGACAGGTGTTTGCTTACATGAACAATCCGTGTGGGCAGATTGGGGTTGACTCGTTTAGGAAATGTAGATCTCATTTTCTGCACATGCTGACTACCTCAACTCAATTCCGCCAAAAGTTTGGCCCGGTATGGTTCTTAGGGGCTCAATTGGGATGGAAAAACATCCGTTTTTAAACAATTATTACTCCTGACCTGTTCTCAGTCATTTTCAATTAACAAAAGGTTCACTCCGAGAGCACTCCACACTTAACAGGTGTTGCTTGTTCTCCCCGATTAGGTAAGACGAAATCATTCAAACGCCAGATTTGCTGCTAATTTAAATCAACGTTATTCAAAATTACTCTCGGTACTGAAAAAAAAAGTGGCACTGCAGTGAAATCGCTATAAAAAGCATCAAGCTATTTGCGCAGGTATGCAATTTTGAATAACGTTGATTTAAATTCAGCAAATACGCGTCCAGATGAATGATTGTCGTCCTACCAAATCGGTGAGAACAAGCAACACCTGTTAAGTGTGGAGTGCTCTCGGAGTGAACCTTTTGTTAATCATGAAAATGACTGAGAACAGGTCAGGAGTAATAATTGTTTAAAACGGATGTTTTGTCCATCCCAATTCTCAGTTATACTGAATTTACTCCATGATTTCATCGCTGTTAGATCACATATGGAGAGAAACCGTGTCTTCAGTTGCCAATTACGATAATTGGAAAACGCGTCAGTAAAGGCAAATAATTGAGAACTAGCCAGGACTATCCTAATTGTCATAAAGGGACGTGTCTGTGCCCCCCCAATTCCCGGCTCTAGAACCACCACTGCTTTGCGCGGCACATATCTGGGCATCAACCCATGGGCAGAGGTTGTGTTAGCTCCAGCTAATAACGGTATGCAGGATCTAAGGGCGGGACATAGCGCTTCGATGTCACTGAGCCATGAAGGAGGAGCCACCTTTGATGGTTGTGTTTATAAACTGCAACCAACAAATCCTATTCATTTTGCCTTGAAGTGCACTTATGCCTCAAGAAACAGTGAAAACAAATGGCCCTCAAGGATTCGGGTCAGAGACTCAGAGGGCACTTTCACAACCCAAAGTTTAGTCTGTTTTAATCGAACTCTGGTGCAGTTAAATCCTTGTTATGGTTCGTTTGGTCGCTTGTGAAAGCTCCAATCATACTCTGGTGCGGATCAAAACAACCGGTCCGAGACCACTTGCGAGAGAGGGTCTCGGCCCGTTCCCAAACAGACCCTAGCGCGCTTCGATTGCACTGTGAACGTAATCCGACCAGAATCCGACCCAATTAAAGGATTTGAACCAAAACGCAGTGGATTGTGGGCTACCTGCGCGGGCATTTAGCGAGAGGTACACAGAGCGACAGATAAAACATGACTTGGACTTCAGCTGAAGTCCGATGTTTGCTTGACATCTGGGCCGAAGAACACATACAGGAGGTGCTGAATAAAGTCCACAGAAACAATGAGGTTTATAAAATCATTCGTGATGAACTGGAGGAGAACGGATTTGTGCGCACGATAGAGCAGTGTAGAGTCAAGGTAAAAAAAAAAAACGACAGCAATATTTCAAAGTCCGCGATTCACTAAATAAGAGTGGCAGCTCTCGAGATGAAAAGGATAAATTAGTTTGGTCAGAACACAAGAGCAGGATTACCGCCAGCATAATCAAACGTACTCGCTTTGCGCTCGGTTCCGTGTTGCTTTGTTTATTTCCGTATTTACATTTTTCACCGCCAACTTTTCAACCAATAAGAAAGAAAACTGCGAGTATATTTCCAGCCCTCCACCTTCGTACACACCCCTCTTCAAATCTTTTTTTTAATTTGGTCCGCTTACATTTCTGCACTGTGAAAGCAAACCAGACTAAATACAAAACGAACCAAAAGTATCAATTTCACTTTGATCCAGACTAACCAAACGGACTTGGGTTGTGAGAGCGACCAGAGAGTCAAATTCTGGTATGGTTGTGTCGCACAGATGATTATGAACTGGATTTCTGACCTTAAGGATGCAGATCGTACTCCTTGTTGTTGGTGCAGATTGGAATTTTTTAAAATGAAAACTCAAGTCCTTTGGTCTTTCCCGAAGTGCTAGGGAACCTGGCGGAAAAGTACGTGGACGCCATTCGGTGCGGGAGCTTTCCATGTCTGGAGAAAGTGGTGCAGGAGCTGACTGATTTGAAGAACCTGGCAGCGTTGGAGGAGTCTGTCGCCCTCTACATGCGGCTGCTGGGAGAGCGGGCTGATCTCAATCCACGTACGGGAGGGAAAGATGAGGACGAGCTTTCAGCCATTCACGAAGCGTGCCTGCAGGAGGCGCTGCACACCTTCAAAACCAACTCCTTTAAGGACGAGGAGGAGCGTTATCAGAGAGACCTCACTGTACGGGGTTGGGTATCAAAATTGTTCATTGACGTGATGTGTGCGTGTGTACATTCCAGCACTGTCCTGTGATTTGAAAAGATCCAAGTATAAACCCCAGAGTTTTGCTATCCTTTGAACTGTCCTCTGGTCTAACCCTCGAGATCGACCATCCCATAGCTTTTCACTCTGATACCCAAACAACATACTCCTAAATCAGCAGCTAGAAATGTAAGTGAGATGATAATAATTTGATTCATGCATGCTAAATTGGTCACCGGGAACAAGGCTTAGCTAACAGAAATTATTAATAACTGAGCAAAAAAAAAAAAAAAAAAAAAGATAGATAAAAAAATGATAAAATGATTGTCAGTTTTGTAGTGCAATGGCTTTCACAGGGTTGAGGGAAGTGTGTCACGATTACTGCGCATGCTCGCCACTTCAATCTGGCAGGTATTTTTCTTCCTCTATGATTTTTGAAGATATAAATAAGTTTACATTTTTTGTATCCTTTGGTTAAAGCTCACGATAGCGATTTGAATCCTCAAATTTCCGTAGAAATGTCCTTAAGATAAAAAGCAAAATGCGAATTAACTAAAATATATAAATACAATGCATAACGATGACACATTGGCAAGGATGAAATCAGATTATGACTTGGAGTCGAGCAGATTCACTTTCTTGGGATGTACGTTCTGAGCATGTGCAGTAATCGTGACACAGCTCCTTATTAAGAACTGAGCAGGAAATAATCTTTTTTTCAGCAGTAGTGCAGTCATTCTGAACAGGGTTTTTCTACGGTAACTGAAATGATTGAGTACTAAGCAGGAAACGATAGTTTTGTCAGTTCTGTAGTACAGTTTCTCTGAACATAAATAATTAAGTACGGAGCAGGAAATGGCGGCGCTGTCGGCTCTGTTGTGCTGTGGTTCTGAACAGGGATCAAAGTCAAAAAGAAGCGAGGCCTTAAGATGATGGCAATAGATTGTAGGCATTATTCACCAAACATCAGGATGCTTTTTTTTTTTTTTTTGGTATAAAAATAACACAAAGCCATCAAGTAGAAGCACCTAAAATGTAATAACCATTTACATCGTTTCCGCTGAGATTACGATATCATACATTTTTAAATTGCCTTTGTATTTTGATGGGTTTAAATAGAGTAAGCTTATCTGACTGTATGGATAGTGTACAGGTAGAGGAGTGATCATGACAGGCTAACAAGTTATCATGTCCTCTGTGTAGGAGGCACAGAAATATTTACACAAATAAGGGACGGTATCTGAGGGCATAACGGATGAAGACTAATGCTGTTGTGCTTGCTTCTATAGATGAGTGCGCAGTGTAAGACCTCAGGAATTGGTGACAAGTTGATCTCTGTATGTGCACAGGAGCGAATCACGGAGATGTTTGATGGGAAATGTGGTGAGAATGCAGAGATTTCCCGCTGCCACTCCCTGATGCAGCGACTGTCAGGAAAATTGAATCTCAGCTCCTACATGAGGCCTGGCGGATACGCAGATTACAAACTCCAGCTGGACTCCATCAGTCAAGCCTACAGAGATGCTCTCGGGGAAGGTGTACAGGTACTGCTTGCCACAGATGAAAAGTCAAGGGGTCAGGGGGTAATGCTCCTGTGTCTAGTGGTGCATCCTGGTTATATTTGTGCCCAGATGCCAGCAACCATGCCTCTACTCATCCTTCTTCAGCCGTGTGGCTGAAGCTACGCAGGTGTGGGCTCGGTCAGTACTTGGATGGGAGACCATCAGGGAAACCAAGTTGCTGCTGGAAGAGGTGTTGGTGGGTCAGTAGGTTGCAATCTTCCCTTTGGTGGAACAATCCCCAGTGCAGTGATGGGGACACCGTACTGACGGAGATGCTGTCTTTCCAACAAGATATTAAACCGAGGTCTTAACTCACAGTGGTCATTAAAGATCCTATGACACTTATCGATAAGTGTAGGGGGTTCCCCGGTGTCATGGCCACATTCCCAACCTGGCTCTTTCGACCTGCCACCTAATCATCCCCTGATCTCATTGGCTGTGTGATTAGTCCTCTCCCCCTCAAGCCCTTGTGCTCAGAAAAGATTTGGATCTCAATGGGACTTCCCAAGTTAAATAAAGGATTACTAAAATATATTTTTTTAAAAAATACTCCTATCACTACACATTGCCGCCATATCTTTTTCAACCTAGTTTATGTCCATTTCAATCGATGGAAATGCCTTCATACCTTCTCGCTAGACACAGCCAGTCCCCTCAATTGATTGGCTTTACTTACCCTTAAAGTGCCAATAACTGCTGCAGTCACACGAGGCGCAAAATACACTGACAGTCAATGAAAATGCATCACTTCTATTGCTGGTAAAATTCATACCCATGATGAACATGAACAAGCCTATGAGTACAGATGATATCCACTGTGTCAATTGTCAATGGCCAGATCACTGAGGTGATTGCATTTAACGCTTCAGCAGTTGTACGATCAGCAGCTACGTAATCAGCCCATTGTTCTGAATCAAATAGTTGGTCCAAACTTATGGATTCACCAGGTTGTGACAAACAAGGGTCCTTGAAAGCAAAACCCAAAAACGGTTTCTTCTGAGACATGAAATTGACTATACTGCAATTATCACGCAAACAATGTCACTGTCATTGCCGTCACGACGTTCCATCAGGATAACACATGTCTGCATGCTGCGCGTGTCACCACTGCGTACCTGGTGACTGAAAATGTCAATGTGATGCCCTGGCCTGCATATTCCCCAAATCTCAACCCCACTGAGCATGTGTGGGTCATCATGAAACGGCGCCGAGCAATACACAGTCCACGTCCGCTCAACAGAAACCAGTTGATCCAGGTGCTGCAGGAAGTGTGGGAACTCGTCCCACGACAGAGCCAGTGATGACTTGTGGCCAGTATGAGGCGTAGATGCACCTCCCGCATCAATGCGGCTGGTGTGCACACGCAGTATTGAAGCCTGCAGCCATCGTCTGCCTTTGCCTGATGGATCACAACTGATTATGTAATGAACAGTGAACATTTTCTTTTGATTCTGGCTTACGATGATCTGACCTGCTTGTGTAATGTCTGCTGCAGCATTTACCCACATGGTATGTCACTACCTGGTAAATGAGAATAAAAATGTGTCTGACAGTAAGTGATGCGTTTTTATTGACTGTCAGTGTATATGACGAAAAATTTCAGATTTCAGCCTTCAAAAGGTCAACAGTTTTGCCAATTTTCAGAGGGCAAATTAGTTGGCAGTGACCTTCAGAAGGGCTCACAGGTACTTATGAGTCCCTCTGAAGGTCATTTGTCAACTAAATAATGAATGATTAACCTTTGGAGGGATAGGGTGAGCAACAAATTAAGCACTTAAAGGGTTAATTTCTGACCCCTATCTTTATCAATTTTTCACTGCTTCTCAGGCAGAGAAAGTTCTGGAGGCTTTCCGACAGGATCAGGAGGAGAATCTGAGAGAGATTCGAATGACTGACAAAGTTTTGTCACTGCAAGCCGGTCATTTGAAGGGTAAGTGCAGTTAAGAGGCCTGCTGAGACTGCAACCAGTTATACATGCTGATTTAGGCTTTGGTAAATTAGTTTTCTTACTATTTTGATGTATGAGTAAACACTATTATACCAACATGATGCACAATAAGGGCCTGTACTGAGTACCATTTGAACATTTTGCAGTTTTAGTGAGGAGCGCATGTTCTAGCAGGGAGTGAAAACAAGGAATGTCGTGCAAAGCGGACCACATAATTGTGGAGGTCTTGCATTATTTGTTGACGTATCCGACTGCATTTGTTTACTTAGTTCTGCTATTTTTCTCTCCACTGTGGCCCTGACCTTCTGCGCTGGCTGATGTTCTGCACACCTGGGCAGAGGACGAGGCCAAAGCTGAGTGCAGGAGGCAGCAGGAGGAAATACTGGCAGCACAGAGGGCTGTGGAGCGGAGGCTAGCGGTGAGTTAGCGAGGGAGCAAAAACTCGGTCAGACCGTGTCCAAAACAGCCTCCAAACCGCTTATTACCCAAAATACAAACGTGCGCTGAACATGACACCAATTATGTAGTTCCCATCCACAGAGAGACCATTTCTTGACACAGCAAGTTGCGTACACTGGATGAAAATGTTGCTAAGTTGGCTAAATATCCTGTCAATGTATTGTAACTTGCGTTCCCTGAATTATAACCACATTTTATGTCTCAATAGTGCCTGAGGGAAAACACTGTGCAGGAAATAAGCTACTAATTTTTCTCCACCTGGGCATGTACTGATGTTTGCGCATATAACTTAAGTCATAAACAGATCAATTATAACGCGAGAACATAGGCACTGGGCCGGGCACAGCTGGCTAGCAAAAAAAAAAAAAAAGCAGTGAAAACACCAGAGAGGAGCAACACATGGTAAACACATCAGCAACATGTACAGTATGACAAAAACAAACTGATGAGAATTATGGCGGCGTTAACATTACTGGCCAGGAAAAAAATTGCAGGAAGGGCAGTGGTACTCAAAGGAGAGTTTTGTTAATGAGTGAGAACCATGTAACGATGGATGTGTTAGAGAAGGCCAGCTCACTACAGAGTACAGAGTGCAGTGGTGTGTGTTAAACAAGGTTTTGATGTCAAAGTGTATGGCAGACTGGTAACAAATGTGCAAAGAACACTAAAACAGGCAAACACAAATGGGTGGAAACCGAAGACACGTCCGTCTTCCTAGGCGGCCGGACGCTGCATAGTGCTGCAGTAGGTTATAGCTCGGCAACACTCTGCAAAACTGTCCAATAAACTACCTATATCTGTGAAATGTGCGACGAGCACAGTCGCAAAGCAAAGTGTTTTCCACTGCTGTCTCTTAACCCTTTGAGCGCTGAATACATTTTCAAGGAATTGAAAATGTAGTTATCCTGAGCTGTTGAAAACCTATCAAGTTGCCACATGATAGGTTTTTAACAGCATCTGATTTTGATATCTTACCGTTGTACATCATTCACGGCGCTGAAAGGTTTAATGTTTAAAGTCAGCAGGAGACATCAGGAAGAATTACGAAGGAATTTTCTTCTCAACATCAGACTTCATTTTATGCAGGAACAAAAAGCCCTGTTGGAGGAGGGACACCAGCAGAAGGCAGAAGAACTGAACAAGGTGATCGAACAGCTTCGGGAGGAGATCGCCGCACTGAGAAATAAATGCCGCCAAGAGGAGCAGGATAAAATCAGTAAATACACAACCGTGTGAGAGAGAATATTTTAGAACACTGTTTGGAGATGGGGGGTCACTGACATGCTGCTTTGTCCCACAGGGCAGAGAACTGATTATGACCAGGAGATGAGGAGAGCTGCGCAGGAGTGGGCAAAGGAACACCAGAGGGCGCTGGAGAAAAAAATTAAGGAACTCGAAAAGGCCAAAGAGAAGAGAGAAAAAGAGCTGCTGAAGGAAACAGAAAAGGCGCTAGAAGTGCAGCGACAGGCACACAAGAAAGAGATGGAACGGAAACTGAAGGTACGGTACCAGCACACACACAGCGCAATACCTTCAGACCTCTACTGTTGTATGAAACTGCAGATACACAACAAAAAAGCAACATAAATATGTTCCACCACAGCACCAACATACATACAGCTATAACCCCAATTCCAAAAAAGTTAACATATTACGCTAAATTCAAATAAAATCAAACGGAGTCATTTGAAAAGTCCTTTAACTCTCAATTATATTTGGAACACTATATCACATTATTTGATGCTTTAACTCGGGAATCCAATTATGTATTAAAATATACACTTATTTTCATTTTATGACAGCAGCAGGGGCAGATTATGACTAATAATGATGTAATAAGTTGGAAATAATAAGAGTATGCAAAATAGGTGAGCTAATTGTGTTACTATGTCATATGAGCCTCAAAAAAGGCCTTCTCTCTCATGAGCAAAGAGAGGTGGAGGATCTCCAGTTAGCCAGCAGATGTGTTAGCTTAAAATCCTTCACTTTGAGAACAACATTCCCCAAGCAGAAATCTGCTTTTTTGGGTATTACCTCTACACTGCATAATATAATAAAAAGATGTCATCTGAGCTGGACAGTAACACAGTCAAAGCAGGTTTTGTGGTCAGACAAAGTCAAAATTTCAAGTGGGATTTGGGAAAACAGCAACTGTGTTCTCCAGACTCAAAAGCCAGTATCTATCGTAGTATGGGGGTGTGTTAGCTCACACTGGATTTCAGAACAATTTATGTTGCCATTGATATGTTGTCTGTTCCAGGGATGGCCCTGCATTTTCCAGCAAGACAGTGCCAAACCGTAGGTGCATGGCTGCTTAAGCAGAGAGTATACACTAGTTGCTACTGCTGCCTGCAGGCAGTCATGATCTGCTTTTGACTGAGCATGTATGGTGCATTATGAAGCAAACTATAAGACAGTGAAGGGCACGTGCAATTGCACAGCTGAAGACCTGCATAAGGGGGGATGGGAGAAATTTCAGCTTGCTAGACTTGGTCAGCTGGTGTCTTCAGTGCCAAACATTTGATTAGCGAGGTTAACAGACATGGGGCGGGATTTTTATGTATGCGCTACATCTGACGATTCGCACACAGAATGCTTGTTATGCCTGCCGCATGGACTAACTGGTATTTTTCCTTGAGTATTGTATGCAACTAGGTAGAGCAATGAATATCAAGAGTAAAGTTATATTTCAGGGGGCGTTTTCTATGTAAATTAGATGCCACCAGTGGGAGTGTTATTCAAATGAGCTCAAGCAAGCTGATTTTTGGTATTGTTCCAATACATAAAGTAGACTGCATATGACATGACAAAATTATGTCCAAACTGACACGCAACCTATTTCTAATTTTACCAGAAGGTGCTGACAAACAGAATAAATTCCGTATGTAACAGTTATCTTATAAATAATGTATCTATAATCCATTTTTTTTTTGTTGCAAGCACACCTTTGCCGATGATGCTAATGTAGCTTACTGTGAGGCTTGTGTACTATTCCTCACTGTCAGCTTCACTACAGGCTTAAACAAGGGCATATATGCCATAGAACTTGTCACTTGTACATAAAATGAGGTTTAAAAATGATTTTTATTGGATTTTGTTTAATTTTACCCACTGAGTTTCGAACAGTAAATTTTAGTGCAAAATGTGTACTGTATCAGGCATTTGAGTTGATTGACAGAGTAGCCGATAGAATACATAAATGCCGAGGGGCACTGACGTATATACGGTCAAGGAGTATTCTGAATTTAAATGAAGTGGAATGCTGGAAACATCTTTCTCTGAAGGTCGTGGACATCTGTGATTCAAGTGATCCAAATCCCCTCCCGGTTGCTGTCAAAATAACTTTTTCTTGGGCTTATATGCCAATTTTAACCCTATTGTTGCAAAGTAGTTTTTTTAATTACCAGGTGATTGTGACAACGTGGTGGACACATGACTGCGTAGTAAAGGACATCATTATTTTTATTTGCGGGCCAATATACTGTATTAGCTACTACTACATAGAGAAGCGAGATCGATCCAATACTGGTGCCGTATATAATAAAGAAATAGGGGAGACCGGGGTTACCTCGTCACGATTTTGTATTTGGCTCCATAACTCTTTGTTGTTTAAACTTAGAGAAATACCTTTATGGTATATGTGTAGTGCAGAATGTCGCCTACAAAACTTGTATTGATATAATCTCAGTATAACATATATTTACGTCACAATATTCAATTCTCGATACATCACAAACATGCCGAAGTAACCCTATACCCGGGGTTACTTCGTCAGATGGGTGGGGTAAAATCGTCATAGTAGGCAATCAGCTGAAGCTGAAAAAGACAGTCCAATATTCTCATAACAGAAATGGTGAGAACTGTTTTATTTTTACAACGAACCAACACAAGCTATGATTTATGCATAACCACCATCAGAGTTGCAGTTATGACATATGTAGGCGAGCCCACTGACATTTGCACAGTCCTCATGTGCCCACCCTTTGCATGAAAAGCATTGGACCCACTCCTCTCCACCTTTGGATGATGAGTAAGGACCAAGGCACCAAAGAGGAGCAGCAAACATTCCCACTGACAATGGAATGGAATGAAATGCAGAGGCCCCAGGGCTGGCACCTGCCAACCCTAAATGCTCTGCCAACACCTCCACTTTAATGGGCCCCACCTGTGCCCCATTAAGGTGGCGGTGAAAGAATGAGAAAGGGGAGGGGTTGAAAGGAGCAAACCCTTACACATTCATACTTGTGTCCTCTATCATAAACATAAAATAAATGCAAATATTAGAATTATTTAGACACTATAGGTGTCTGAAAAACAATAAATTGGCTCCTATATTTGACTTTGGAATATTTTAATATAGGCCTAACAAAGGACCTACAACCTCAGCACCCTGACAAACTAACCCCATGCTGCTTGGCCAGTGTAGCCCCGTGCTCCCATTTTGGAAATCAGGGCGCATTTCTCATCTCATGATCGCAGCAGGCCTTTATCTTATGTGTTCTTAATAACTCTAGTGTACATACGTTTATGAAACAGTAAAAACACCATGGAAATCTTTGTCTTCAAAGAAACTAGACACATTTCTTTCAGAAGTTAAAGTTTACAATTTGGGTCAAAATTCAGTAATTTAGGCAGAAAACACATGACACTATAAGTCCTTCTTCTTTCTAAGAGATGACGTCGCTGGGATGCCACATAATTAGTACATTTTCGTTTTACCGTCAGTGCGTTTGCAATGAAAAAAACTGGGGTGACAAACCTAACCCCGTGGCCGAAGTAACCCCGGTCTCCCCAATACAATTTCGAGCACCGCCAGTAATGCCGGAGCGAACACCCTGCATTTCATTTTTTTTTTTTAAACAAAAATGTACCAAAGCGGTTTCTATTATGTAATAGGTAATACTAGTTAGAAGAAGCTTTATTAATGTTCACAAAATGAAGGGAAAGTCAATTAGGTGCGCACACCAGAGCCCCCGTATGGGCTGGCAGTATTCTTACTGAAGCTGAACTGCCCTCCTTTGACGGATCGCCGCTCCTCACGTCACGCCTATCTGCTGTTTTCGCATAACTACAGTACCAGTCAAAAGTTTAGACACACCCACATTCTTCTTACAATACAGCAGCCTATATTTTGCAAAAAAAGATCTAATTCTTAAATCAAGCAAACTTACCAGCAGCTGTTGTCATAGTTGCGGAACATGCTCCCATTTTTTTTTTTTTTTTTTTTTTTCTTTACCAGGGCAGTTATTTGGCTGTAATGAGTTTGTAGCTGAGCGGGCGTCTAAGTTCCCAAAGATGTGCTGCACTTACGGTTTGCTTTTCATTGACCTTTTTGCCCAATAAGTCCCAAAACAGCTTGACTTTCATTCAGCCGTTGGAAAATGGAGGGAGCTTGTTTGTCTGTTTACTTTGCGAAATATGGCTTCTTTGAGAATTCCAAAATTTTGGACACTATTCAAACAAGGGAATTATTTTCTTTTAACTTCTGACTGTTTAACTTTGACCAGATTCCATTTTAGATTATATAGAGAATTTAAGTCGTTTAAATTTCTCTAAAAACAGAGTGCTGTGACATTAGCAAAGTGTGTTCGAGCGTTTGACAGGTACTGTATGCATATACTCAGAAGAACTACTCCCACTGACGCAGCACAGCTTAGGTTGTCATGGTCCTTCCGCGCATCGCATAATAGGAATAATCAGACCACTGGTGAGCTTTAATTCAATACACTTTAGAATATCCAAAACGCTATTATATTCACATTAGACTGTCAGCTGATGTGCTTTTGCACTGTTTTCAATGTAGCAGAGGGTAAACGGACTTTTCAAATCATCTTTTTTGATTTTATTTGCATTTCACATGATGTGCCAACTTTTTCAGAATTGGGGTCGTACACTGTTCGCACGCACGCGCATACACACACACACACACACACACACACACACACAGATCGCCATAACAAAACATACAGGTACGCTGCAGTGCCAACATACACTCGCAGGGAAAAGATGTATTTTCTCTCATCCTCCTCTTTTGTTATTTCATGCAGGAACAAAGAGAGCAGATATACAGAGATCTGAGAGAAAAAGAGAAGAACAAGTCATTTTGGGAGAAGTTATTTTCCTGATAGTCAAAAAAATACCTTCTATCCACTAATCCCTAACCATTTTTCTTTAACCTTTGTGGAAAACATCATAAGGTAAAGGAAAGGTGTAAAGGGGAATTCCTAACAGCTTAAGAAGACAACCGCGCTGCAATGAGAATCTGAATGCTCTTGCACCAGGCAACTTGATAATGTGTCCACCGCCCGTCATATAAGTTTCTTATCATGATTGGCTGGATGAATGGTCACCACTTTAAATATTGCTGCTGTGCAGAATTGTGGGATAGCGTTATCTCCTCTCTTTACAAAAAGGATGGTTCTGTGTACCCTATGCTAAAGGAGGTAAATTAGGAAGAACTGAGACACCTTTCCTTAACATTTAATGAATTTGAATCCTCTTATCATGGCTGCCCGGTAATTATTTCCGGATCATTTTTTAGGAGTCAGGAACTTTACATGGCAGGGGAAAAAGGCAAGGTGCTCATATTTGAGACTATCTAGCTCAAATCAGAAAAGGGGATTCAAAATGCCCAATTTTTATGTTTATTATTTGGCCTTTGGCTGCCAACAATTACGGAATTGGTTTGACCCAACAGCAACTAGTAAAGACTGGGTGCAAATAGAAAAGATTACTATGGAGAAAGTGAATATCGGGCTAAAAAGCCTATATTACACAAAAGCAAAACCTAAAGTAATAGTACATGGCCCAATAGAAACATCCTTTTAAATATTGAAATTATCGAAAAAAGTCCTGAGCATTAACCCAATCTATTCAGGGAACCAATCGCTGTAGAATAATCCTAATATAATAGCAAACAAGAAAACAATAAACTGGAATAAATGGAAACATAACGGGGTTACTGAAGTCCAACATCTCCTGATAAATGGCTGTTTTAAGACATTTAATGACCTCATCACAGAAAAAGGTATACCACAATCTGAATATTTAAATTATATTACATTAAAACATGTCATAAATAATTGTGTACCAATAGATAAAGTGAGCGAAAATATACATAAGTTGGAAAGCTTACTTTTTTGCTTGAACTCAAGAGATAAAACATCAGTTTCAGTATTTTATGCTTTGCAGAATGAAACCTCTGATAAACTGTTCAGAAATTGTGCCTTAAAATGGGCCAGAGAACTTGGTCAGCAAGAGGATGAAATTTCCTGGACCAATGTCTGGAAAAATGCAAGCTATCCATTTCGCTCTACAAAAAAACAAATTGAGACAATTTAAAATCCTGAACCGTCTGTATTGCACCCCATCTCTCCTGTCCAAAATGGGATTACGGGAGAACGGTAAATGTGTAACATGTGGTTCTTGCAAAGGATCACCATTACATTTGATATGGGAATGTGAAAACATTAAAGATTTATGGCTTGGCATAACCAAACAGGTCCTGGATGACAAAAAAATAGATATACCTTTAAGCCCACAAACATGTATTCTAGGAGACTTGAATAACTACAAAAAACTTTCATCTAACGATAGAAATGTTTTTCTTTCAACATGCATGATAACAAAAACTATAATTGCAAATAACTGGATTGATGTAAACATACTAACTCATAAAGAATGGATTAATGAAGCAATTGATATGATAAATATGGAAAAAAAATTGCTTCAAACTTGGAGGGAAACAAATGGATTTTGCTGAAATCTGGGGTTCATTGAAGGAATATATCATGACTTTATAATACTCGATGTAAATTACAGCATGGCATACTCTGCTTTCCGCGATCTATTGTTTCATCAGTAAGTAATTTGATTTGTAAACTTACTGGCTAAGGGATTAATTAACATCATGACTATTGCTCTTGCTGTCACCACTCATTATTAATGTGCTTATTTGCATTACCTATTTAGTTATTCATTTTATTTTGTTATTTTTCCTTCTCCATTTCATTCATGTCTCAATTTTTTTTTCTTCTTTCTCAAACATGATTACTTACTGTGCTGCCTTACTGGTCAGCTATTTGTTTATTTTGTTCGTCATTTAGCACCCTCTGTTGGTGTCGCTTATTGTGCGTATTTTCCAGTAGGCCTACAGCATGCACACCCCCTGTCTCACTGTGAATGTCTCCGCCCTATAATCCTGAGAACTGCATTCATAACATTATTTATAACATGACAACACTGCGTCAAATTGCTAATAGACCTGTCATTTCACAAAAAAAATCTAAGCATGAGGATCAAAACAATCCCATCAAAGTGAACATCATTAGATTGCAGATCATCTATTTTACCCGCAGATGTTACTCACGAGAGCTATGAAAGACGCTTCAAGTAGTGAACCAAATTTGTATACAACGGGTGCGTCTCAATTCTTTCATTTGTATTTCCTGACTCCTCTATCCTTGATTGAACTGGAAGTTGTTCCTGATCTGCCATCGTGCTGGCTGTCTTCGAGATGAGAGTGAAGAGAGGAGAGAGGAGCGAGCTCTGAGCTGTTAACACCCTGTTTACACCGGGCTTACGACCGAGGTGCGACCAAAAAATGGCCTCTGCTTGCCCTCACTCGCACTGACTCGCACTGGGGTTGCAAGCTGGTCTCTATGTGGTCTCCTAAACCATCTCTCTTGGTCTCCATCACTCTCCATCGGTCTCATAGAGGTTTGCGAGTGTATGAAACTGCTCAAAACACTCGCAAAGGTTGTGCGACCAGTGAGGTCACAAAGTATCGTAATCGGTCGTAATAAGCTCGCATAAGTCTCAACTCATGCCTGTGATCCACTTACGCTTTTAAGGCTTCCGCACACAAGCAATCGTGGCCAGTCGGAAGCTTTTGGAAGCGCCGGGAACCATCCGAAACTCGCGCTAACAATCGTAGAAAGTCAGAGTGATTGGGGAAAAAAATTTATCCCATGATCCACTAACGCGAGCATTTCCGATTGATTTTTGCCAATGTCAACAATAAAGATGGCGGTTGTTTTTGTAAACGGTTTCTAATTGGCTAATTGCAGATGATATATTCGCCACCTAGTTTGCACTTGACGAACCGATACTCCCACGTCCTTCCGACAACTCATACCTTCCGACAAAATCAAACTGGTTTGATTTTGTCGGAAGCGGGATCCGCGTGATCAGATCCAGTCGGAACCTGTCTTATTCACGCGGAAGGGTCAGAACAGGTCGGAAGTCATGATCCACCTATGTCTTGTGCGTAACAG
The DNA here is from genome assembly GCA_029692085.1 of Gymnothorax javanicus. Classification (NCBI taxonomy): domain Eukaryota; kingdom Metazoa; phylum Chordata; class Actinopteri; order Anguilliformes; family Muraenidae; genus Gymnothorax; species Gymnothorax javanicus. The sequence continues at coordinate 179,823,595 of CM056195.1, read as the reverse complement.
AAATTTCCACTCGTAATCGCTCGTAACTGGTCGGAAGGGGAGAATCGGGACAATCGGAGACCTTAAAAGTGTAAGTGGATCATGGGCTTCACTCTCAACTCGGTATCACAGGTCGTAATAGACTCGCAAGTGGCTCGGCATGCGGTTGCTTAATTGATTGCAAATTTTTAGGAATTTTTCACTCACAAACTATTGCGAGCATTATAACGAGCTTAATGCGAGCCTATTGCAACCCTATAATGACCGACAAATGTACACGTTTTAAATGCGACCGAATTTGCGACCGTGCTGAGACCGTATGCGCGATTAAAGGGATCGAAATCCGACCAATGGCGAGGCTTCCGCGACTGGTGGTGACGCAACTTACGACCACACGTTGTCAATATAAACACAGGACCACCGCTCTCTCCATCACTCGTCAACACACTTTCTTCGAGTACTTACGACAAGTACGAGTATTGTGCCTGCATCATGGCTCGAGGTTGGAAGAAAGACACGATTCGGTCGCAATTGAGGTTTGGTTTAACCGCAAATAAGCGATCAAAGTAGGGAACGGCCGAGACTTGTGTGAGTGACCAAAATTTCTGGATCACGCTGGTCGTATCGGGGTGGTGTCAGGGTCGCAGCTCGGTGTAAACAGGCCATAAGAGCGAGGTTACACGAGAGCAGCCCTCCTGGAAAACTTTCAGCTGAAAGCCATGATGTCAACCGGTGAAAACATATGCTGGCAATAAAAAAGGGTGCAACGGATCAGAAAACTCGAGGATCGCATCGAATCAACAATATAAATCAAAAAAAGGGGGATAAAATTTTATCTTTGCTTTCCATTTAATCTCAAACACATGAAGTAAGGAACTTTTCCACATTGTCTTTACTGAAAACAGCATTAAAGATGTTCAATGTCTCTGTGAAATCTTAAAATAGCCTAAATGAAATATTAAATTGTTAAAATATAGTTCAATTTCAGGCATGAAACCCTCTTCCTTTTAACACAGTAGCATGAAGAATAGCCTGTATCTGCAGCATAAATAGTTAAAAATAAAAAGTTCAAGAAAGAAAGCAAAGTACCCTTGATCTTAGGGGAAACCAGGGCCAAAGTGAAACACCTCCAATAAAATCAGTCTTCATGCTGCCCTCTAAGCTCATGCACCAAGAACACTGCGTGGATGCAGCATCGTTTGTGACCGGAACCGTGGAAATGAGTCAGATATGCGTGCTTTTAACGGAAAATATCGTTTTTCCATATATTTAAACCAATAATCCAAAAAAGTATATTATCTGAAATTATATTGTGCTTATGCTGAATTATCTCGAAAGCCATATTAATGATGGATGGGGGTAAGCTTACTTTATATATGGTAACATGGCTAGCAAACAATGGCCGACATGACAGTGTTGCATGTCAGGAGAAATCTCATATGCTCGGGGCAAAGTGGATGGGGCAGAGTGGAACACAAAATATCTTCATAAAATAACGCTTATCTCACGAACAAAAGTATATTCAAGTATTGCTGGAAAATCTAGAATTTGCAACTTTCAAATATTCAAATGATTCAAGTGTAACTTGTCCTTAATCCCCCAATCTAGATCATGAAAATCAAGTGTTTCGGAGTGAACGACCATGACTACTCCAACCCAATGATTTTCACATTGAAGTCCTCTAGGGGAAGCATTCCATTTTGCCACGTCCCGTGCTTCACATTGCTCCGAGGATCCAGGGCAAAGCGGAATGTGTATATTTTTTTTCAAGTTCATACCATCTAATAAAACTGATTCTTTGAGAAACATTGTTTGTGTCATTTGTTAGTAGTAAGCCTAAGGCAAGATTATAAACCGAAGGTTTTGCTTTACTTTGCTTCAAAATCCTGTTTTGGCAGGCCAAAAATTTTTTGGCCCGCTTCTCCCCAGGTTCCCCTATATCTTCAAATACATTTTCAAAATGATTAAAATGTCTGGTTAGTGCATAGATTATTAATTAATTTTTACACACAACAAATGCTTGTGAGAAAGCTAAATTTGAAAATGTGAATGCGTCGTTATGCGTGTCCCTCAACAGATATTCTGAGCGCTTTCCAAAGACCGCTTTCCCAGTCTTCGAGCACTCCAGTCGAGGTTTTGTTTCCACTGTGATCTGAGAGAGTATGTCAAGTTATTTGTAACAGCTTACGATGGTTAAGAATCGGAGATTCAAGGATACGCACGAAAATAAATGAATTTTTATGTTGGGGGAGTTTTATCTTATCTGATGACGGTACACATAGCCAGCCTCATAGCCGTCGATTTGAGTAGAGTTACAGTATGTCCTGAGGAGAGGTGGGTTAATCCAGGCCCAGAGTAAAAACCCTCCCCAGTATTTTGTCCTAATCCACCTGGGTTGCCCTATTAGTAAAGGAGTAGCAAATTGCAAGAGTTTTTTTTTTTTTTTTTTTGCGTTATAACATCTAATATCTCATTATCAGAAATTCTGTCCTTAATGAATATGAGTGCTATATTGCTGATGTGCACTTGTGATACTTAAATCGAATTATCCATGCACATTCAGTTCCTCCTTAGTGCAGGGAACAAAGTGGTGTTGCTGTAAGGTCGGTTTTTCCACTGGGAATTTCCTGCATCGTCTGCTTTCATTTTGACATTGAGAAAAATTCTCTTCAGATGATTCATCCAGCCTCCGTTTACACCGTTACTTTCATTTCAATCACCAGCTGAAAGGTCTCTGTGTGAAACGGCATAGCCTCGCACTCTGGATCTCTTGCGCTTTGACTTCTGACCATAGACGGCGTTTCATATTTCTGAGTGTTATATGTGTCACATGGTGTATGGTGTTATGTTTGTAAAGTCTTCCATACTGAAGGTAAGATTTCACTGTGTTATTTTGTGTTCATTTTTTTTCATTTGTCATATGTTTGTATAATTAAAAGAAAATTCGAGAAAATAGCATTTAATTCGCATTTTTGTTGTCATACGCAAAGTACCACTATTCATGTCACTATCATATTAAAATTGAGGGGACGTGTTTGGATGGTGTGGTAATGGTTATTATTTCATGCGGTTATGTTCTCGTCTACGGCGCTAGACTTATTTTTACAGGAAGAACAGGCTGAACAGTCATCTGTCTGCTGAGGCCCTCCTCTGGTGGACTTAAGAACAGCAGAAAATATATTCACAATATGGAACATTCTACAGTTGAAAGTAGCATGACTGAGGTAAGGGAGGGGTCGCTGGTGTCTCCACTGCGCAGAGAGAGAGAGAGAGAGAGAGAGAGAGAGAGAGAGAGAGAGACCTGTGAGGTTGTTGGCTAACAAAACTACTGCGTGAGCACTTATGTAACATTCAGTTCAATACATCAAATACTGAGCATCAGACACTTGAGATTAATTGAACTCATTTGGCGTTTAAATTTTCTTTGCAAAAACACTGAAATATGCCAAACATCCATTTCATTGCATGGCCTTCATTGCTGTAAAGCGACTGATTAACAGTTTTACATGGAATGCAACCTTTCCAATCAGCAGCGAAGGCTTTTTTGGTGCGTTATTTTGTTTAGCATAAATCCCCTCCCTTATCCCCCACCTGGATCTTGAGGGGAAAAGGTTTACATGGTGGTGGGATTGCTGATGTAATCTATCACCTGTCCAGTTTATAAACACATCTTGGCTGAGTCAGAGCCAATTCTGGCACTCAAGGTCCGCACGCTGAAGCAGGTCTCATATAGTATTGCATTTCCATTTGGCAAAACAAACTTTAAAAGGGAGTTGCTGTCAACATAACCCATGTGTTTGCATGTGTTTATGGGCATATTTCGTTTGGATACAGGGACAGTTTTTGGACATGGAGAAGCCAGTGTGTCTGATTGAGAACACCAGTGCAGGTGAGCTGCAGGTGAGCCAGGAAGCCCTGGACATTCTGAGCTCCATCAGGCAGCCTGTAGTGGTGGTGTCCATCGTAGGCTTGTACCGAACGGGCAAGTCTTACCTGATGAACAGACTGGCGGGGAAGAACACAGGTATGTCTGTTTATGGCTTACATTATGTACCCTAACCCAGGCAGGACTGACTATCCAGACTGCTGTGAGTTTTCCCAGTGGGGCGTTACATTTTTCGGAATTTCTTAGCATCTGTTCTTAGTACTATAAGCGTAACTTACCAGGTAGTCGCTCGAGATTAATGATCTCTTTCTCGCACAAGAACTGGCCAAAATGGCGACATCTGGAAAGAAACAGATGAAAGAAACACAGACCTTACATGAAAGGTAAAGTCTTAGGGGAAAGTATTTTAGCTGGAGCAGACAGGACTGGGTGGGATTTGGGGGTTGGTTTAGAGGGTAGAGTAAGAGAGATAGGTAAGTTAGAGGGATGGTAGAGTAAGAGAGATGGGTAAGTTAGAGGGATGGTAGAGTAAGAGAGATAGGTAAGTTAGAGGGATGGGTAGAGTAAGAGAGAAAGGTAAGTTAGAGGGATGGGTAGAGTAAGAGAGATGGGTAAGAAAGAGGGATGGGTAGAGTAAGAGAGATGGGTAAGTTAGAGGGATGGTAGAGTAAGAGAGAGGGGTAAGTTAGAGGGATGGGTAGAGTAAGAGAGATAGGTAAGTTAGAGAGATGGGTAAAGTAAGAGAGATGGGTAAGTTAGAGGGATGGGTGGAGTAAGAGAGATGGGTAAGTTAGAGGGATGGGTAGAGTAAGAAAGGTGGGTAAGTTAGAGGGATGGGTAGAGTAAGAGAGATAGGTAAGTTAGAGGGATGGGTAGAGTAAGAGAGATGGGTAAGTTAGAGGGATGGGTAGAGTAAGAGAGATGGGTAAGTTAGAGGGATGGTAGAGTAAGAGAGATGGGTAAGTTAGAGGGATGGGTAGAGTAAGAGAGACGGGTAAGTTAGAGGGATGGTAGAGTAAGAGAGATGGGTAAGTTAGAGGGATGGGTAGAGTAAGAGAGACGGGTAAGTTAGAGGGATGGGTAGAGTAAGAGAGATGGGTAAGTTAGAGGGATGGTAGAGTAAGAGAGATGGGTAAGTTAGAGGGATGGGTAGAGTAAGAGAGACGGGTAAGTTAGAGGGATGGTAGAGTAAGAGAGATGGGTAAGTTAGAGGGATGGGTAGAGTAAGAGAGATGGGTAAGTTAGAGGGATGGTAGAGTAAGAGAGATGGGTAAGTTAGAGGGATGGGTAGAGTAAGAGAGATGGGTAAGTTAGAGGGATGGGTAGAGTAAGAGAGAAAGGTAAGTTAGAGGGATGGGTAGAATAAGAGAGATGGGTAAGTTAGAGGGATGGGTAGAGTAAGAGAGATGGGTAAGTTAGAGGGATGGGTAGAGTAATAGAGATGGGTAAGTTAGAGGGATGGGTAGAGTAAGAGAGATGGGTAAGTTAGAGGGATGGGTAGAGTAAGAGATAGGTAAGTTAGAGGGATGGTAGAGTAAGAGAGATGGGTAAGTTAGAGGGATGGGTAGAGTAAGAGAGATGGGTAAGTTAGAGGGATGGGTAGAGTAAGAGAGATGGGTAAGTTAGAGGGATGGGTAGAGTAAGAGAGATGGGTAAGTTAGACGGATGGGTAGAGTAAGAGAGAGGGGTAAGTTAGAGGGATGGTAGAGTAAGAGAGATGGGTAAGTTAGAGGGATGGGTAGAGCAAGAGAGATGGGTAAGTTAGACGGATGGGTAGAGTAAGAGAGATAGGTAAGTTAGAGGGATGGTAGAGTAAGAGAGATGGGTAAGTTAGAGGGATGGGTTGGGGTTGCAGCACCACATTATACAGTTAAAGGTGACATAGAATCAACAACCGTCTTTACCTTGTCTATGTTTAATAACGGTAGTCTACCCACATTCAAGAACATACGAAAAGCGCTAGACATTCTGAACATCTCCGTTTCATAGAAATTCCTCTTTTAAAAATGACTGCCAGAAAACGGGCCAATCTGAACAACGGATACATATGATGTCACATGCATCTCACTACCCCCCCACTCTCATTCCGTTTCCTCCCCTTCAAAATAATTTCCTTACGTTTGGTGCTACGTAGCGGAGCAGTTCCGACTTTGCATCTACCTCAACAACCAGTACAAACTGCAAGTATCACATTGTTGTTAGATTGTTTTTAAAACATTAAAAATAGAATATATTCGTTTTGCTTGTCTAGCCAACGTTGTATGACGTGATTATCACTCAACAACAGCTTTGAAACGAGATCTGAAATAAATCCGTGAAGATTACTCTCGTTACGTCTCGTTTTCAGAGTGTTGCCACGTCTCACATTCATCCCCAGGATACAAGAGATGCTTGCTGTCAGACAGAACCAAAGCAAAGCCAATCAGCATCAGGTGCTTGCATTTCATAATGAGGTTGCCAGTTAAGCGGAAAGGTCGCCAAATAGGTGCAAAACAACGCGTTGAAATCCCCCACCCTAACATAGCTTTTTGAGAGAGGTTTTTAGGAAGTTTCTGAGGCATTACAGACCCAACCAAAATTTTGTTGTCTATATGTCACATCACAGAACAAGGATAAATACCCCGTTCAACCATTCTATGTCACCTTTAAAGGAGCAATAAGCGGAAATGCATTATTTCTAGATTGAAGGAATTAAAAAATCGCTATGTGAAGAACGAGAGGTGTAATTTCATCTGGAGTGTAGCATGACGTCACACACCCGCTCTCTGTGTTGATCTCCAGCCCCTTGTTTACAAGCCGGTCCGGCTGCGCGTTCATGTACGTTCATGTGAATCGCCGCCTCCTCCCTCCTCTCGGAGCCCTTGGCCCTCCCTTTCTATAAAAGGCTACAGCCAGTAAGCAGCGGTAGCGGTGGCAGTGCGTATTTTCAAAGCGAAATGGCGGAGAGCGGAACGAAACGTTCACCTGAAGACGTTAAATTAAATTTAATGTTACAATCATAGCATGGGTTAGTGTCCGGAGGTTGAGTTGTTATTTACTGCTGTCATATTGTCAATACGTTACTAACTAAACTGTCTGCTAACACCATTAGCAGACACGTTTGATGCCAGTGGTGACACACTAAATTATTGGCATAATGATTAATTTACGGACAAAACAGCATAGAAAACTTTCCAAAAGGAAGTTCTCTTTCTTGCAGTTTTATAACGTTATAAGTTACTTACTTCGTTACTCGACATGTTCCACAAAATGGTGATGTTGTTTTGCTCAGTGAGTTTGCACTTTGCAGATAGTCGTTGGCAGACGAGGCGAGTGGGGGGGTGGGGGTGGGGGGTGGAGAGCAGAGTAGAGGGAGGTGTGGCTCATGACACACTTTGTTTTGGTCTACAGGCAGTGCACAACAACAAACCTAGCGGTGAAACGATTTCTCTTTTTGCCCCTTTAAAGGGATATTTCAACATTTTGGCAAATTGGCCTATTGCCATAGTTATATGAGTAGGTACATTACCTTTAGTTATCCGTGCCCGTTGTTTTGAGATTCGAGGGGGGAAAGACGCAAGCTGTTCAGCGAACATAATGAAAGTGAACGGTACAGGTCTCTCGCTCCTTCAAAACTCTTCAAATACGCAATCCAGCAGCTCCAAAACACTCTCGTGGACAACTTGTGACGTGCACATTCACCAAGCTATAAAATAATAATGTATAATTACGAGACAGAGTTATTTTCAAGGCAAATGCATAACCAGAACTACATTCCAGACATACCAGCTGGGCGGAGTGATTTCAAAAGCGTACGTTTACTGCAGCTACTCGCAAGTCGCAATGTTTGAGGTGTGCACTGCGCACTGTGTTAATCCGCCCAGCAGGTTACTCAAGAAAGTAGTTCCGAGTATTTGCTTCGTGTGTCATAATGTTTCATAGTTATACATTATCATTTCATAGCGTGGTGAATGTGCAGGTCACAAGCTGTCCACGAGAGCGTTTTGGAGCTGCTGGATTGCATATTTGAAGAGTTTTGAAGGAGCGAGGGACCTGTACCGTTCACTTTCATTATGTTCGCTGAACAGCTCGCGTCTTTCCCACCTCGAATATCAAAACAACGGGCACGGATGACTAAAGGTATTGTACCTACTCATATAACTATAGGGATTATGGCAATAGGCCAATTTGCCAAAATGTTGAAATGTCCCTTTAAGCATCAACATCCTCTCATCTTATTCTTTGGACTGTCCGTAATTTGAGCTTTGAAACCAGATATGGAAGCGAAAGTAAGTAGTTTGACAGTTTTTTGAAGCTGATTCCAGGCAGCAGAAGCAGAGAACCTGAAGGCTAATTTTTCAAAGGCAGTTTAGATTCTGGGACGGATTTGATTGCTCAAAAGTCTGGAGCCACTCTCATTTCAATATTTCTACATTACAAAATCGAGGAGAATTAAACTGTCCTTGATTTTTTTTTTTTTTTCTGCTAAATGTTAATAACAATATACCTTATACAGTACTGCGCAAAAATCTTCAGCACATTCAAATATGCTTGCAAAAATTATGAAATTAAAAGTTTCTAATAACTGAGAAATGTATTAAACAGAGCTGTAAACTGTTAAAAACTGAACAAAATCAATATTTGGTGTGACTACCCTTTGCCAAAAAATTTGGGACACAGTCCTGTTGCACTATAATTTTATAAGATGATTGGCTTTTTGCTTGGTCCAAGCAGAGCAGAGAACTTGCCACTGTTCTTCTGAAGACGGTCTGTCTCACTTTCGTCTGTCTGTCCAAGAAATTACAAGCAGCCATGATGATGTTGACATCAAGGCTCTGTCAAGACTATAGCATCAGTATCGACTATTTTTAATTGAATACAAACATTTATTTCTGAAACCTTTCTTTGAATTAGCATTTGTAATTTCAAATTTACTTCTTATCTTCAGGAACTCTAATATTGAATCAAAAAGTAAAGATCTAATACAGATGTAAATTTTAAAAAGTGCAGGGTGCCCAAGATCTTCGCACAGTACTGTATATTTCAAAAAGAGGTTTGGTGCTCTTGTGTGATGCTAATAAAGTCCTGCATCGGAGCATCTATATATGTTTAAGTTTTACGGAATATCACAGCGTAAATGCATTACGGTTAATTGGGTGAGTGTTTTCGGACCTGCACCAGATACTCTTTGAATCGCATCAGTGTCTAACAGAGACTTCTCATGGTCCACGATGTTTTTGGTGGTTTTGCTTCAGTTTGTAAATTCACTACCCGAACAAAAGGACTGACGAATGTTTTGACCGACTCCGTCTTCACTCTCCAGGTTTTTCTCATTACTGTAAACACATAAAAAAACACACCACACAATCATTGTCTTTCACATAATTAGCCACTGAAATTTTTCAAAAACTATCCAGGTTTATATGCATGGCTGCACTTCTTCATTCCAAAGCACCTCTTTGGAAACTTGATATGATTTGGCTGGAAAGGGAAAACAAACTCCGCTAGGCTAGCACTTACCGCTTTGATTGACATCAGTTCTATCGTGCTACCCACGACACATTCCGTCTCCGCCAATGCTAACTGTTCCTCTGCTACCGCTGCCGATGGATTTACAATAGCTACTGCTTAGCTGTCCTCATCAGCTGCAAACAACTGAGCCGAAGCCTCTGTTGATGGGGTAACGTTAGTTTCTGAGGAATTTTGGCTCTCTGTGCCGCTGAACCGGCAACAGTTAACAAAATATTATTTTTACAAAGGGATATCATATATTTATCATCGGTCGCAGGGACCAGAAGTTGTGGTATGTAATGTGAAGAAAAATAAAATAAAACAATATCTGAAAATGTAGCATACTTGTGCCACGTGAGGGGTGAGGGTATGTTCCCTATGAGATGAATAGGCAGCTGTACCCCCAATGACACAGACTGCAAGAGACCAACTGAGGCTGTTCTGGCTTGTCACACTTCCTAAAAGAGTTCACTTAAAATGTGCATTTTCACCGGTCTGAATGAGGTTTGGTCAGTGATTTCCTAACTCCGTCCTTGAGTGCCACTGAGTACGTTAGTATTCAAAATGTAAAAAGGTTGCAACCTGGCCTGAAATCTCGGCACTATAGCACTTTGGTCCCACGGATGGCATGGAAAATGGTAAGGGAGGCAACAAAAAATCCAAAGAACCTGGTTCAGGGAATGCAAAGATTGGTTGCACCTGGAAGTCACTAAATCTCAAGAACAACAATGAGGTGCCAACTCCATACAACCAAACTAGGGTTTCAAACGCACATGATACAAAAAAAAAAAAAAAAGTAACAGTAATGACCTGGAATTTGTCAAAGGGCATTGGAATTACTCTCTCCTCAAAGGATCCTATGCCTGTGATCAAAAAAGACCAAGAGTCAAACTTTTTACCTCAACACAACACTAGTATGCTTAAAGCACCTCATATCAAGAGTACAATGTGGAAGCTGCTCATACCAAGAGTACAATGTGGAAGTAGACCAGTAATGTTCAGGAGAAGTTTTGCTGGCAGTGGTCCAGGGGCAATGACATATGGGGATATTTTGGTTTAAAATCCATCACAAATTATCCAAAATTATATAAGAAGGAATGCAGGGCCATCGTCTTATTCTTGGGTTTTTGCACAAAAATTAGTCCAGGTATACCAATTATCTCACCCTCTTTTTGCATAAATTGATTTTATTTGAAAAATATGGGACTGATTCTTTTCAAATTAATATTGATAAAGCACAATATTCTACAAGTTAGAAAATAAAGTCTATTGAAAATGGCACAATTTACTAATTTGGGGTATGTTTTGTGTTTATCTGTTGTGGTACAGTATGTCTATATCTGAGTCACATATTTACATTTTTATTATTTGTGCCATTTCATTATTCACCTTAAAGAAACCCTGTGGATTCACTGTTGTATCATTATTGATTTTTTTTTAAATAATTTGCATTATTATTATTATTATTATTATTATTATTATTAATCTCTTCATCTATGATAAACCTCAGAGACTACTTTTTTCTGTTAGCGATCTATTATTTTTGGATCGATGTAAAATGTGATTGCTCAGAGTTTTACTTCATGCAGTTGTCTGGCCATTTGGTAATCCTGCTTCATGGAACAGGCCCTGGGACTCAAAAAAACAAGAGTACCCAAAATAAAATAAAAAACCAAAATGCTGAGGCAGCAAAACATCTGAGATGTTGCCAAAGATTCCTCCAAGTAAATAAACAATAGCAAGGGCAGTAGCCCCCTATTATGTTTGTCACAACCCTCGTGTGAATGCCCTCCATTTCTTTTCCTATTCACAAACTTGCTTGTCTATTAGACGTATGTCTCCTTTGGTTTACATCACGCATGTTTTACCTTACCTTACTTCCTGATGGGCCTGTGGCGTGTATTTAAACCCCCTGCTCTGTGTTGCAAGTTGCTGGATTGTAATTTTCTACTTGTGCTTACCACTAGTCAGTATTCTCAGTGGAGAAGCTTTGTCTTTATTAATGGTAACATAATCTTTAATGACGGCGATTCCTGGAAGCTTTCCTCTTTACACAGTTAACTCGAACAAGCTACCAAGCCTACTCTGGGTCCAGGATTGGGACCTCCTTCATGTTAACCCAGTTCAAGTCAGTTCATTTGTCCAAATTAATTCGAATAAGCTCCCAAGCCTAATCAGGGTCCAGGATTGGGAGTGCATTCTTGTTAACCCTTCCAAGTCTGTTCCACTGTCCATTTTATTCAGGATGCCTTCCTTCAATAAATCTTGTTTACAGTTTGTTTGTATTAGGAGACAAATCAATCAAAACACTGGCCATCACGGAATGACATTTGTTGGCTACCTGAGGTGGATATTCTGTGTGTTATTGACACCCCATCACCTACATCATCCTTATCAAGGCAATATACTCTCAGCCGAAGTGACTTGATGAAAATTTCAAAAGTCTGCCCAGTTTGGCAAATTGATTCTGAATAAACTGAATACACTTCCAGGAGCAACTTCGATAGTGGGATTTGAATTTGATTTTTACTAGAAAGTGTGCAAGCTATCAGGGTAAAAAACATTACTTGACCATACATGGAACAAGACTGCACTTAACAGAACTCAACTGTAGGGATTAGTATGTACGTAGTACATTTTGTGTGCATTTTGTGTACACAGACCTGAATTTCAGCAAGGGTATACCAGATTTAAATGGATATCGCTGAAAAAAAAAATTATATGTTTCCAGGTTGTTGATATGTTGTAGATACCTCATCAGGGTACAATTTGGTGTGAAAAAAAATTCAAGGTCGCGTGACCCTCAAGGTCAATTTTGAGGTCAAAATATAGGTCAATTATTCATCACACCCAGAGTTACCAGAATGAGTTTAAAAATGGCAGATTTGGATTGCTTGTGTGATTCCCTTTCCAACAATACCTTGTGTGTCAAAATCGATCAAGTATTTTTGGAGATATGGCCATTTGAATTTTGGCGGCCACGGCCATTTTTCGCGAAATATTGAAAAAAAAAAAAGGCCGTAACTTTGCACTGGAAGGTCCAATTGAGTTGAAATTTGAGATTTGGGCGTTTGGGGCCATAGCCAACTTTTATACCAAACCTGAAGAAAATCAATACAAGTGAGGTGTAGAATCCCATTTTTTTGGGTGATTTGACATGGAATGACCCAGCTGTTAGTGGTGAAGCTGGCCTTCGAGGAGTGGGGGCATTGGCCCCAGGGGTCCAGGCATCCGTTCCTCTTCTGAACGTACAACTTCAATGTGGAGTACTTCTCCGTGGCTAAGAGGCTGAATTCCAGGCACATTACTGCCTTCTTTGCTAATTCAATTTCGTCTTAACATACAGACGTGCCACGAAAAACATTGAGCCTGACTCTTAGTCATGACTATATCCCTCTATGCCCAAACTCCCACCTGATTCCATTCTTCCAGGTAACTGTCCCCTGGCTGTCACCAAGTTGTAGGTGGAGAGTGGCGTCGAAGAGGCATTGCAGTTTTGTCCCTCTCCAGCAGATACTCCCCAAACTGACTCTTTGTCCCCGAGAGAGCAAGAGGCAAGCTCCTAGCCTGGGGCCATGCCTTTCAGCTGGCTTGCCATCCCAGACTCTCTCACACCCTCAACCTGGCTTGTCAGTGCTTCCGGTGGCCCATCATCTACCAGGATACCCAGTCATTCGTGTGGATACCCAGCCTGTGCGGTGTGTGCCCTCACCAATTCAAGTAACTAATGACCCTGTCGTCTGCTGCAGCCCGTGGAAGTTCCCAACTGACTGTGGGCATTTATCGCCATAGATCTCCTCATAGAGCTACATCCATCCAATGGAAATATGGTCATTCTTACCATTGTTGGCCATTTCTAAAAATAAGCCCTCATCGTGCCATTAGCTAAGCTGCCCACTGCCAAGGAAACTGCTAGCCTATTCCTTCAAGATGTTGTGCACCCTCACGGTGTGCCTCAGGCAGGTGGTCTCAGATCATGGCTCCCAGTTTTCCGCTATTTCTGGAAGGCCTTTTGTTCCCTGGTCGGCGCTACGTAGTGCTTCTCCTTGGGGTTCCAGCCAGAAACCGACAGACAGGTGGAGATGCTGAACCAGGAACTGGACAAAACTCCTGGCTGCCTGTCTGAAGGACACCCTGCCAGGTGGTCTCATCTGATAACTTGGGTGGAGTTGTCTCACAGTTTGTTCCCAGTGGATGGATTGAGCATGTCTTCTTTTCAGTGTTGTCTGGGTCGCCTTTATTCCAGTCTGAGGAGAAAGAAGTGGCGGTTCCCTCTGCTCATGTCCCAGTTGGCTGCACCCGCCGGGGATGGAAAAGAGCATGTGCTTTGCTACTCACACTCTCACCACCTTGCAGAAGCAGGGGAACTGTCATTGCAGGCAAGTGCCTGTCTGCTATGTTGGGCAGATGATGTGGCTCCCCGCAAAGCATGGCCATCTCCGGGAGACGTCGAAGAAGCTCGCCCCCTGGTTCGTTGGCCCATTCACCCTTTGAAGAATCCTATCTTCACCCACTGTCAGGCTCCTCCTCCCCTATTCCCTCCGTAACATTCACCCCGTGTTTCATGTCTTCAGCATTAAACCTGTGCCTTTGCCTCCCTACAGTTATCCCTCCTGCTGCCTGCCTCCCCCAGGCTTATCGTCGGTGGCCCAGTGTGTGTTCTTAATGTTGTAGCATCTCTGGGTTCTCTCTTCAGGCTTCTCCTTGGGTTCCACTGTCCAGTCTGAGACGAAGGGGATCTGGATGTGGTGTGTGCCCCACCCCCGCAGAGCTGACCAAACTCTGGTGCTGCTGGACACTGAGGGTCTGGGGGATGTGGAGAAGGTGAGGCCATCCCGACTTGGATCTCATCATCGCCCCCCTGTATGAGATATACACCCTACTCTTTTTTAACTATCAGTGATTATATTATACCATCACAAAAACATATTTTTGCGAGGGGTTCAGGACCAACTTTACGTTTCACACTCTTTAACATGAATTTGGATTAATATAAGCTGTATATTGTACATAAGAGAATTGGCTGACAGGAGGTGCTACAATTATTCAAAATGAACACTTACTACAACCGCATTTCCAGTATCAAGTTGGGACGCTGTGTAAAATGTAAATTAAAACAGGATGCAATGATTTGCAAATCACTTAAACCCTTATATTTAAATGAAAATAGTAAAGACAACATGTCAAATTGTTGAAAATGGGGAATTCTATTGTTCTTAGAAAAATATCAGCTCATTTTCAATTTGATATCAGTAACATGTTGCAAAAAAGTTGGGACGGGGCAACAAAAAGACTGGAAAAGTTGTGTGATGCTAAGAAAATATACCTGGTGGAACATTTCGCAGCCAAATAGGTTAATTGGCAACAGGTCAGTAAAATGATTGGGTATAAAAAGTCTCTCAGAAGTACAGTTGGCGAGGGCTTCACCTCTCTGTAAAGACTGCCTCGGCAAATAGTTCAACAATTTAAAAAAAAATGGTTCTCAATGAATATTTGCAAAGAATTTGAGGATTTCATTCTCCGTGGTTCATGATCTCATGAAATGATTCAGAGAATCTGGAGAAATCTCTGTGCACAAGTGACAAGGCCAAAAACGAGCGTCAAACTGCTGTGATTTTCAGGCCCTCAGACGGCACAACATTAAAAACAGACGGGATTCTGTAGAGGGAATCACTACGTGGGCTCAGGAACAACTCTGTAAACCATCGTCTGTATCCACAGTTTGTCACTGCATCCACAAGCACAAGTTAAAACTCTGCCATGTAAAAATTAAACCATACATAAACAAGATCCAGAAACACTGCCCTCTTCCCTGGGCCTGAGCTCATTTAAGATGGACTGAGGTGAAGTGGAAAACTGTCCTGTGGTCTGACTCATCAAAATGTGAAATTCTGTTTATAAATTATGGACGCCGTGTCCTCCAGGCTAAAGAAGGGACAGACCATCTGACTTGTTATCAGCGCTTTGTTCAAAAGGCAGCATCCATGATAGTATGGGGGTGCACTTATATACATGGTATGGGTAACTTACACATCTGTGAAGATACTATTAATGCTGAACCATATATGGAGGTTTAGGAGCAACATTTTCTACCATCAAGATGTCTTTTGTCAAGGAAAGCCTTGCTTATTTCAGCAAGACAATGCAAAACACCACATTTTACACATATAACAACAACATGCCTCCATGGTGAAAGAGTCTGGGTGCTCAACTGGCCTGCCTGAAGTTCAGACCTGTCACCCACTGAAAACATAAGGCGCATTATGAATTAAAAAATATGACAAAGGAGGCCGTAAAGTGTCGAGCAGCTGAAATCCTACCCAAAGAAAGAATGGGAAAACAGTTGCTTTCAAAACTACAGCAGTTGGTCTCTTCAGTTATTAAAAGAAGAGGTGATGCAACACAGTGGTAAACATGCCCCTGTGCCAATTTGTTTGAGACATGTTGCTGGCATGAAATTCAAAATGAGCATATATTTCAAAATGAGCATAACATTTCTCGGTTGCAGCATCTGAAATGTTGTCTTTGTTCTGTTTATTGTATCTATTTTCAACTAAATGTAGAGTTTAAATGATCTTCAAATCATTGCATTCTGTTTTTGTTTACACGTTACTCAGCGTCCTAACTTTTTTTTTTTTAGAAAAGGTGTTGTAAAAGTCTGTCCCACCTAGATTTTTTTTAATAGTTATTTTGATGCTGAGGTCCACATTTATTGACATATTAATTGCTTGAAGTTTAATGGTCAGTGAATGATTTAGGTATTTATGATTTAGAGTTTTGATGTTTAGTAATCCAGATTTATTTATTTATTGCTTTGACTCAGAAGTTCAGTTTAACAGTCTATTATGTACAAAGAAGTCGTAAATTTTTCATTTCCAACAGAGTCCAATTATTTTTGCCGGGAGGGGGGATTGGGGGAAATTGATACCAGCCGATTAATCAGCTATTGGCCTTTTCCTGCTCCAAACTATTGTCATTGGCCCTTGAAAATCCACAAACGACCTCTGTTTTTAAATACTGAAATAACATCTTGGAGGCGTGGTGGTGCAAGCAAAGAGGTTGTAAGATTGAGGTCCAGCGAAGCCCTCTCTCCATTAGGCCGCAGTTATGAAGCTCAGTCTGTGCATTCACAGCTCGGTCAAGACTCTTCACCACAGCTCATTTTTATCAACTTTCTGCAGAAATCAGTACCTTAATTGAGCCCCTAAGAACCATACTGGGCCAACCCATGTTGGGGTACTTTTGAGAAAATGGGACTCAAAGTTGCCAGAGTAAACACTGCACCTAGAGTCATCTAGTTTAAACACTGCATTTGGTACAAACTCAAGATATGTAAAATCATGCACATGCACTTCTTGTGCAGGTTTTGGATGCCCTTCTGCTGCATTAAATTGAAACCAACCTCCTTCTGAGGAGGAAGCATAATCTTCTGATTCATTTGGGACAAACTTTGGGTCTCTGTCATCTTCCACTTCACCATCATCATCAATCACAATAAGCAACTCCTCATCAGTGAGATACCGAGCTGCCATGTTTACAATGAATTATGGGAAGGTTGTGGGATGGCGTATTATGGCTAAGGCAGTGCAGTGCATATATACAGGGGCAGAGAAGACATTTGCTTGTATTAACAATCCATGTGGGCAGATTGGGTTGGGCTGTTAGGAAATGTAGATCTCAGTTTTCTGCACATGCTGACTACCACAACTCAATTTCGGCAAAAGTGCGGGATGGCCCGGTATGGTTCTTAGGGGCTCAATTGTGAATAAACTCTTGATCCCTTTGGATTGCTGCTAATGATGCATGGATATCAATGGTGATGTCTGATTTCGGTCCAATACTGACTCAAATAGCTGGATTGGGTATCAGTGATAATGAGCCGGTCTGGTATCGGATACCATTATTTTAACAAATATGAATTCATTATATTTAAATCTATTATTATATTTTGTTTTACAGTGTTAGGGAAGCAATGTCCAGCCTGATGTTACTGTACTCGTATTGGAATGATCCCAGTCTCTTAAACACAGTGATTCTTGCAGCATATTAAACACTAGTATTAGATGATACCTGGTATCGGCCGATACTCACAGCCGCTATCGGGGTTGGGACTGAATAAGTCGGATTTGTGCACCCCTAGTTGATGCTGCCATTAATTGATTGCCATTTTGTATTCCATGGTTTATTTTTCACATTTTCTTTTGTGAGTTTTGTATACCATGATTGAGGATTGACAAAAACCACGCGGAGCCTGATGGCGCAGGGGCTAACAGTCACCATTCAGTTGACAGCTCATGCGTCTGTCATGCAGCTAAGATCCATTATGTGGCGACTAGTTATATGTCCCAATCCAGAAAAGTGTATTTTTTCCATCAGGGAGATCAGAGGAATGACACCTGGATCTTCTCGCTGGCCCTCCTCCTGAGCAGCACATTTGTCTATAACAGCATGGGCACCATCAACAATGAAGCACTGATGAGCCTACAGTATCCTTCCTGCCGTATGAATGTGTAAAGGCCAGTTTACACAAAAATCTGTGACCTGATGAGCTGAAATTTGAAAAAATGCGGTGGTCTGCAATGTTCTGGATCACGCTATCTTACATTGATGCGACTAGACACGGCTGTTCCTCAAATTGATGAGGTGATCCTGTCTTTCCTCAGCCTGTTTCGTTCAGGTGGGAATTTGTAGGTGACTCAAACAGCTTACTTCACTTCGAGCTGACTGGCTGTTGAAATAGGTGGCATGCCTTACGTTTTAATACCAGTGACTGGCGACATGACAAGCTGATGCATCGCCATCGACCAGTTTGAGTCGCGCTGAGCCAACCGATTAACACCACAGCAACTTTTCCCTGCAACGTTCTAAAATGGTTTTGTCTCGTAGTGAATCTTTTGTGTAAACTGGCCTAAAGATGAGCCTAAAAGAAATCAATTTACTGCAGTACAATGGTATTCGGGAGCTGTCTCATAAATTTACATTACTGTTTAAGGAGATGGTGAATCCTGGTAATAGTGATATTTTTAACCTTATATTGTCCCTGCACTTGCATGCCTTGTATGTATGTTGTTTAGGATTGGAGTTTTTGCTCCATCGACCTGTACGGCACAGTCAGCGATCTTAATCTGCTATGACCTTGTTACGCCCGGCCGAGGGGAAAACCGGAGCGCAGCATAAAGGTGCCCTCTCCTTCCTTACTTCCAAGGAAAACCAAACGAGCGCGTATGCAGTCAAAAATTTCCGTTTTATTTTACGGGAGTAATGCCAGGTCAGGGAGCGCATTAAAATAACAAACTAACTCTTACCTACCATCAAAGGAAAAGAAAAACAATGCAATAACCTACCTGTGAAACTACCAACACCGGAGAAAAGAAAATATACAATAAAGAAAAAAAACACAGCTCCCCCCTACCCTGCTCCAGGAGTTACTTTTTACATTTGCGATGTTTTCAAGATTTAGTATCAGTAAGCAACTTTAGACAGACGAACTACACTGTCAAGTGCAAAAGTTTGACAGGCGCTTACAAACTATAAACACTCAACAAACTGCGTCACCAGGTTTACAATTCTTTCAAAGATGTCACATGACAAACTGCATCATCTGGTTTACAATTCTTACAAGCGCTTACAAATAACCATCAAACAAGTTGTGCATGGCCACGTTGGAAGTAAGGAAGGAGGCGGGGTCGCGTCTTCTTGTCCGGCTTCCCTTTAAATTATATGCAATTAGTTGTTGTCCAATCAGTAACAGGCAACCTATATCGCAGCACAGAAAGAGAGCAACACACAAAGGAAAACAACAGCAATCCCAAGCATGAAAACAAAGTGTATACATACTCATGTCTTGGTCATAGCAGACCTCAGTGATGGAACAGTGGAAGGTAATAAGAGCATCTCTGGCTCTGACTTGAGGGCCAGCAAGAATGAGACGGTTTACTGTCGCAGTCAGTGCAGGTGCCAAGTAACCAGTGAAAGGAGCACTCTGGAGGTGGGACCAGCTGTATCATGCAGACATCCTCGGGTCGGTGAACGTGTTCTGGGTTGTATCGGGCTGAGTTGGATCGAGGCAGGTCCAAAGCAATGTCAGTTATTAGTTTCTTCATGCAGAACCGATGGCTCTTCCTTAATAACTCTACAGTCATGTGACGGAGCTAACGGAGCACATCAAGGTGAAGTCCACCGAGGAGGAAGAGGGAGAGACGTCTTCTGAGTTCGCCCACTTCTTCCCCGCCTTCATCTGGGCAGTGAGGGACTTCACTCTGGAGCTGAAGATTGACGGAAAGATCATCTCCCCAGACGAGTATCTGCAGAATTCTCTGAAGTTAACAAATGGTAAAATTGGGCACAGGGATTTACATGTCAAATGCTACATGCTCTCAGGAGGATGACTGGTGTGGTCTAAATGCCATATATGGGATTCCAACCGACAGCCTAGGAATTGCAAGCCCCAACCTTGATTCTGGACCTTCAGTACCCAGTAAAATTAAGGGTCCACCCCTCTCATACAGGCAACACAGGGTAAACTAGTTTGGTTTGTCTCACTTTAACAATAAGGTCTCAACAGTTCTTTGTAAATGCTGATAGCCAGCAATACATTAGAGTGCTCTTTATCGACACCAGGTTGCCAGCACCTATAAACTCAGAATGTTTCGCTGTGTGTTTTATGATATCTTATAAAACTGCAGCTGTTATCAGTTTACCTCTCTTGT
This sequence comes from Gymnothorax javanicus, assembly GCA_029692085.1. NCBI lineage: Eukaryota > Metazoa > Chordata > Actinopteri > Anguilliformes > Muraenidae > Gymnothorax > Gymnothorax javanicus. The sequence continues at coordinate 179,803,531 of CM056195.1, read as the reverse complement.
CGACCTCCTCAGCCACAAGCCTTTAATTTTCTATTTGTTCAGTAAAACATTTCCAGTGAATGTTCTTTACATCTTTCTTTTCCTCGAGGCGTGTCGAAGGCGGTCGCTCTGGGTAATAAGGCTCGGGAGTGCATCCAGAACTACTTCCCTGGGCAGAAGTGCTTTGTGTTCAGCCCCCCTGGCTCTAAGCAGAAGCTGAGGTTTCTGGATCAGCTGTCGGACACTGAGCTGGATGCCCAGTTTGTGGAGCAAACATCTGCGTTCTGCGACCACATATTCAGTTGCTCTAAAGAGAAGACCATTAAAGGGGGGCATGCGGTCACTGGGAGCTGTAAGTTTTGATGGGAGGAGAAACGAGAAGCGTTTTTACTGTGTGGTAATGTTGTCCAGTGCAGACTGAGCCCTCATCATCTGCTGCAAGGCCTTTGACTGCAGTGCACTAATGGGAGGCGGGGAAGGCTAATTACGTCTACGCCCAAAATTATTTAGCCAAGTTTTAAAAAATGTTTAATTCAAAACATTGAATTTGATTGTAAAATATGGATGGACCTCCGAAACAGATTAAAATAAACATCGCAAATATATTACAATTTTCTGGACACCTCATCTTTAGGAATTTCTTATACCCATTCCAGTGCTGGGGAACCTGGCGGTGACGTACGTGGACGCCATCCACAGTGGGAAAGTTCCGTGTTTGGAGAACGCGGTGGAGGCACTGTCTAAGATCGAGAATTCGAAGGCGGTGGAGGAGTCTTTCGCCCTCTACAGGCAGCTGATGGGAGAGCGGGTGAAACTGCACACTGAAACTCAGGAACAACTCTCCAGCGCTCACAGCCGCTGCCTGAAGGAGGCGCTGCAGCTCTTCATGAAACGCACCTTCAAGGACGAGGACCAGAATTATCAAAGAGAGCTTATGGTGAGACGTCTAGTCCTCCATCTGGATGGAGTTGAGTCACAAAGCCACAAGGGCCATGACTCCATTCTGTCTGAGGGCAGGCACACTCAGCTGGATTTCATTCAAATTTTTCAATGAATTTCTTCACGTACGTTTATCTCTGTCAAACGCTGAAGTGCAATTACACTCTTGAATTGAACAAGTAATCAGTTTGAACTCTGCAATTTGTCTTAGTAACTGATGATTATAGACTGTCTCAGATCCAGATACATATTAATATATGCACATGCACTTTGATAATGTGAGGCGTACCATATATACTGTTTATCGAAGCACATTCTGCAGAATGAAGCCGTATTTCTGCCTTGCAATTGGTTCTCAATGTATCAGTCAATGTCTTTGACAGTAGAGACAGTGGACAGCCACTTGGCTGTCCTAGAATTGACTACCAAGCTAAATTTAATCTTAGCTTCATTCTTGACAATATTAATGGAATAGCAAACATCTCCCAGGAATGTTAAGTGTGTTATTTACTAAAGGAATGCAAAAGTGGAAGAAAGGCATGTTCTGATCTTTTTACTGCATGAGTTTGAAAAAAAAAAAAACTTTGCTGAAATTGTATGTAGATGGGCTGACACAGTGTCAACAGCAGCCAAATTTGCTTGCAGCAAAATCCGACCCCACTCATGTTTTCAAGCAAGTGGACAATGACAAAAAGGATTCCTACGACGTAGCGCAATTGCTTGCCCAGACACATCAATATAGCGGAGCATTCAGAACCGATAACCGTGAGGTGCTTGTGTACGAAAGCAACAGAAAACATGAGGAGAAAGAGCGCAACCATTCAAAGGGTACATTTCATCCATGTTTTTCTCAAACTTTTCTTAGTTCTAGACCTCAATCAGTTATTCGAGGAGATGCTCTTGGAATGTCTTGTCTTCATTGAGTATCTGTGGAGTTATCAGTATTTATTGTTACATTCTAAACACGTAATTGTGATCGCACACCTGAAAGGGTTAATGGGCATTAAAGTGCGCGGTGCGAGTGCTCTTGGATACCATCATCCTAATTCCGGTACTTGATGTGCTTCTTCTTAAGTGCACCTAATGCAGATAATTAACCATTAGGGAGCCAAAATCAATTTTCAAACGCTTCAATTTAAATATCTTGAGCTTTTGAAAACCTATCATGTGGCAACTTGTTGAAAAGAGCTTCCCTACGGGAGCTCTTTTCAAGATGTCGCCACATGATAGGTTTTCAAAAGCTTTGATTTTATTTCATTGTATTAGCGAGAGGCAAATGCTGCCTTTGGCACTTTAAGGGTTAAGACCTTGATACCACGTGGGCCATTCCAGCCAAAGTGGTCCTGGGTCAGAAAAATAAAATTTTGAATTCTGTCAATGGGATACATTTTTTTGGAAACTTAGAAATCTAAACCAGTAGGAAATTATAACTTTAGTTTGATTCATCACATGTGCCATCCGTGCCACATCACCAAATATAAGCCACTTTCAAGATTAGAAAAAAAGGCAAAATTTATATATTTTTTCTCACCTTTTTTATCATTTCCAACACAAAAAATACAGAGTCACACAGTCTTTTACTGAATAGAGGCATACTTTAATCAATGACAATTGCTCAATGTCTGACTTACTGACGATTTTTGAAAAATTTCCGATGAAGATTTAGGGAGTTGTCTGTGTAACGCACGTAACAAAAATGACCCTTAATGTATGTAGAACAAACAATTGACCATATTTGGCCTGTATTTCTCATGCAAAGGTAGAATGGGTGAACAAAAAAAAAAAAACAAAGAAATCACTGAGATTTCAATATTTTCCCAATGGAAATTTGCCTGAAAGATGTGTAATGTACGTAACGTTACGTGCGTTACGAAAATTTAAAGGTCATTTTTCACAGAAAAGAGTGAAATTCTTTGTGAAATCTTTCCTGCTTTTTGCTTGTGTACATGTTGAAATTTGATTTATACAACAGTATTGAATTCATAGAAACTGTCTTCCTTGCCACCTGCTCCAACCATTCCTACTGGAACTGGTGGTTCCAGCTTTCTCAAAACATCTAGACAAGATTACAATTTGGGTTAAGGTAGAGTTCAGGGCTTGAGTTTGGGTTAGGGGTTGGGTGTTGGTATGGGGTTGGGGAAATAAGTGACGACCCGCATAAACTGAAGCCGTTTACAGGAACCTGATTGATGTAATGTCAGTTTGGCGGATGAACGAGCGATTCAAATCTGCCTCGTACCATCTTTGACAGTGCGGCGCGCTCTTGTTCAGGAAATGTAGTTTTTTTTAGTGATAGCATTTGAATGGTTGGTAGATACTTCAAAATACATTTCCCTTGATGCATCGCTCCTTCATATCTTAAAGACAATCACACCCACTCGTCTTTAGCAGTAGACAAAGTTGGGGCAGATCAACAGCGATTATGCAACCTTTCGCACATGTGCAAGAGTTTTCAAATTTATCTTCGCTCATAATTTTCTTTTTATCGCAAATGCGAGCAAAACTGTCACACTGTACAGCCCTGGGTAAATATAAACTTCAAATATCTTAAATTAAAGTGAGAATCATGAACAGAAATAGGAAATTCGGTAAAGAGCGAAACTTACTTGTCTGAATAAAAGTGAGTGATCCTGAGAATCGGTCCTCTCTGTTACATGGAGGACATAGGTCTGCTAGGGGTTTTTCCACTCTATTCCTTTATAGAAGACTTGGTGGCCCTGTCACTGTCAGTTGTGTCAAGAAATTGCTCAAAAACAACATGGTTTCAGATTCAGAACAGAAATTGGTCTCAGCAAGAATGGTTTCTTGCAGAAAAACAACAAGGTTTCACAACAGAAACTGGTCTAGACAAGAATGGCTTCTTGCAGTTTCCTTGGTATAAATGGCTTCCTATCTGAACCCATCACAAAGAAAGGACTCCTAAACCACTTCATTTTGTGAAAAATATTTATTTCAAAGAAAAACAAATCACTCGATATTCATAAAATGCTCCAGAAATGGATTTCTTCATACCCAGTTCGGACGCGTAACGCACGTAACTTTTTTCGTAACGCACGTAACGCCCGAATTCTCCCATTAAAAGATTTCGGTTTTTCTAAAATCCCCAACAATACCTGATATGACAACTTGATATATTGGGTATTCAAATCATAACTAAGAGAAATGCACTCAGTGGCACACTTCACAGACTTTTGAGGATTTGAAAAAAGTGACAACGTTTCATTTTTCTCTGAATGTAACACACGAACGAAAATGAGGCTGTAGCAAAAAAAGTTGGCAAAGGAGGGAAATTTTTCTTACTTTCCATGAAAGAGTACTGACCCAGGACCACAAACAATGTTTAAACAAGATGGAAACTCCAAACAATAAAAAAATTGTAGTCATATTTATCATCAAAATGTGTGTCCGAACTGTAACGCACGTAACGCGGAATGGCCCACAAGCAGATGATATCAGGTTAATTACTGGAGTCTCTACTGTGTGTCTGTCCTCTGCAGGAGCGGGTGAAGAAGGCATACGAAGGAATGTGTGCAGAGGACGACATGATGTCGCGGAATCACTGCACTACTCTACTCCTGAGGCTGGGAAATGACTTGGATCCAGAAGAACTGTACATGAAGCCAGGGGGGCATAAGCGCTTTAAGGCTCACCTAAGCAAACTAGTGAAATTATACAACATGGTCCTAGGCAAAGGGTCAAAGGTCAGTCACTCCTATCCTGTCCTTTACGAGTGTTACGGTCTCATTTCAGGGTCCATTCGCCTCTGAAGGTTTTTTTCATACGTCTGATGTTCTGAGGTTGATTTTCATGCTATATTTTGGGGTGTGATGGCTCTTCTACGGGGGCATAATTCTGAAGGGCTGTTGTCCCTGAGAAGTTCGAGGCACTGCACTATGGTGTCTCATTCTTTACTTTGCATTCATTGCTCATGTTTGTCAGATCCAAACTGTCCATGCCTTTAATTTTGGCATTTTTTTTGATATTGCCATATCTTTTGTACAACTAAATACATATTTCCAAAAAACAAAACATTGTTTTCACATTTTATGTTGTGAATTGCTGGCTTGGGGCTGGCCATAACAGTGAAAAGAGCATTTTCATATGTACGGTCGAACATACCTTTAGAAAGGAATGCAAACCACCAGTTTTTATTTCTGGATGTTGCCATCCATATTGATTAAACGTTATGCATTCATAATGAGAAATCACCGTCATAAAGATTTCTGTCACCGTTCGAATATCGACAGACCTCACTGTTGGTGATATCTGTCTTCGAGCTAGACCAGGGGTGGGCAATCCTGGTCCTGGAGGGCCAGTGTGTATGCAGGTTTTCATTTCTATCAATTACCCTGACTAATTGAACTAATTGGTTACATATGAAAATATAGATTTGTGCAAAGATTCAAACAAAGAAAAATGTTTTATGAAGGGAGACATGAACAGTCTTTGGTCATTTATGATCATTTAAACAAATGCACCTGAAATGTCAGATTTCATAAATAGTTTGGCTAATTTAGATAATCAACTACAGCTAAAGGCCAGAAGTTGGTGTGAAAACCAGGGACAGATACGGCCCTCATTGCCCACCTCTGAGCAAGACAATCATTGTTCAACTCTTCCTGTAAAGCAGTTTGGTTTGGCTTGCCCCCATAATGAAAACTCAGAAAAAAAAATTACTTGAAATGCATTTGCGAGCCGGTTTGGTGCATATGCAGTTCACATGCAGAGTGCTCATGTCTATTGTGCAACAGACCCCTTAATACCCTAAATGTCCTTATTACCATCTTCCAGGCAGACGAGACCTTGGAGGACTACCTAAGGGAGAAAATCCAAGTGGAGAAAATAATTTTAAGAGCAGATGGAAATCTCTCAGAACAACAGAGGTGTATTGAGGGTGAGAAAGGAACTTAAAGGAATGTATATCTGGCATGCTGTGGCCTTTAATGTGATTATCATTCTATCATGGTGATTACAAATGGTACAGTAAGTTTTGTCCTGAGAGCAGTGCATTTTTCCCACAGAACAGAGAGCCAAGAGAGAGTGGGAGACTCAGAGAGCAGAGGTATTCAGAAAACAAAAGAGTGAGATGGAGAGAAGGGTTAATGATATGGAAAGGGCTCACCAGGAGAACAAGAAACAGCTCCTGCAGAAAATGGGAAGGGACCAAAGAGTGCTACGAGAGGAACACCAGAGAGTTATGGAGCAGAAACTGAGGGTACATAACAAATCCAGACACCAAGAGCTACAAAACAGCATCACCAATCATGATGCAATAATATTGCACCGATATTCACAGTGCTACACTTATGAACATTAATCCCTTTGCGCAGAAGCCAAATTTGGCTATTTATGGGTTGCCCAATTGAATGCTTTATAATTCAAGATTTAAGCTTCATAAAGAGGACGAGTGTGGCTCAACTCAGGTAAGACACTTACAGCATTTAAAGTCCCATCGTATTTCAGTTCATTTTCATATTTTGGTGGAGAAAATGGGCTGCAAACAAAAAAATCTTCATGAGAATTCACCGTTGAAATGGTAAAAAAAATAATACTGAGGATTGAAAAATGGCTGGGGGTTAAAACAATACATTTCTGGGATAATAAACTCCTAGACCACAAGTACTCTTCATCTGAACATGAAATACTAAATTATCCACTTTTTATAAGCCAAATAAGACAGCTATCCAGGTGGCTTCCCAAACTCCCAGAGCATTGAAAATGGCGCACAATCAATTCATAAAATAATCATATTTTTAACGCGTCAACTTTGTACTCATGAAATTCAATATGAATGCACGATTTTCTGGTTGAATTTAGCATGAGTTTATCAATGCAGCTGGACATCCGTGGTCACCAGTGACCTCTCCAAACCAAAAACATGCCTTTTCTTCACGATAAAGTTCTGAGTCTCGTACATTTTTCTACAAAGCCGTGTCAGCAAGTACGCATACTCATTAAAGGAACTGCCTATTTTACGGTCAGAACGTTCACTCAGGCGGAAAGCTTGCCGTTTACAATTCAAATCATCCGAGCGAAATGCAAGCTTGTTACAACGTTTTTCACACACTATAAAGAGCAAGTACAACTCTCAACACAGTAATAGTTTTTCGCATTTTAAACAAGTGAAAGTTCAAGGCATTGCATTTCGTCAAATGCGATATAAATTCTAAAACAGACCACCATTAAGTAAAATGGCACCACTTAGTTTGCAGTATCGACTACTCTTGTTACCCAATGTGACAAACTTGCTCTGTGATCATGTAAACCGAAAATAAGAAATAGCTAGCTAGTTAGCTAGCTGGCTAGAAGTACATACAAAAAAGAAAATTTTACTACACCTCCAGTTGCTCCCCCAGTCTTTATCTCAGAATCACATTTTCATCCCTTAAATATAACCTGAACACTCCAGGCTTGTTTCTGGAGGTCTTTTTTTTTCCATGCAATCGTGTCATTCACAGCTGTACTCTACTGTAACATAAAACAAAGAACTACATCTCTAAACTGATGCTCACTCTTACCTGCTAGTTTCTGACCAGTAACGCTCCCACACATTGTCTGATAAGGATAGCAGTCCAAAGAGGGGATATTTCTCACACTTTCATTCAAAAATGGGTGTCAATTAATGAATTTGGATCTCTAAAGTGTGTTTCTTTGCGGCCTCTTTGCTGCACTCAAACTTTACAAGAAAAAAAACTCATGACAATCAAGTTCAGTGACGAAGCATGTGTTGATTTATGACGTAATAAATTTGTCTTTAATGTGAGGTGGGGGACACCAGGAGGAAGAGTTTGTTTCCTCACAGTCGCACGTTTTTGTTCATCTCATGCAGGAGCAAAAAGTCCTGTTGGAAGAACGTTACAAGATGAAGGTGTAACAGTGGAATGGAGAGAACTGCTGGCTGCGGAAGGAAATCACCTCTCATCAGTAGTTGCAGCTTTGCTGTGGGAGTGAAGTGGGCATAATGGGGAATTAAAGAGAACTGTACAGCCTGATTGTGCTGAATGAGGCTGTGGGTTTATCAAATGCAAAAATCAAGTTAAATTATTGGGTTATTTTGCAAGCCATCTGCAGTACGCAAGCTGACTTTGGAAAAATGCTGATTTTTGTAATGCTCTTAAACTTGTTAAGATCTGTAAACTGTCTATAAGTTAGACTATAAAATTTTTTTACTATCATTTAGCCCATGTAATTCTACAAAAAATGTTCAAACAATATGTCTTTCATCACTGTACACCGTGCAATAGAGTTTCAGCATCTGAGAGGGTGGGTGTCAGGACTTGGTGATTGGACATGGAATTATCCTGGTTGATATTTTGTAATCTCTCCAGTCGCTCTCCCTCTGACTCCTTTGTGGAGTCTGTATCTGATTTTGCCCATCTATTGTATGGCTCTGACAGGCAGGGCTGCCATCTTCGTAATCTGGGAGGGTGGGGTCATCAATAATTTCATCAATACTGCCATTTAAAGAAGAAATTAGAACAAACAAACAATGCAAATCCCCGGAATCTACAATCAGTTTCAGCAAAGGTCAACAGTCAAGTTCCTCATTCAGTGTTATTGTTCATGTGCTACATCAAAAGGTGATTTAAATTTCGGTCCCAAAATGGGGATAATTTCATTCCTCTCAGGCAATTTTCGGCTTTTAGAATTCTCGCTTTCAGTATTTTTTTGCTGTTTTTCAGTCCCTCTGAAGACTAGAGTATGTATTTAATATTTTAAAATACTTCTACTAAATGTGATAAATATGATTAGAAACGAGTATTGCAGGAGTAGCAGGCATTGCTGATACAGGGTTACTAGATGAAAGACAAAAACATAACTGCAGAAGTCCTCCTCCTAGAGATGCTGTTTCCTCACTGGAGTCAGTGACGTAAGTTCGTCAGGACGGGCCCCAGTACAAGCGATTATGTCAGGCCCTAGTGCATACTATGAAGCCCTGCTTTGCATACCTTTTACAGTATATCGAGTAATTTGTTGAAGTTCGCTTTCCTAAACATACAATGATAGGAGGAGAGAGAGCGAGAGAGAGGAGCCGTTTATCTCACTGTGGTGATGAAATGACGACTGACTTAAATAAACGGCATTTTTGTGCAGTTGCCTCACTAAAGCATTCATATGTGACATAAAGGCAGGACATGATAGTAACTTGAAAATCACATGACGAAACGGACGAAAGCTGTAATATTTAACTATATTTGAATATATTTAATACAATTCCACCGTCTCCCCTAACCTGCCAAGCTAAACACCTTCTGTATGAACCCCATAAAATGATCAACTGAGTACACACAAACAGCTTTATTTCTACCATACATCCTATGCATAAAAGCAAAATCCTCAACAACTCCCTTAATATTCAACTCAAACCTATTGTCTTGAAATTTACACAATAGCCGAATGTGGAAATATTTTGCATTCAACCTGCACCAATATCCAATGAAATCAGTACTTTTTCAGCTTTCTTTGATGTTTGGGTACCCAGAGTAACATTCGGGTGTGAAAAAATGTCAAGCTTTGCTACCTTCTCTTCCTGTTCTTTCTTTTCTCTTTTGACTACCGTTTTTATGTTTAAATGGCATGACTGCCCCTGAGTTTGCAAATTCGCTAGTCAGCCTGATCTTCAGATTTTGCGCTTGAACTATCATTCGTCACTGGTTATCGTCTGGTCACATGATCAAATCAAACAGAGACTTGACATTGGACAAAACATTGCTCAGCAATCACCTTGACACATTTGCCTACCTGTATGTAAGCAAAATATCAAAGAAAATAAGAAAATTGTTAATTTCATTAATACTTTTTAAAATGTGTGTAGAATAAACATGCAACTTTGTTATAAAATGGTATGAATTATTGTTATCAAAAAGAATGTAGAGGCCATGATGGAGATGAGTTTGGCTTTGTAAGGGTTTATTTAACCCTCCTCCAGTGTTAGTTGCTACCCCCCTTATTTCAGTGTTCGCGGTCTAATGTGACCGGTCTGTTTTAACTGTTCTTATATCGACACAAAAGGCATAAATCATCACTAAATTTTGGTTAACCCTCCTCCAGTGTTCAGTCAAATCTGACTGATTTTACAGCTTTCCTGAAACATGAATGATGCGTTTTTCATCAGATTGCCTTGAAATCTCATGATATCCTCCACACCAGGCTCCTACGCATATAAAATTGCTAATCACCATTTTAATTGAATTTTGAGAGATTTATTCAACTTTGTTGCACCTTAGGTGTTCCCGGTCAAAAATGACCGCCATAGGAAATGGACAAGATTATATTATGTTCATCCAGCAGATGGAAAACATCGCCATACACACATCCACACCCCCTCACCCCCACACACCCATCCCTATACTGCACGCCTCACCAGAGACTTTCTCCAACGAGCAGGGATCGATGTTCACCCTTAGCCATCCATTTCACCTGATCTTAACCCCATTGAACACGTGGGATGAGCTGGGTCGTCGTGTGCGCCAGCGTCAACGTCAAGCACGCAACGTCGCTGAGTTGATGGTGGCACTACAGGAGGAGTGGAGGAACATTCCCCAAGCTACTGTGCGACGTTTGTGCGAATCGATGCCTCGCCGTTTACGCACATGTGTCCGAGCGCAGGGAGGACACTGACAGTTTGTGGAGGGCCTGTGCATTCACAATGGCATAACGGAAACATTTTTTGAGATAATGTGATGAAACTTTACAGTGTTATGAACAATGACTGTATTAAAATTGAATTGAAAAACATTGGTGGTTTCTTCTTTTTGGTTTATCAATCAATCAACTTTATTTTATTTCAATCAACTTTATTTGACAGACTCTTAGTCCATTAGAAAACACATACAAATACCTACACAGACAACAGTAAATTAATTTCAAAAGGCAATGATACCAGTGTTTCCACATGGGTGACTGGTGTCGCACAGTACTATGTCCAGGACTAGACAGCAGCATAATGATAAAATTACAAGAGGCATTCAATCTGCAAATAAATTTGTACATCAGGTTTCTCAGCAGTGCAGGGATTGAGTAACTCCTGCCTTACAGAATAGCTCACTTGCTCTGCTCCACCTTGATTCTTTAAGCCGTACTGTACATGCAAACCATCATTATAGGCAACTCAGAGCTTCTGGATGCTAAACTTTTTAAACTTTGTCCCCAAGGGAGCAGTATACAGAGGAGCACAGTATGCTTTAAACAAGCTTATCTTAACATTATCTGAGCACCAGTGGAATTTCTTAACCAGCATGTTAGCTTGTGCGTATAATATGCGGCGCTGCCTAGAAATGTCATCATCATCATCACACATTTGATCTGTGATGATGTGTCCCAGATGTTTAGTTTTATGGCTTACAGTTAAAGCTTTCTCTGACAGGTAAAAAGGTGGAAAGATTAGATCCTTATCTCCTTTAGTTTTACAAATCAAAACAATGCTCTTTTTACCATTGTATTTGACATCATATTTGACACCACACTCAGTACATATATTCAGCATCTGTTGAAACCCAGCACTACCAGGAGAAAAGATAGCCAAATCATCTGCATACATTAGAAGGTTTACCAGTGTGTTACCAACCATACATCCTGTTTTACAGCCTCTCAGTTGGTCAGATAGATCATTCATGTATAAATTAAAGAGGGCTGGTGAGAGTAACCCCCCCCGACGAACCCCATTACCAACTCCAAATGGTGTAGAGACTGTCTTCCCCCATTTTATCTGCATGCTCTGGTTGGCATACCAATACGCCAGGATCCTAGTTATGCAGTTGGCACACCTCTTTGACTCAGCTTTAAAAACAACTTATGATGATGGACTCTGTCAAAAGCCTTTGATGCATCAATAAAACCAATTAAAACTTAAGAATTCTGACTTCTATACATTTCAACCACTCCCTTCAGGGCATAGATACATAGCTCAGTACCATGTTTAGTCTTGAATCCAAACTGGTTGTCTGTAGTATCAATATAAGAACTTAGTCTGTCTAATAAAATTCTTTCCAGGACTTTGGATAACACACTGGCTAAAGCAATTGGTCTATAATTATCCAAGCTCCCCACTTGGCCTGCTTTGTCCTTGATGACAGGCACTAAGGTAACGGACAACATGGAGTCCGGCAAAAGACCATGAGTCATAAAGCCAGTAAAGCAGATAGCAAGAAGAGCTGCAACCCTTGGGCTTGCAAATTTGAGGTGATCTGCAGTGATCTGATCTTAGCCACTTGCTTTGATATCAACTAGTTGTGTAGTTGCTTGACATACCTCCCTAGCTGTGATTCCCACTGTGTCACTGTTTGCAATGTTGCCCACTTTGTAGAGCTCACTTTTAACGCAATTGAATAGCTCAGAATAATGTTGCCTCCACAACTCAGCTATCTTGTCGGCTCCAGAGACTCCTTCAACTGTACATGGTAGCGATGTACTGACCCTGTTCAGAGCTCCCACCTCCTTCCAGAAGCCAGTAACATCCTTACCAAGAAGCTTCCCAGCCATAGAGTCTGCTCTCATTACTTGTTCATGTTTGCTGATATAACGAACTGCATATTTATACCTCGTGTTAGTGAGCTTTTTGAGGTCCAGGACAGGCCCCTCTCTGGGCCTACCTGCCAGGACCCATGCCTTGTATGCCTTCTTGGCTTCAGCATGATGAGCAGCCACATGCTTATTCCACCCTGGCTTAATGCTCTGTCTTTTACAACCCAAATTCCGAAATAGTTGGGACAAAGTGTAAATTGTGAATAAAATCAAAATGCAATGGCTTTCAGATCACATGAGCCAATATGTTATTTGCAATAGAACATAGATAACATTTCAAATGTTGAAACTGAGACATTTTACATTTTTATCCACAAAATGAGTTTATTTCAAATTTTCTGGCTGCAACAGGTCTCAAGAAGTTTGGACACAGGCAAAAAAGGGCTGAAAAAGCAATTCATATATAAGAGAATCAGCTGAAAGAACATTTAGCAAGTAATTAAGTTAACTGGCATCAGGTGTGTAACATGATTGGCTATAAAAGGGATGTCTTAGAGAGGCTGAGTCTCTCAGAAGTAAAGATGGCCAGACGCTCTCCAACCCGTGAAGGCTTGCGTAAAAAAATTGTGGAATACTTTAAAAACAATGTTCCTCAACGTCAAATTGCAAAGGCTTTGAAGGTCTCATCATCGACAGCGCATAACATCATCAAAAGATTCAGAGAAACTGGAAAAATCCCTGTGCGTAAGGGGCAAGGCCGAAGACCTTTACTGGATGCCCGTGATCTCCTTAGCCAGCTCCACGCTATTCTCCCCAGCCGAGATGGCCGGTCCTCCACCACTACTCGGTTCCATTCGGCGTTCAACAGCAGCAACTCTGTAGTCTATGGTAGCAGCCAAAGAACACAGGTTCTTGCCGACATCTGCCTTTAGTTAACTGCATGGAGATCTCACTGTGCAGCCGCTCCATCTTGTAGAGCAGGCTTGAGACATCCAGATTATTAAACGTCACCGGTGGCAGCTTGTCCAGGTAGTGGAAACGAATCGGGGGATTTTTTCTCCACACTTGTTCAGCACTTTCAAGCAGCTTTTGATATTGTTTGCATCCTTCTGGTTGCCTTTAAAGGCCAAGCACCGTTGTTTGGTATCAGGACAAAGTTCGAACAACACCTTTTTGGAGGACTCAATCCTCTCAGAATTGAATGTGTTTGAGGCTACAAGGACTAGTTCGTCCTGAGTCATTGTTTTAATTTTAACCGCAAGGAAATTAAGGAACTCATCCTCAACAATAACTTGGCCGTCAAGAGTCTTATAAATTATAGGTGTTTCTCGTGGCCGATGCTTAAAACCAGGAGCTGCCGAGCCACGATCTACGACGTCTGCCATATTGAGACATATTGTTACTAAGTATGAGTGTTGCATTTTCACTGTGTCAGTATATAACATCTTTAGTGTTAGTTGTGGGAACCTGTCTCTTTCTCCTGCTTTGTGTGCCCCACCCCCCCCCAGGTGAAACATACCTTCCAGTAAACTGAAGGTAGTTACAGGAACCCGTCTCTTTATCATGCTTTGTGCCAACTTGCGATATGAATCATACCCTCAAGACTAAACAATGTATCATATCTTCACACGAAGCACGGATATACACCGCATTCCAAATTATTATGCAAATGATATTTTTCCCTGATTTTCCTAAATGGTCGATGCAAATGACAGTTAGTATCATTTTCAAGTCATCAACCGTTAGAGTATAATTTGAATTTTATTGAACAAACCTCCCAATGATAACAGTATTTTTTTCAAAAATAAAAAAACTCAAAATGCGCTGTTCCAAATTATTATGCACAACAGAGTTTAAAAACATTTTATAGGTTGTAGAGAACTGAAAATGGTCATTTGTTGAATTTGCAGCATTAGGAGGCCATACTTACTGAAATCAAAAGCTATTTCAATCAAAAACATCTTAACAGGCCGAGTTACATGTTAACATAGGACCCCTTCTTTGACATCACCTTCACAATTCTTGCATCCATTGAACTAGTGAGTTTTTGGAGAGTTTCTGCTTGAATTTCTTCGCGGGATGTCAGAATAGCCTCCCAGAGCTGCTGTTTTGATGTGAACTGCCTCCCACCCTCATAGATCTTTTGCTTGAGGATGCTCCAAAGGTTCTCAATAGGGTTGAGGTCAGGGGAGGATGGGGGCCACACCACGAGTTTTTCTCCTTTTATGCCTATAGCAGCGAATGATACAGAGGTATTCTTTGCAGCATGAGATGGTGCATTGTCATGCATGTAGATGATTTTGCTACGGAAAGCACGGTTCTTCTTTTTGCACCATGGAAGAAAGTGGTCAGTCAGAAACTCTATATACTCTGCCGACGTCATTGTCACACCTTCAGGGACCCTAAAGGGGCCCACCCGCTCTCTCCCAATGATTCCGGCCCAAAACATGACTCCGCCACCTCCTGGCTGACGTCACAGCCTTGTTGGGACAAGATGGCCATCCAACAACCATCCACTACTCCATCCATCTGGACCATCCAGGGCTGCACAGCACTCATCAGTAAATAAGACTATTTGAAAATTTGTCTTCATGTATTTCTGGGCCCACTGCAACGGTTTCTGCTTGTGAGCATTGGTTAGGGGTGGCCGAATAGTAGGTTTATGCACAACTGCAAGCCTCTGGAGGATCCTACACCTTGAGGTTTGCAGGACTCGAGGCACCCGCAGAGATCTGGAGAACTAACTTTGTGCCGTGCTCCCATTTTACTCTGTGAACACAATGAGTCGGCAACCCGCCCACTCGCCCAGCCGCTCCCCCGTCTGCTCGCCCAGCCGCTCTCGCTGCCACTTACCCAATCTCTTCCCCAGCCACATCCCCCCAACAAGGACAAGGGCAGAAGAGGAGCCAGCTTTGTGCCCCTACAGACAATAACACCAGTCAAACATGCCAGAAATGTCATGACAATGTTTGCAAGGCGCACTCCAAGGGGTTTGTACATTGCCAAATCGTGTGTGTGAACACGAACACACTCTCACTCTCACTCACTCTCTCTCGTCTCCTGTTATAAATGTAACATGCGCCAGTCCAATGTAATGTTAGAGCATCCGCGGTAACAGTTTTTGAGTCGTATTCAGAAACCTAATCAAAAGTATTTGAATACGATACAGGAAAACAAGTTTATGAATATGACATCTGTCCATGAAAATTACAGACGTAAATCGCAAAGTACTATTGAAAAAAAAATCTGAGAAACACTCAGTAATTTCTGTTGACGGAGAAGAACATTTTTCCAGCTCGCATTATATCTGTCCCGATCAACTCTCAGGATTAAATCTATGCCCCGGTCACTGCCGTGCCAACATATATGAAAGCTGAGATCCTATAACAGTCCATTGATTAATACAGCCACTGTCTTTATCTTGAGTGCTGTGGGTGGTTGCACAAGTAACCACTAATGTGGTATTGCTTTAAGGTTGATTTTTTCCTGGGTATTTTTTGCATTGACTGTTTTCAGTTTCAGGCAGTGAAATGCAGACCACACATGCACTGTCACTTTCATTTTCAGCATCGAATAAAAGGCTTTTCTGTGAAACTGCATTTAGTCGCTCACTCTGGATCTCTCGTGTTCTGACCTCTGACCATCGGCTGGGTTTCATATTTTGAAGTATAAAGTATATTACACGGTGTGTATTGTTATGTTTGTAAAGTTCCTCTCTCCTAAGGTAAGACTCCACGATTTCTTTTTGTTCATTTTTTTCGTTTGACAAACTTTCGTATAATTAACCATTCAAGAAAATAGCATTTAAAGCAATTCTTACCTTTCTGGCATTTTTACACTTTTATTTTGTAATCTTAAAATGCTCCTAATAAGCGTATGGCACACTAAAATGTAAAAGAAATCCACCAGGTGTTGAAACTCATCAATATTCAATTCTCATATATTTCTCATAAAAGTCTGACCAATAATTTCATTCGGTCCGAATAAAATGATTTGCTGATCTTCCTGGCTGTCATCCGTTGCCGCGTCCCTTTCAGTTTCCTACCGTTGTCACTGCTTGCGAGTCGCGCGCCTCACTGGTAGACAGACGTTATGACAGCAGTTTTGCAAGAAAATATGTATGAATTCTGCCGAAAAACAACGCATTTGACTGTAAACAAACGGGCGCTGAAATGCTATTATTACGATAATGACGTTAATGGTAGTTCGTCAGACTACAAAGGTAACTAAACATTACGAGGACATTTTATTTTATACCACATATAAAATTGAATATTATGCAATTACTGTTGGTGAGGGGAGCATCAGAGGTCAGGCAGGGGGAAGAGGGTGGGATTTTGGAGGGAGGCGCCGTTGTTCCATGGATGTATTATAAGAACTGAATACTGAACCAGGGCTGAGACGGACGCCGACAAGGGCTTAGTGGTCAAGCTGATAAGTCAAGTGATGCCATGGGGGGCAAAAAGAAATTTTTCCATACGGAGCAATTGAAAAAGGCACTCTAATAAATCCGTGAATTAATTTTTTTGACTACCGCAAATGATCAATATATAATCTGTTGATTTTTCTCTTTTAAATCATTGTTGCCTTTTTCCACGGCAGCGACAAAATTTTTTTATTTTAAGTCAGGCTACCCAAACACCAAGGGGACCTTGTCTCGTTCTCGTAAGCACTGCAACAGCTGCGGTTCTCTGCGTGTAGCACTGGTCAGGAGAGTCCGTGCTGTTGGCTTACGTTATTACCAAGTCGGTAAAGTGAGCAGGTGTAACGACGCCAATGTTTTCAGTTATTGTATTTGATGAATGGCTTTGTTATGTAGCGACTCGACTGCTTCACCTGTCTTTTATGTAACGTTACAGAATGAACAGTAAGGTAGCAAAGGCTGTTGTTGGTTAACTTTGGTTGGATAACGGGCGTGTATTCGGTAACTATTGAAGGTGACATCCTATAAGGGTACATGGAGCTAACACTTGCTTTGCTTTTTTGTATTAAATAGTTCAAGATGCACCTAAGCTGAGTTGTTTATTTCTATTACTTTGAATATCTAACACGGATTCACGGTACCGTGTTTTGCTGCTTCATATATTATATGCTGGCTAAGTAGCATTGACTCCATCCATATGTGCACTTTCAGCATGGTATAAATTCAGCCCAAAAAACTTCACAGCTAATCATTTATTTTCCATTGCATGGTCATTCTTAATTATTAAAACAATAGCAGATGTGCATACTTGATGGCGTGACATTTCAGAAACTTTTAAGATAAGATACCAAACATGAAGTTTCTGTTATTTTATGCATGCGCTGAACTTGCATGACAGCACCGCACAGAGACAGTATTTGCTGTTCAGCCTTTATTAGCTAGAAGTGTTGAGTGGGTTGGAAACGCTGGATAGGATGAGATGTGAATGACACACTGTTAGTGAGCAGCATCAGTGTATGGGAGTGATGCAGCGGAGATTCCAACTCCATCTGCGCAGAGAAAACACGAGGGCTCCAGAAGAAAGAAACCGATGAGAATGAAATTAAGATCGACTTCATGTATATTTTATAACTGGGCTGCTGATCATGTGAGGACTTTGGAATTTGCTAATCCTGTATAAGGGGAAGGAAAATAATTCCGTATTCAAACTCCACTAATATTGAATAAAATCAGCACTTTTTCGGCTTTCCTTGATGTTTGAGTACCCAGAGAAACATTCGGGTTTTAAAAACGCAAGCTAGAATTTAGTCAAGAAAATTTGGAGTTTAATTTCTAGTGCTGATAAACGTGGTCATAGCATATAACGGCAGTTACTATGTTACGGATGACGCACTGGGTTGCAAGAGTATGCGGAGCATATGCATTCGCGATATTTAATATTAAAATGAAATTCTAATGAATGGTGTGCGCACCCTGCGAGTCAGCTGGGATTGGCTCCAGATTCAGGTAAAGAGAAAGGATGGATTTAATGAGCTTTGAGCATTCGTGCACTAAAAGTAATTTCGCTTGTCAGAATTGACTAAATACTTTGATCAATGTCATCTACTAGCCTATAAAACTTATCAGTTCATGAAGCACGGGCAGTGCTCTGTGCAGTTGGATTATCGTCTTGAATCCAGTAAGAATAGAGGAGGCTGCAAGCTAACAAGCTTGAAACATTTCACTTTCTACAAATACATTTCGCTTTGAACTGTGTGGAAAATGAGATTGAACTGTCATCTTATACAGTAGCAAGTCAACTGTTTTGCTGACATTGTTTGCAATAGTGAATAATTTTATTTCCCTTTTAAATAAAAATAGTTCATCAACATTTTATATCCCTATTAGGTATATAAATTGTTTTTCCAAACTATATTTAAGCTGAGTGCTATGTTTGCCCGTTCGGTAGCTACAGAGCTGTTGCATGGGTTTCGCAGTGGATATTGTTAGCTACATTTCCGGAGAACATTGGTCGTAAACACGCGTCCTGTGTGGGAGTATTTCGCAGACTGCGCGGACTGTTGTCATAGATACCTCAGGTGTCAGCGCGTTCATGAGCCCCACACTATGTATGTGTGAACGAAAAGTCACACAGCGCGTGTCCGCGTGACTCTGGAAATAAGGCCCCATGTCGGCGTGCTGCACCGCTGAGCAATTTCCATTGAAATGAATGGGCGGCCATTTTCGGTTCAGTATCCAGTTCTTATAATACATCCATGGGCACAGCACGCTGACATGGGGCCTTATGGGGTGTTCCATTTAGGGGAGACTGGGTCTAGTTGTTACATTTTTTCTTTTAACGGCTGTAGAATTGACATTATCAGGTTTTTGTTATCAACATGCATGTAAAGATAAAGTTTTTAGACTACATGACTGATCTGCAGCAACCCCTATATTCTGCGCATGCGTAATGCTGGTGAGGAAAAAATAGACCCCCATCACCTGTAACAAACTACTCCATATATGGGGTAGTTTGTTACAGGAGGAGTAGTTTGTTACAGGTTGTGGGGCATTTTGTGACGCTAAGAATTTGCTTAAATGAGACTTGTTTCCCACTTAAGTAGGCAAGTTAAGGGGGATGCCTTACTATTATTATCCCACGAATCTACAGTAAGGAACCTCTTGAGTCATTCTCTAATGGCATTGCCACGTTTCGTTATTCATTTGTGATTTTGAGGCATCTTTCTGAAATAAAAAAAGGTCATTCAGTGAGGTAATTTGATCTTGTCCAAGTTGTAACAGGGTTTGGGGCAAATTCTTACTGTAACGACTTGGGTGTATCAACTAGTCCATCAGCAACCCTTCGCCATCATCCCGACATTTTGAAATCTTCCAGTGCAATCTTTACATGGGTGTGTCATGACACAGTGGCTAATGTCTTCCCCTCTTATTATCCAGAAAATCTCGGGTGTGTATCAATTACACTTGATGTTAATCGAAATCTCCCAAACACCAAGAAAGTTAGTTTTTCAAGCTTTTTTTTCTGGAACACTAACCTGCGACTTTCGACGTACGTCCTTCAGTCCCGTAAAGACGCGGGTCACCTTCGCAAAGCAACAGGAAAAATGAGAGTGCCGTCTGTGTTTTATTATCTGAACTATTTAGAATGTAACAACATGGATGTGTAACAACTAGACCCGGTCTCCCCTAACTGTCTGTTTGTGCAGTGGTCTCATGCAAGTTCGGTGCATGCATAAAATAACAGAAAATTCATATTTTGTATCTTATCTTAAAAGTTGCTGAAAAGTCATGACATCAAGTATGCACATCTGCTATTTTTTTAATAATCGAGAATGAGCATTGTAAATAAATTATTACCTGTGCAGTTTTTTGGGCTGAATTTATACCATGCTGAAAGTGCACATATGGACGTAGTCAATGCTTCTTAGCCAGCATATAATACTTGAAGCAGCAAAACACAGTACCGTGAATCGGTGTAAGATATTCAAAGTAATAGAAATAAACAACTCTGCTTAGGTGCATCTTGACCATTTGAATATGAAAAAGCAAAGCAACTGTCAGCACGATTACAGGATGTCACCTTCAATAGTTCCCGAATACATGCCCGTTATGCAACCTAAGTTAACCAACAACAGCCTTTGCTACCTTACTGTTTATTCTGTTACGTTACATAAAAGATAGGTGAAGCAGTCGAGTCGCTACATAACAAAGCCATTCATCAAATACAATAACTGAAAACATTGGTGTTGTTACACCTGCTCACTTTACCGACTTGGTAATAACGTAAGCCGACAGCACAGAATCTCCTGACCAGTGCTACACGCAGAGAACCGCAGCTGCTGCGCTGCTTACGAGAACGAGACAAGGTCCCCTTGGTGTTTGGGTAGCCTGACTTAAAATAAAAAAAATTGTCTCTGCCGTGGAAAAAGGCACCTATGTTTTAAAAGAGAAAAATCAACAGATTATATGTTGGTCATTTGCGGTAGTCAAAAAAAAATATTCACGGATTTATTAGAATGTCTTTTTCAATTGTTCCCAATGGAAAAATTTCTTTTTGCCCCCCATGGCATCACATGACTTATCAGCTTGACCGCTAAGCCCTTGTCGGTGTGCGTCTCAGCCCTGGTTCAGTATCCAGTTCTGATAATAAATCCATGAGTTGTTCATGTTCAAATTTTTACTAAGTGCTGTGCGACAAGTCAGAAAGGTAAGAATTGCTTTAATTTGCATTTTTTCCCCCCAGCCATAGGGTAATACCACCATTCATGTCACCATGATATTAAAGTAGCGTGGACATATTCGTATAGCCTACATTTGGGGAAATATGTCCTTTGGCTACTAATAGTGATTTCATGCCGTCTCGCCCTCGTCTTTCATTTACGGTACTAGATGTCTTTTTACAGGAAGAATAGATTTAACAGTGACCCGTTTGCTGAGGAGAAACATTGCCCTCTTCTGGTGGATACAGGAACAGCATATAATTATTCAACACTTCCAGGTAACATGACAGAAGTTATGGGGGAGACGCTGGTGTCTCCACTGCAGGGAAAGTTGAGAGGATGTTAGCTGATATTACTGTACGGGGTGAGCAATGAAGTAACATATAATATTGTCCAAGATATCAAATACTTAGCGTCAGACATTGGAGTTTAATGGAAATAGTTCAGCCCGCAAGAACATTTGCAATGTGGTTAATTTACCTTTCATAACATGACCTTTAATGCTATAATGTGTATGTGTTCATGCATGTTTGTTTATATACAGGGACAGTTTGTGGAAATGCAGAAACCAGTGTGTCTGATTGAGAACACCAGTGCAGGTGAACTGCAGGTGAGCCAGGAAGCCCTGGACATTCTGAGCTCCATCAGGCAGCCTGTAGTGGTGGTGTCCATCGTAGGCTTGTACCGAACGGGCAAGTCTTACCTGATGAACAGACTGGCGGGGAAGAACACAGGTACACTCATGTCTCCATCTCTGGGTGTCATTGGGTGTCGTGTTCCGGGATTTGGCAAAAGAGGTTTATATTAATGCTCTTCCACATGGGGTTCATTTTTGTTATGAGTGTGGCAGTTTCAGAGTTCAAGTGTTGGAGTGTCAGAGTATTTTCCCGGTAATAGTGTTTTTGGGCTCTCTTTCATCTTTGAGTTCCATATGTCTTGGTTCTCTTTGTGTGTTCTCATGGTTAAAGTGGGTTCCTTCGAGGTTTTGTTCTACAGTATCTGAGTTTTCCACATGTTTTTTAACGTTCTAGGGTCTTTGGGTTCTCTGCCCGTTCTCGTTTACCCGAGTTCACCACCCTGCATATTTTCTGGGTCTCAGGCTTCAATTGTCACAGGTACTCTTGTGTGTCTGGGTTCTCTCTGCAGGGTTCTCCTTGGGTTCCACTGTTCAGTCTGAGACTAAGGGGATCTGGATGTGGTGTGTGCCCCACCCCCGCAGAAATGACGAAACTCTGGTGCTGCTGGACACTGAGGGTCTGGGTGACGTGGCTAAGGTACAGTGTCAGTTTAAGGGTTACCCTGGGAAACAATTGGATCTTTCCTATCCAACATTCTCATCTCCTTCCTTTCCTTACTCTGCCCATCAAGGGAAGAAAAAAAAAATTGAGCAAGGAAAGCAAGTGTGGACTGGAGAGTAAAGAAAATGTGAATTAGCTAAATGGAAGGTTGTAGATGCTACAAATGTAAGTTTAAAGTGGTATCAGTCATTGGCGTGGTAGATGCACAGCAGATGGAGAGGGATGGATCCAGATGTTGGTCATTTATACATCGCACATTCTGAAATATGCTTCTGTGAGGCCCACATGGGATTCTTTGCTGAAGTTATCTTTGGTGAACAAGTAGCTCCTGATTTCTTGAAGAAACATTGAACAGATTGGAATCTCCTCGAATATGGTGGACCGCGATTGATCTCCAGGTCGGGTGAGGATGAAGCAGACAGGATACATGAAAAATGCGACTGGATTGGGCCCAGTCAACATGCTCTGTATTGCATTAAAACTGTAGTATCTTGTTCCCAACAGGGGGACCAGGCACACGACACCTGGATCTTCGCTCTGGCCGTCCTGCTGAGCAGCACCTTTGTCTACAACAGCATGGGCACCATCAACAATGAAGCTGTGATGAGTCTACAGTATCCTTCCAGAGGCTTAGTGCGTCTGTGCGTGTAGAGGAACACGTCCTCATCTTTCAAAAAAAAAGGTTTTCTGATGAATTGGTGTGAGACGTATAAGGTCAGAATGTCATCAACAAATAAGGAAGAGTATAGTGGCTATTACACTGTTTTTACATGTCTATCTATGCAACAGTTAGTTATAACTTTCCATTATTTTCACATTATGGCAGATGTATGACGTGAGAGTTCTTGTCTTTGTATGAACTTGAAATGAGGCCGCTGTTGACACGTGTTTTCATGTATGTCTCCTTTTATTATCTTAATTTTTCCTATTTCGATGTTTAATTCCCTATTTCCCCCATTTTGTTTTATTGCTTTTATGTACATGTATTTTATCTGTTTGTGAAGCACTTTGTGCTGTATTGCTTGAAAGGTGCTATATAAACAAAATTTATTATTATTATTATATCACATAGCTCCAGACACAAGCAGTGACAAGGATTGCAGGGAATTTACGATCTTTTTTAGCTTACCAGCCCTATGGGCTGATAAGCTATTGTCCTGGTGTGGCGTCCGTCGTCCGGAACATTTTTTATCTTTTTTTTTGGCCTGATGAATTTTTGTGTAAATTTCCCATAACATACTGCTAGACCATATCTCCAGACATTTTTTTTCGGATTTTTTGATTGAATCATTTTTGTCTGTTTTATGGGCCCTTAAAATTTTGGCCCCAATGTAAAAGATAGGACTGAGAAATTTTTGAAAATTATTTCTCAAAAACCGCATGACACTGGGGCGCCCCGGTGGCTCATCGGTCTAAGCGCGCATACCATAAAGGCTGTGTCCTTCCCGCAGCGACCTGGGTTCAACTCTGGCTCAGGTCATTTGCTGCATGTCTTCCCCCATTCTTCTCCCCAACCTTCCTGTCTCTCTACACTGTATAACTGTCAAATAAAGGAAAAATTCCCCCAAAAAATAATCTTTTAAAAAAAAAAAAAAAAAACTGCATGATACATTTTTTTCTAAATCAGGCAATCCACTTCCCTTGGTACCGTCAATGTACAGTGCGAGCGCCATTTTGATTGAATCGACGGAAGTGGGTTTAGTGGGGGCGCTGTACTTCATGAATATGCAAGATGGCCCGTGGAGGCCAAATGGTTGATTCAGATTCAGATTCAGACGACTTTATTGATCCCCAAAGGGCAATTCAGTTTGCAGTTACCCTGCCCTAATGAACTAAACAATTAGGGAACAAAACAAACAAATGCAAACATTCATAGCAGCATGTACAACCAGATTCACCTGTCAGTACCAACAGATCAGCAGGATCAGCAATAAATACAATAGTTCAATAAATACAATGTCAAAGATGCATTTTAGTAAAACACTTGAGACTCCAAATTTAGCATAGCCACAAATCAGTTTCCGTTTACTTCTCAGAATTTAGCAGCCTAATAGCTGAAGGGATGAATGAGTTGCAGATAGAGATTAAATTTGTATTATCGACATATAGGAAGTCATATATGACCATATTTTGGCTATGTTAAAGTTGACCTCAAATGACTTTGAAAGGTCAAACTTGAGGTCAAGGAAAACATTAACAATGTTAAAAGACGGGACTTGAAATTTCAAAAAATTATTTCTCAAAAACTGTCTGATAACTTTTTTTTTCTAAATCTGGCAATCAACTCATCTTGATACACTTTATGTAAAGTGCGAGTGCCATTTTGATTGAATCGACGGAAGTGGGTCAAGTGGGGGTGCTGTGCTTTAACATTGGGCCTTATGCAGAATGGGAAAAATGGCCTGTGGAAGCAAAATGGTTGCGCATAGAGATTAAGTTTGTATTATCAACATATAGGAAGTCATGCATGACCTAACATAACATAACATAACATAACATAACATAACATAACATAACATAACATGAGTGGCGAGAACAGGCCGTTCAGCCCAACTAGGCTTGCCAGTTTCTTTTTACTATTGTGAATATATCACTTCAGATACTCAATGACTCAATGGTATCTAGCTTTAAGTCAAGTCTACTCTTAAAAATTCCCAAGGTTTCTGCCTCAACAATATGGTCAGGCAAGCTATTCCACGTCGAAATTACTCTTTGGGTGAAAAAATATTTCCTAATATCCGTGCTAAATTTACCCTTGGTCAACTTCCAAGTGTGACCGCGAGTTCTACTAACAAAACTTGGCCGAAGGAATCCAGCATAATTCACTTTGTTAATCCCTTTAACATATTGAAAGACCTCAATCAGATCACCCCGAAGTCTCGTTTTCCTAAGACTAAAGAGATTAAGGATCTTTAGCCTTTTCATAGCTTTCATCTTCTATATCTGGAATCAGCTTAGTGGCTCTTCTCTGCACTTTTTCTAGACCCTCTATATATTTCTTAAAGTATGGTCCCCAGAACTGTACACAATACTCCAGATGTGGTCTGACGAATGCGTTGCACAAGAGAAGTATGACCTCCTTGGATTTGCTCTCAATACTTTTGGCAATGTATCCCAGCATCCGATTGGCTTTTTTAACTGCTGCGGCACAATGGCTACAACCTGTGAGGGTTTGGTCAACAATCACTCCCAGATCTTTTTCATGTGGAGCACATTCCAGTTTTAAACCTCCCGTGAAGTAATCCTGTCTAATGTTTTTATTACCTACATGTACAACTTTACATTTTGCTACATTAAATTTCATTTGCCACATTTCTGCCCAATTCTGGATTCTATCCAAATCATCCTGAATCACTTTAGTGGACTCTAAACTATTTGCCAAACCTCCCAATTTGGTATCATCTGCAAATTTAACTAATTTGCTCTCAAGATTCCTATCAAGGTCATTACTGTAGATGAGGAACAGCAGGGTTCCCAACACCGATCCCTGGGGGACGCCACTCCCCGCCATACCTAGCTCAGATGAGATACCACAGACCACCACTCTTTGTGTTCTGTCCTGTAACCAGTTTTGAATCCACTCCAGAATACCTCCTGTAACTCCAATGGAGCTCATTTTAAAAATAGACCTATATATTGGCTGTGTTAAAGTTGACCTCAGATTGAAAGCTCAAACTTGAGGTCAAAGCAAAATGTTACAATTTTCGAAGGCTTCTAGGCTTGAAAATATTGAAGATTGGGAACATATGTGTATTAAATACTTCTAGGAAGTCATATATGAAATTTCTTTTGGTGGCCTTGAACTTGACCTTGGGTGACGTCTGAAGGTCAAACTTCACATAGCAAAATTTCAATGACTTCTATCACCAAAACCATTATAGATAGAGCTTAGGTTTGTGTTGTGGGCATATAGGAAGTCATGTATGAAGTTTCATTTGTTGACCTTGAACTTGACCTTCAGTGACCTTCAACGGCCAAACTTTACAGTGAAATTTCAATGACTTATATCAGCAACATCGTTAAAGATAGAGTGTTGGTTTGTATTGGAGACATATAGGAAGTCAAACATTAACTTTCATTTGGTGGCCTTCTTATTGACCTTTAAAGGTCAAACTTGACCAAGTGAAAATTCTCTGACTTGTATCACTAAAAAGGTCACTGAATGTTTGTACCACAGACCTAAAGGAAGTCACACATGAACTTTCATTTGGCGACATTCAACTTGACTGTTGGTGACCTTTGAAGGTCAAACTTGACATAATACAATTACAATGACTTGTATTGCCAAAATGGTCACAGATGGAGCCTAGGTTTGTATTGGAGACGTATAGGAAGTCATATATGAGCTTTCATTTGGTGACCTTTATATTGACCTTCGAAGGTCAAATGTGACCTAGGGAAGATTCAGTGACTTATATCAGTAAAATGGTCACAGATTGAGCCTAGGTTTGTGTTACTGACATCTAGGAAGTCACATGTGAACTTTCATTTGGTGACGTTCAACTTGACTTTCAGTGACCTTTGAGGGTCAAACTCGACAGTGAAATTACAATGACTTCTATCACCAAAATGGTCACAGATTGAGCCAAGGTTTGTTTAGAAAGTCATATATGAAGTCCATTTACTGATCTATACTTTACCTTCTGTGACCTTTAAAGTTCACAATTGACATATTGAAATTTCAATGACTTGTATCACCAAAACTGATTCTGATATACTGACAGCAGGTCTTATAAATGTAAGTGAACTTTTATTTAGTGACCTTGGAATTGACTTTCAATGATTCGAATGTCAAACTTCACATGAAATTTTCACAACTTTTATCATCACTATAAAATTACTTGCCAGTAAGCTACAGGACCCTTGGTCCTATTTTTTTTAGAATTTTTCTGAGTCTGTCTGTTTTTGATTGGTACACCATTTATTGCAAGTAGCATAAAAGTAGGTTAGTAATGTATTAGGCATTTCTCCTGGAAATTCCTCACACCACCATTGAAGACTACCGAGTCTTTATCGTACAACTGCGGCGGTTCCTCCTTAGCGACTCCGTAGCTATGTGACCGAGCTGACGGAACACATTAAGGTGAAGTCCAAAAAGGAGACAGAGGACGACACAGCTACCAAATTCATCCGCTTCTTCCCGACATTCGTCTGGGCTGTGAGGGACTTCACTCTGGAGCTGATCATCGACGGACAGAAAGTCACTGCAGACCAGTATCTGGAGAACTCCCTGAAGCTGTTAAAGGGTTAGTCTGCTGGACTGAGGCCTCGAAGGATGGAGTTTTTCAGCTCCAGTGTAGCCAAGACAAGATCTCTATGGCCATTGAGGCAGACCCTTAAACCACATTTCTTAATGAAAGATTGGCCCCGGCTTTATCTAATCAACAGTTACCTTGGATAAAAGAGTCAGCTGAAATAAAACTGTCTGGTCATAATGATGTCAAAGCTGGGTGTCATTTAGACGAGGAAGGCATTATCAATATACAGTATTATCCAAAGAATATGTTGCATGATTTCGAATGAGCTTTGGACTTGCATAATGTAACTGGCCACAGACAGGACAGCATCAGGGCGTGCTTATCTTCGTACTTTCAACACAAGAAACCAGGGGAGATGACTAATGTGTAATTTACTGCTTTCATTGATCAATTAATTTAAAGGGACTATGTCAGCTGGGGCATGCAACGTCGATAAACATTGATGTATCCATGCAGTGTGATATCAAGGGAGCAGAAATACAAACCCCAAGCTTATTTATCTAAGGGGTAATCAACTCGTAGGTGTGCGTCACACGGTTTTAAGGCACGACGCAGAGGCGAATCGTAGATGGTGTTTGCCTCCTCGAGGTGCTTTAAAACAATGTGATGCACGCCTACAAGTTGATTATCCCTCTTATACCATGGTAATTTGCCAGCAATATCAAATCAAAGCATTCAGGAATTTTTGGTGAAAGTTCCTTGTGCCGTTTTCCACTTGATTTCGGTTTTTTCTTCTCCATCTCTTTTTCTTCTGCTGCGTCCCATTCATCAAAATTCTTGTGCTCTCCAAACACGCTAAAAGAAATGTTAAAATCATCCATTTGTGTTTTGTTGTCCTCTGCTCTTGACAGTTTGACAGCCACACTCTCTAACGTTGCTATGGTTATAGGTTGGATAGCGGATGACTTTCCAACGGTGAAACTACCATAGCCGAACTACCTGTGCGTTCCACAGTTTAACGCATGCCTGCCAGCCAATCAGAAAAGAATATTCACCCAGACCATGGGACAAACATGGATAAAGCTTACCTTCGTCACTGTTTTAATGATAGCAGACATCCTGCAAACGCCGAGCCGCTTGCATAGCCGTATTTTATCTTTGCTGAGACCCACAAAGAATAAATTATTCTATCACTTCATATTTCTCTGAGTGAAAACACATTGGAAGCGCAAGGTAAACTATTCAAATACCGTTGGTGAATTTGTGTCGGAGTTTCAATCTGTTTCCTGCTTCCTTGAGAAGTTTGTGGAATTTTTAATCAAACACCTGTCTTTATTGTTCGTGGAACCTGTTTGCCACAGGTTTGTGTTAGAGTCTGGGCTTCTTGAGCATTACTGCTTCTAATTCAGACTATGTCCTGGACTACATTGATTGTTATGTCCTTCCTTGACGGCTGTCAAACCGGAAGCGGTCAAAAAAAGAATCTACAACAGCAGCACTACAAGAATCGGAGTTTGGCAATGAGGCGAAGAATATGGATGAATTTCGAAGAATATGGATGGATGGTATCATTTGTTCTTCTTGGGTTTCGTTTAAGATGAAATACGGCCACAGACAGCTAGCGACAGGACGACATAACAATCAACGTCGTCCAGGATGTAGTCCAACTTAAAAGCAATAATAATGCTCAAGAAGCCTGAGCTCCACTAAAATATTGTGGCAAACAGGTTCTACGAAAAACAGCCCCTTTGCGCAGAAGCCAAATCTGGCTATTTGGGGGGTTACCTTATTTAAGGCTTTATAATTCAAGATTGCAGCTTCACAGACAAGAAAGGAGTGGCTGAACTGAGTTTAGACACTTGAAGCATTTAGACTCCCATCGTATTTCAGTTCATTTTCATGATTTTGGTAGAGAAAAGAGGCTGCAAACACAAAACATATTCATGAAAATTCAACGTTGAAATAGCAAAAAAAAAAAATAATAATACTGAGAATTGAAAAACTGCTGGGGCTTAAAAATCTCTACATTTCTGGGATCATAAACTCTTTGACCACGAGTATAATTTATCTTGAAAATTGCATTCTAGATTACCTACTTGCTATGAGCCAAATTAGACAGCTATCCAGGTGGCTCCCCAAAGTCTGAGATCCCTCAAAATGGTGCACTGTCAGATCATAAAATAATCATACGTTTAACACAAAAAAAGTTTTGAGGCATGAAATTTAATATGAACTAATGATTTTCTGGTTGAGTTTAGCATGAATTTATCAATATCAGTGCAGTTGAACATCAGTGGTCACCAGTAACCTCTCCAAACACAAAACATGCCTTTTCTCCACAATAAAATTTAGAGTTTTGTCCATTTTTCTCCAAAGTCCCCCAAGCCAGCACGCATACTCATGAAATAAACTGCTGATTAAATGGTCAGAACATTCACCCTGCAATGAAAGCTAGCAGTTCCGACATCCGAGCTCACAACCTTATTTCAACACTTATAAGGAACAAGTAAAACTCCCTAACTCAGTGATATCTGATTTCTGAAATACACCTTATTTTAACAGAACAGATATTCCACTATCAGGGCAAATCATCAATATATGCCTCCCTAGATTCAAGAGAAAGGTGCAATGAACGTACCAGGGGATCCACCGAAATGCATGACCAGTTCACGTTTTAAAGGTCTACTAAGTTCGGAAAAAAAAAAAAAACTGTAGACATTAATTACTGCCTGTAATTCACGAATCCAGCATTTAACTTTCATAATTGTATGTCATACTGGCAAAAAAATGAAGAAACTAGACACTTTGAGACCTCTCCTTAAAACTCACAAGCGATTGGCTAATCGGCTGTGACTTATGAGAAGTAAGTTGCACCGGAGCTTGTACACAAAATGACTTGTTTGACTCCTCAGTTCAAGAGCCAATTTGTGAAAGAAAGAAAAGTTATAGTTATCTTATTTGGGACTAATATTCTTATCGATACATTTTATACATACTTCATGAAATGACTTGACACAAAATGTCCAGATTTTGTTGGGTTTTTAACTTTACCGTGAACAAAGTTCTGATCTCATCTGGGATTGCAAAACGAAAAGTTTGCATTGGTCGCAATGCGTATACAGTCGTTTTACGTCTTCTTGCATTGTATACTACACAAAATGAGTGCAAATTTTGGACTTCGAACATATCTGCGACCGAGAAACACGGCAACGTCATACTCGTATGGACCGGTCGCTTGTGTTTATGTTTGGGTTTCGCTTTCGGATATGTGCCGTACTGAAGTCCTAGTAGTCCCCGGTGACTAGGATCACGATATGGCCAGTGTTTCAGAAACAAACACAAAGGCAAAATTAGAATGTCATCATCAACAACTATGATCAACGATACTAGCTGGAGGGCCCATGTGGACAGTCTCTGCTCTAGACTGCAACAGAGACTATACTTTTTGCATAGACTGAGGGTCTTTGGTGTTGAGCATAAGTTCATGCTGTTGTTTTATCACGCCGTGTTTGAAAGTATAATCAGATATGGAATTTCAGCCTGGTATGGTAATTTATCTGTACATTTGAAGGCACGGATTGGTCGTCTGGCATTACATGCAATGAAAATCATGGGTGTTAAAGACAACCCACCCCTCCAACTTATTTATGAGCAGTCGATTATCACACAGGCGAAGAAAATAGTGTCTGACCCGACACACTTTCTCCATTTGGAGTTCCAGCTCCTACCCTCTGGTAGGAGATTTAGAGTTCCTCGAAGCAGGCTGAACCGCTACAAACACTCTTTTATTCCCATGTCTATCAAGACTCTAAACGCAATGAGGTAATTGTAGTGTGTATTGGATGCAACAGGTATAGAGGTGCGTTGAAGGCGTCTGCAAAGTAATCCGGCTTGGAGATTCCCGAAAAAATTGCGCTGAAAAATCTTGCGAAGTTGCGCGATAAGCCCTCCAAACCCTGCGATAGCTGCAAGATCCTGCAGCCATCATGGGGTTTGGGGGGCTCTTCAGCGCAACCGCAAGATTCTCGTGATAATTTTTTCGAATCTCGCAGAGTCGGTTTACCTGCAGACCCGGCAAACGCACTCCAGAGTACTAAAGTGATGACGTCACGCTGGTGTCGGAAGTAAAATTTCCCATTCATTTTACGCATAGACTTTTTTTTCAGTTCACTTTTGAATCACTTCCCATTGTTTTCAAGCCTCCATCTTTTTCGAGATTTTGCATTATATTTCTGACTAAAAACAAATTTAAGTTTTCTTGACCGGAAACTGCTTTATTGCAAATCATTTTAATTTTTCGCCACCATGCTAATCCTCTTTGCAGTCTAAAAACTACACGTCCCATGATCCTCCTGATTCGCAGCCAGTTTGGCTCTGGCTTCCGGAGCTGGATGGCGGACGTGGAGGCGGTTGGCAACAGCTGGACTGTGGCCCAATTCCAATCCGACCCCTTACGGACTCACTGATTAGAGGCGCGTTCACGGGAAGTCCGTGAGTGTGTGAGGGCTGTTCCATTGTCAGATCATCAAGTCAGTGAGTCCGTGAATGAGCCCTTACTGCCCCCCTACCGTAAGTCAGCACCGATGCTGACTTTGGGTAAGAAAATTACCCACAGTTCAAAGCGTTGTGAAATCAAATATGGGGGATGTCGTCAGAATACCGGAAATGTTAAAAAAAAAAAAAAAAACGGCAAAAAACCAAAGAGCGGTCCGATCGAGTGAATGGAAGGAGCAAGAAATAAAAAGTTTCCGTGTAAGTATTAACGTTGATTGTCACAACTGCGTGTAGTTTGGTAACGTGAAAGGGGATAAGCGCTGTTCCATTCCAATTTATAGGATCTGGAGCCCTCTCAGACTCTCGGACTCAGTCCCTTACAGCTGACGTCAATTAAGTCAGTGAGGGTTCAGGGCTTGAGTCTTCAGGGGGCGGATTGGAATTGGGCCTGTGAATGAGCAGGAGATGGCAGAGGGAAGTGACGGATCAGGAAGTGAGATGGGAGGAATTGAAGTGGCTGGCGGGAAGGATGATAGTTGGAGTTTGGTGGGTCCAAAAAACAGGAGAAAACGTAAAAAACAGAGACAGCAAGATGATAGCGTTAATACAGAAGGGACTGACAGTGAGGAATGTATGACTCCGGCAGCAAGGCAGAGTGAGAAATATAAAGTTAGCGTCAAACTTTCTCAGGACGGAGCATCGTTCGGTGAGTGGAACCCACTTCGGTTGACGAGGTTGATATCCAAGTTGGTGGGTGACGTAAATAGTGCTAAGGTGCTACGGAATGGAACATTGCTGATCTTCTGTAGGGATAGTGCACAACAAGGAAAATTATTAAAACTGAACAAGATCGACGGTAAACAAATGCAGTGCTCAATACCCACGTATAGAAAGTCAAATAGGGGAGTCATCTCAGGGATACCTACAGTTGTGTCAACGGACCAGATTAAAGATAATGTGGTGGGTGCAAAGGTGTTGGGAGCCAAAAGGT
The DNA here is from genome assembly GCA_029692085.1 of Gymnothorax javanicus. NCBI lineage: Eukaryota > Metazoa > Chordata > Actinopteri > Anguilliformes > Muraenidae > Gymnothorax > Gymnothorax javanicus. Next base: position 179,770,526 of record CM056195.1, on the reverse strand, counting down.
TGAAAGTGACTAGAAATGGAGAGAAATGCAACAGCCTGTCCGTCTTGATCGAGTTTGATGAGCCTAGATTGCCAAGTAAAGTATATATAGGATATCTGAGCTATGAGGTGAGGCCATATATTCCTCCACCACTGCGATGTTTTAAATGTCAAAAGTATGGCCATGTAGCGGCAGTTTGCAAAGGCAAACAAAGGTGCAGTAGATGTGCAGGTGAGCATGAGTATGGCAAATGTGCAGAAGGGGCTAAGATAAAGTGTTGCAACTGTGAAGGAGAGCATACTTCAGCTTATCGAGGGTGCGAAGCGAGTAAAAGAGCGGTCGAAGTGCAGAGAGTTAAAGTTTCCCAGGGGATTTCTTATTCAGAGGCAGTGAGGGAAGTAAAGAATGTGCAGACAGAGGCCTCTAAACCAGTGGGAGTAACATCAGAGAATAACAGCAGGACTTGTGGAGGATGTGCTAAATTGGGTGTAAAGGAGGATACGCTGATTGTGAGCAGGACTGAATTTGTGTTGTTTATGGTTGATGTGATTAATTGTTCGGCACAGACCGACAAGAGGACTGAGAGGATTAAGATTATTGTGAGAGCAGCTGAGAAATTTCTTGGGCTGAAGGGGCTTAGTTGGGAAATGGTGGAAGAAATGTTAGCTGGAGAAACATCCAACTCTCAGATAGGGACTGGTGGTGCCTCATGGTCTTAATTATTTTACAATGGAATGCAAGGAGTCTTATCGCTAATGGACAAGAATTTAAAGAGTTTGTATCAGAGTTGTCAGACGAGCCTCATATAATATGTATTCAAGAAACATGGTTAAAGCCACAATGGGATTTTGTCATATATGGCTACACTGCAATAAGAAATGATAGGGAAACTGGGAAAGGTGGTGGAGTGGCAACGTTTGTGAGAAATGGGTTGAGTTATAGTTTAGTCAAAATTGGGAAAGAACAGGAATCTATTGCAATCAATGTATGAACAGAAAAGAGCAGCATTGTGATAGACAATTACTATAACCCGTGTAATAGACTGAGTACTGATATACTGAAGGAAGCAAGTGGGCCATTACAGGGGAGAGTAGTATGGTGTGGGGATTTTAATGCTCACAGCACGTTGTGGGGGAGCAATAATACATATGTAAATGGGTCTGTAGTGGAGGAGTTCATTGATGAAATGGGCTTAGTGTGTATTAATGATGGGAGGGGTACAAGGTATAATAGTTCACGGAATACAGAAAGTGTGATTGACCTGACGCTCATGTCCGCTATGATTGCAGGTGTTGGTGTTTGGGAAGTCTTGAACCGGTCAACAACCGGAAGCGATCATTATCCGATAATAATTAAGGTTGGGATAGAGATACATCAAGAGTGGGGAGCAAGTACATCAAGATGAAAGTTGGATGAAGCAGACTGGGATGCATTCCAAATAGCAAGTGAGGCCAGGTGTGTTAAACTCATGGAAGGGAATGTGACAAATGTAGAGGAAATGAATGGAAAACTGATTGCAGTGTTGATACAGACAGCAGAAGAAAATATTCCAAAAAGTAAGGGAATTAAACAAAGGAAGAGTGTGCCATGGTGGGATGATAACTGTAGTAAAGCAATTAAAATGAGAAATAGAACATTTAGACAGTTGAAAGCTCACCACACACTAGACACATTGGTTTAATACAAAAGAGCACAAGCAGTAGTACGGAAAACAATAAGATCAGCAAAACGGACATACTGGAGGCAATACTGCAATAAAATTGGAAGAGAAACACAGTTGGCAGAAGTGTGGGGAATGATTCGAAGAATGAATGGCATAAGGAGAAACTTTGAAATACCCCTGTTGCATAGCAATAACGTGACAGCAATAGATGGTGTGGAAAAGGCAGAGCTTCTAGCGAAAACGTTTGTGAAGATTCACAGCTCAGAAAATTTATCTGCAAAAGCTAAGCAGTGTAGAGTCAATATCCTTGCACAAAATGTAGGACTTACAGACTGGAGGGTGTCATCAGGGGAGGACATGGATTTGCCGTTTACACTATTTGAACTGAGGAGAGCAATTTTAAGGGCGCGACAAACGTCACCAGGAAGAGATCGAATATGTTACAGTATGTTAGCTCATATGACAGACGGTGCGCTAGAAGCAGTATTAAGATTGTTCAATAAGATATGGGACACCGGCAAAATCCCGTCAGCATGGAAGGAATCCGTTATAATACCAATAATAAAACCGGGTAAAGAAGCATCAAACCCCTCTAGTTATAGGCCCATCGCACTGACATCACAGTTAGGGAAAACTATGGAACGGATGGTGACGGAGAGGCTGACACACTTTCTAGAGAGTAAAAACCTTTTTTCAGATTATCAAAGTGTATTTCGTAAAGGAAGAGGGACAATGGATAATGTCTTGTGTCTGGAGTCCGATATAAGGAAAGCTCAAACCAACAGAGAAATGGTGGTTGTGGTATTTTTTGACATCGAGAAAGAATATGATATGTTGTGGAAAGAGGGACTACTTATCAAACTCAATAAATTAGGGGTGAATGGAAAATTGTACAACTGGGTGCTAGACTTCATGTTTGGGAGAACAATAGAAGTTGAAGTGGGTACAGAATATTCTACAGTATATCGCATGGAGAATGGAACACTGCAGGGGAGTGTCTGTAGTCCAATCCTGTTTAATATCATGATCAATGATATATTTGAGCAAGTTGAACGGGGTGTAGGGAAATCATTATATGCGGATGACGGGTCTTTATGGGTAAGGGGGCGGAATCTCCAATATATACAGAAGAAACTGCAGGCGGCAATTGAGAAGGTGGAACAGTGGGCAGATGAGTGGGGTTTTAAGTTTTCTGTTGCAAAGACACAAGTGATATGTTTTTCCAGACGTCACAAAGAGATTTCCCTGAAACTGTACGACCAAGTAATTGAGCAGGTCAGTGTGGTTAGATTCCTTGGAATGTGGTTTGATGAAAAGCTGACTTGGGGGCAGCACATTGATAAAGTAAGGGATAAGTGTAAAAGGATTAACAATCTTTTAAGATGCCTGTCAGGAAGAGACTGGGGAGCAACCAGAGCGTCATTGTTAAATATATATCAGGCCATGATGAGAGCGATGCTTGACTATGGATGTATGGGGTATTTAGCGGCAGCAGCAAGTCATCTTAAAAAGCTGGATGTACAGCAGGCACAGGGACTGAGGATATGCAGTGGAGCATTTAAATCTTCTCCAGTAGCTGCCATACAAGTCGATATGGGGGAACTGCCATTATCGATCAGAAGATTGAAACTTCTGCTTGCTTATTGGGTCAACCTTCAGGGACATTATGATGCACACCCTGCTAAAGCCATCCTGGAAGACTGTTGGGAACATAATGAAGGCAATTCCATGAGTTTTGGTTGGATAGGGAATATAAAAGCAGCACAAGTGGGTTTAGATAATATCCAATTCAGTCCAACAGTCCCATATTCACATACTCCCCCCTGGTTATTTGTAAAGCCTTCAGTAAACTTTGATATACAGCAACAATTGAAGAAAAGGAGTAAGCAGGTATCGGCTGAGTGGGTAGCTCAGAGTTACCTAGAACAACACTTCCCGGACAAAATACTAGTTTTTACTGATGGGTCAAAAGACCCTGATACTGGACGTACAGGAGCTGCAGTTTTCATTCCACACTACAAAGTACACATCAAGAAAAGAACCACAGACCATTTATCAGTGTATACAGTTGAGCTTTCAGCTATTATATTGGCGTTGGAGTGGGTCAAGAAAAACAACCATGGTAATATACTAATCGTGATCAGACAGCTGGGCAGCACTCACTAGTATCAAAACATTGGAATCGTGTAGACTAGATCTCACTTTAGAAATACATAATCTACTCTACAGAATGTACAGGAGGGGTCTGATGGTCTGCTTTATATGGGCTCCTGCCCATGTTGGACTAGAAGGAAATGAAGATGTGGACATTCTAGCCAAGCAGGCATTAAAATCTTGCACTGTAGATATTGAAATTCCTTTGAGTAGGGCAGAGGGAAAATCAATAATTAAGAAGCGGGTGGAAAAAGTATGGCAAGAATACTGGGACATCCAAGACACGGGAAGACACCTTTATAACATACAGAAACAGGTTGGGTTGGGAAGAAGGATGGGCAGAAGCCGGAGGGAAGAGGCAGTCATCACACGTCTTAGGATAGGGCACACTGGATTGAACGACACACTTCATAGAATAGGTAAACACCCCGATGGGAAATGTGGTCACTGTGGGATGACAGAATCTGTCCAACATGTACTGTTGGAATGTAGGGCATATGAGGAGGAAAGGAGGGCACTGAGAACAGCAGCAGAGAAAGAAAACATCAACTTGAACATAGGGAACCTACTTGGGGCAGGGTCAGTGGTGATCAGTCCTCTTATAGCATTTCTGAAGGATACAAGGCTAATGGAGAGGATTTAGGTTTTTTTTTTTGGCTGGGCCGAGCAGCGGCCAGGCCCCTACAAACGCGAATGTCGCTGAGTACCTGAGTGACTGACTGAGTGAGTGAGTGAGTGATCAAGTTCAACGATTGGCTAGCCGGCGGGGAAGAAGTTCAGCGATTGGTCGGCCGGCGGGGAAGAACTTAAACGATTGGTTGGTCTACGATTGGCTGGCCGGCCGTGAAGAAGTTCAGCGATTGGTCGGCCGGCGGGGAAGAACTTCAATGATTGGTTGGCAGACTACTGGCCTGTGTATTATAAATAGGCTACGTGGGTTTCGAACGTCGGCATTGACGGAATGGAATACTATGCCATTGGTGGATTTTGGAATTGAAACGGAGCACCTACTTTGCTGTTGCTGGATTTTGGATTTGACCGGAGTTCTTTGCCGTTACTGGATTTTGGATTTGTCCCTAGAACGTAAGTGAAATTTTCACTTTGCTGACTTACGAATGTGTACCTAGGTGAAGTCAGACCATTTGAAATTCATGGCATGAAAAAAGTTCACCCATTTAAAAACGGGGGCATTTTATGAGGTAAGTCACAGTACGTATTTGTTTGTTTAGGGCTTCTGCGGTCCGCGATATTGCTCGAAAATTCAGTTAGCGAAGTCACAGTAGTGTTTGTTTAGGGCTTTTGCGGGTCCGCGATGTTGCTCGAAAATTAAGTTAAGCACCCAGTTTTATTCTCTTGCATGGGCATTTCATCATGAGTTAGTTACAGTAGGCTACGGTGTTTGTTCGCAGTGTCTCCTTGTCCGAAATCGGTGTTGCTCAAATTAAGTTAGCTGCCCAGTTTTATTCTCTTACATGGGCATTTCATCATGACTTAAGTTACAGTAGGCTATGGCGTTTGTTTGTTCGCATTGTCCACGTGTCCGAAATCGGTGTTGCTCAAATTAAGTTAGCTACCCAGTTTTATTCTCTTACATGGGCATTTCATCATGACTTAAGTTACAGTAGGCTACGGCGTTTGTTTGTTCGCAGTGTCTCCGTGTCCGAAATCGGTGTTGCTCAAATTAAGTTAGCTGCCCAGTTTTATTCTCTTGCATGGGCATTTCATCATGAATTAAGTTACAGCACTACGTGTCTGTTCGCAGCATCTATGTGTCCGAAACCGGTATTGCTCAAATTAAGTTACTACCCAGTTTTATTCTCTTACATGGGCATTTCATCATGACTTAAGTTACAGTGGGCTACGGCGTTTGTTTGTTCGCAGTGTCTAAATGTCCGAAACATTGACTGTATAAAACATGGACGTAGCCTCCGTGACGTCACCCATAGGTTTCTGAATATCCATTTTGAAGCAAATTTGGTCGCCATCTTGGCACTTACTTGACTCCGCCTACCTCCCGGATAATCCAAAAATGGGCAAAAAGGCGGGCCGTTGCTGGAGCTGACGCAAGCCCAGTGGGCGGGCCGAATGGAGCTCATTTGCTGAAACACGCCCTCTAAGCTCGCAGCTACCAAGCAAGCTTCGGCTTCCATACTCGACTAAAAACCAAACTCAGCTCGATGCTACCTGGTTCGCTAAGGCCGAGATGCGGGGTCATATCTGTCCCTGTAAAGCAGTGGATCCTGCCAAGTAGCTTGCGGTGGCGGGTCGAACGCTGTTTATATTCGTGAAGCGGTTGCGGGATGAAAGTTGTTCGTATCCGTGAGGCAGTAACGCGACGAACGCTGTACACCGCTGGGAAGTCGCAGCGGTTGGCTTACTGAGTATCAGTATCCCCCCAGAGTGCGAGCGGGTGCTCGTCTTAGCTCTTGTACGCACCTTAGCCTGGTTCCATTAACGGTAATATGGCCAGCCAAACGATAACACTGCCCTACGTAACCTTACTGACAAACTTGACGGACTTCTATTTTCCTACCACACACTCGCACATTTTGATATGAAGTAGTACCACCCCACATTTTGACTTCGACGTATGCTGAATTAATTGGTTACTGTAGCCAGCATTCGTGGGCTCATCAATACTAACACAGCTGGGCGTCTGGCTCAAAGGCTCCATGGTTATTTCATCAGCTGCCCAGCTTATCTCTGTCCTTTATATTAGCTAACGATACCACTGCGACGCGCAACTTTTTTTTATCGCGTCGTAAAATTGATGTTGCTTTCAGGAAAAAGCCGTTACTCTTAGCGACAGCTCATATAGCCGAACGTGGCTGGTTAGTAGCACTTTTTCGTTGCCGTCTGGCTTATTGGTTACGTTAATGTGGTTAGCTAGTTTGTGGATGATGGACTTCATGTAGAAACACTTATAGCGACAGCTAGCTAGCTTGCTAGATAACGTGGGATGTGTTAAATTAGCTATATAGCTAGCTAGCTAGCCTTTCTGTTTACAGTGATACCGTTCAGTAATCGCACTGAAAATTGAACGAATCCATTGGTGGCAAATGCAGTTCTATAAGATACTGCTGTGCGAATCTACTGAGTGAAAAACCATGGCAATCTCCGGTCAAGCCCTCCAAATACTCCGGGAATCAGCTAAGGAGCCGCATCATTTGGTAGCGTACTATGGTGGCTCTAATGTTGTAGCTGACCAGCCGTGACGGTTTTCCAACCCCTGACTGACAGCTTTTGTTCAAAAGTACATTGACCCTAAATTCAAACACCTCTCTGTTTCGCTATTACTTCGCTGTATGCCCGTATAATAACTGTGGCAGGCGTGCACTCCTGCTGGCACAGTTGGACATCTTGGGCAAAAACTAACCGGGGGGTTACTGTATTCATTCTCTGGCTAGTTGGCTAGAGAACGAACTAACGTTACTTCGTGTTGACATATAATGTTGTATGAAATAATATTAGAATTTCATCATCTTAGAAAGTAGACCACAGACTCCTAACCACACAGCAAGACATTATCATCCTGATATTTCGATAAAAATCTCCAGTCAGAAACGCGGCCAATGGATCAAGTTCCGTGACTCGATTGAGCCTAGGTAGGATAACGGCCCACAGGCGACTAAAAAAGGCCAAGGATTGGCGGCTAGGCTAGCTGAGCTGTAGTAACCCCCCTCCCTCAGACAGCCAGGCTAGGCCCGAGGTTAGCGGCAGGGCTTGGCGTTCCTACTCTGCAGCCCGGGGCCGCGTAAGCCTGTGCGCTAGCCTAGCCACAACATGCCCGGATGAGACGACTCCTGCCCAGCCACTGTGGAATTCAAGGTTCTGTCACTCAAAGTGGCCATGCCCTTAATTATGCAGAAATTTTAAGCCTTTATATAATGTAAATAGTAGAGTTACAAAAAATTTCACTCCCCCCACAGTTTTCACGGAGGGGAAAATTAGCCATAGAGACCAAAACCGTATTTTGAACCAGGCTGTAAACATGTTTATTTTTGCTGTAAAATTGGGCTTTTTAACATGGGGGTCAATGGGGATTGACTCGTTTCTGCAGTCAGCCTCAAGTGGCCATTCGGGGAACTGCAGCTTTTGGCACTTCCGTATTTGCTTCGCTTTTCAGCCCCGCAGGTTGCCGCTTGGTCCGAAATCGGTGTTACTCAAATTAAGTTAGCTACCCAGTTTTATTCTCTTGCATGAGGTTCATGGCTTGAAAAAAAAGTTAAAAAGTGAATTATGAATTATTGATAACCATCCGACTCGGACACGGAGACACTTTGAAGCCATGTCTACGTGTCCGAAAGTCGGACATGGTTTTAATATAACTTCGTGTCCAACGGTCTGATGGTTTCAGTAGAAATCTTAACATAGCGGATGCATATGCTGCGCTCGCCCTAGCTAGCATCCCGGTCTTTTAAAAAGTTCCATTAGATTTTTGATTATGAGCACAATCCGACCATTATTAGGCTAATCTTCTTTCACTCTAGATTGGTTCGGTTTGTTTCAGTCCTCCATGCTTATTTTCTTTGGCACCGGTTGTGAGATTCCATAGAGATAGAGGAATGTAACAAATCATACCAATCTAGCGTGAAAGAATCATAACAATGGTCGGAATGTGTTTTTAATTTCCCCATTCAATCTCGCAACCGATACGACAGTTAACAAGCATGGAGGACAGTATCGGTTGCGAGGTTGAATATGGAAATTAAAAACACATTCCGACCATTGTTATGATTCTATTACTTAAGATTGGTACGATGTGTTACATTCCTCTATCTCCCTATTGAATTTCGCAGCCGGTACCAGAATCATTTCCTTAATCTTTCTATTGAATTTCGCAACCGAAACGAGAGAAAACGGGTACAATGAAGGGATTTGGGATACATTATCATACAGAGGTGTAAATGTACTTCGTTACAATACTGAAGTAGTTTTTTTTTTTTTTTTTTTTTTTTTGAGTAGGCCTGCTTGTACTTTACTTGAGTTTTTTTTCAACCGGGACTCTTACTTTTACTCTACCACATTTAAAAGATTATAAAGTATACTTTCACTTCGTTACTTTGACACTGGCCACTTCGTTTCTCGTTACACATTAAAATATGAATGTAATTCATCATTTAAGTATTATCTGGATTTGGCGTGTTCGAGAAGAACAACGGTGCTCGGCAGGGTATCTTAGCCGCTTTGTGCAGATGTGTTTGCCAACGGACATGGAGCTGCAAATTTATGCACGCAGTTACACTATTATATCACTAGATGGCACACCCGGATCAGTTATTGAATATTCACAAGCAAGCCGATCTCTTAGAAAATGGACGAGTTCACTCAAATACCTGTTTTTCAGGACTTGCCTTCATTTAACTCCTCAGCTAAGCCTGATGTGCAAACTGCGCAATATACTTGCCCATAGCAGTTAAAAAAATCATAATAAAAATTTTATATATATATAATCCCAATTAGGAGTTCAGAATAAGCAGTTTTCTGAAGTAAAAATTCAACATGGTATTGATACCATGTAATTCTATTAATTACAGTCAATTATTTTGGTTCTTTAATCCGCCAGTAAACTCAAAGAAGAAGAAGAAATGTATAAAGGAGAGATTGCCAGTTTGTTTTTTAAATACTGCATCTTTCATTCACCTGAAAATTAATTAAAGAGCACAAGAAGAGAACAATGCGTGGTTGCTTTGCTTCTTTCTATGTGTGCTATGAAAAATACTTTGTACTTGCACTTTTGATACTTAATTATATATTTCACAAGATACTACTTAAGTACATTTAACCGTCTGTTAACCAAGTACCTTTCCAATTGTATTAAAATCATTTCCCTAGGCAAATATGTTGATTATGGGCCAATATTTGGAAAAATAAAAAAAAAAAAAAAAAAAAAAAAATCGACCCTTTGGCCTACCTTTCCTAAATGTAGCAGATCTGCTACATTGGGTAATAATGCGAATGGAAAATTTAAAGTGACGGACCATTCAAGTTATTCTCAAATGTTTATTTGGAAATAAGAAACAAAACCAGCAGGGTGTCCAGGCTGTTAACCCTTTCACTTTATGTAGCAGATATGCTATGGTGGTTAATAGAGGGTTAATGTGAGCTACTTTAAGACTTTTACTGAAATCATTTTCTTATGGGTGACTTTAATTCTTACCAAAGTAACTTTCAGTAATGGTACTTTTACTCTTTCGTAACTTTTTTTCCCAGTACTTTATACACCTTTGTTATCATATTAGCTATGTGACAAAGTGCAATACTTGGTCAGGTTGTAACTGTCGCTTATGAAAATCGTTCATGCTTTCTTTCCTGAATTCTTGTATTTTACTGCATTCTTTTTAAACATTGCTTATATCATTTCCTTGACTGTCTACCATATTTGAGGTAAAATTGACCTAAATTGCTCACTTCAAGAACACACTTTTTTTTTTTTTATCCTTGTGACTGAAATAAATACCAAACAATTAAGCTATTTGGGGGCACTAAAAAATTTCAAAACTTTCTTATTTCTGGGCCAATTCTCATGATCTTGGTGTCAACTACAAGACCTTTTCGAGAGCTTTCAATAGGTAATCAATTCATTAAAATTAATTGCATTTCAATTTTTTTTGTCACAGTTAACCATATTCAACCATCACCAATATCGAATAACGCTTTATGTAAACACACTTTCACACTCTCACTCTCCCACTCTCCTCACCCACTTTGTAAATAATTTATCAACTCCAGCTCATTACGAAACTTGCACTTCATATAACAGAATGAGCTTTGCCTCATTTAGCACCCTTTTCTTGGGCGCACATTCTCATAAAGCACTTGGCGGCCCAGCCAATAGCCAGGCATCTCTGGCCAACGTTTGTTTGCTTAAAAACTCGGTAGTCAGCGAACGAGCTTATCTGCCTTGTCAAAGCATAACTGACAGCAAACTCCCTGTCAGCAGGCTAACTTAGCCAGCGAGCTAGTTTACCGACTTCGGTAGTTGTCTAACTTTACATTTGGCGCATTTAGCTAAATGCCAGCTTGTGAAATGCTCGCAGCTCAACGCTAGCTAAGTAGCCAAATAATGGCTCTTCGCTGCTTTTATTCACTTAGCTAGCTCGCTAGCGAACTAGCTAGCTAAGCTAGTGATATTTATTGAATAATCATACTAGCTAGCTTGCTAAATAACAGTAAGGGACGGTACCATTTACTGTTTATATCGGTTTCATACCTGCAAACTTGTCGCTTTTCGGCGAAAATCGCCGTTTTTAATTCAAAAAGGTCATGTATGCAAATCGTGTTCCGAGGAGTTTTTTGGGGGGGGTGGGGGTTGTTGGCGTCAGGGGAGACGGGAGAGTACTCCGGGCCTACATGACCCGTAGGTGAAGAAGGGCTGGACCTATAGAATCAAAGCTCATAGAGCGCTAGTATCTAGTATCAGAATCTTCAGTAGCCTTGATGGAACCAATATACACTCATTGGATAGAACGCGTTGTGCGAGTTTTTTTTTTCCCAGTCAAGATAGGATTTCGCTTCGATGGCGCCAAGTTTCAACTTTTTGACGAAGGTGTACAACGTTACCATAGCCTACTTCAGTACTCAAGTGGTGTCTAACGCAGGTGTCCTGCGTTAGATCTGAGGTAAGTCACGTTATCTGTCAGCGATATAATATACTGTTTAAATTGGGATTATGTATCTGGACATCTACTTGCTAAGGTAAGGAGTACCTAAAGTGTGTTGTGATCCGTTTCTCATATTTAATGTAATTGTGAATAGCTCGTCTGAATTGTGTTAACGTTAGCCACCTAGATGGATGCAATGCTAGTGATTTTCGAAAGACTATCTCCACTGCATTCGAATTGTTTAATGTATGCCGTTGTCGTGAGATCGCGGAAATGAAAACAGACCGGTAAGGAATCAAAATACACCCGTTTCTGCTGTTGGCTAGAATTATTTAGTGATTTAACCCAAACACCTGTTCCAGTCTAGCGGATTATGTGACGTTAACGTGGACGATGCAGTTGGGTTAATATGCAATGCAGGGCTGGCGATAAGCGGTATACTATCGCATCGCAAAATGCTACCACTTTTTTTTCTTGAAATGCGCCAATCTGCGACGGGATTTTGAAACCCCCCTAGCATATTTTGCGATACAGTCTTCGGATAATGTGAAAAGAAGTTTTAGTCCAGTTTTGAACGAAGATGGGCTCCTACAGTTTCTTAATATCGTCCTGATCGGCCTCCGCAACCGCACTATGGATAACCTGACTGCGCGACTCTGAAACCATGGTAGCGAGTGGAATGACCCCATTTTCCTGCCTCCGCGCCAGTCCCGCCCACAGAGCAAAAGATGACGCTAGAGTGGACAACGTCATTGGCTGAACCAACCGCAAAAACGTGAGACGCGTCTGCCATCTTGTGTAAGGAATCGGCGGGGGAATTGAGCAATCAAACGCTGTACATATGTATGCGACTAGATAAAATGAAATGAAAACTTCACGCAAGTCTCGCGCATTCGGCGTAGGTCCTACGCATTTTTTAGACTTATTCACTGTAGTCCGCAATTATTCAATGAAAGCTTATTAATGAGATTCTCACGCGGAATTAACATCCTTGCGCATTGAAGTTTAAGTTTAATTGCGTAAAGGTGCACCTCATCACGAGTAACATGGAAAGCGATTCGTGCTTCTCTTTACTCAGATTGGAAACAATGCATGCGTTTCATGATCGTTTAAATTGTTTAAATGAAACAAGACCATTTGAAATGTCTTTATGCAATTCCATTGCTTTCAATCCCTCAGTATAGACAAGCGTGAGAATTCCCAAGTCATAATCGATTTCCGTGTCACTAGTGGGGAAATCCACCGTAATGCAGGTGAAACTGATTAACTTACTGTACAATGACTTCCGCATGTGAATTTCTCCAGTGCACGTTGATTGAAAAATTGCTGACTACGGCACGGGAAGGTGAATGCCACTAAGAGGCCAGAGAATCCACCGAATGCGTGAGAGTTGGCATCTCTTTTTTGGGAAGTGATGTAAACTCACACCATCGTTTGGAGTCTTGTTACAGCCTGCCACTACACACCTATTTGGCATGTTGATGAATGTTGTCTCAAAATCAATGAAATTAAGGATTGATCAAGGCGAAATTAATTATCAGTATAGAACAAACCACTGGTCGATCAGCTGGGAATGTTTGCAACTTACTTCTCACACGTCACAGGTCACATGACTACGAGGTCTGTGCAACGACTTCTTTGAGGGGCGGGGCTTAGGACCGTACAAACCAGCCAAATTTTAGTTTTCAAATAATGATAAAAAGTTACAGAAAGCATTTACAAATGTGTGATGCATATTTATTTGCTACATATGACCCATTTCTTCAAAACATAGCCAAAAATTTTTCTGAGTAAACCTTTAAACATGAAAAAAAAGCCTTGGCATTCGATTTTGTTGAATATGGTATACATTCCAAAACAAAAAGTAAAAGTAGCAGCCTAACCTTTTTCACTGAATCCTAGGTTTTTTATCAAACCATTTGCAATTATGAATATGAAATTTACCAAAAAGAATAAGAAGATTCAAAATAAAAATTGGTTTTTGTTCATATTTTTTTCCTCAAAATAAAATTAACATCTTTTTTCTGTAAAATTATCTTAATTCCACATAACATATTAAAAACATACTCAACATTAATCCAGAAAAATTTTACATACATGCATTCATAGAATAAGTGCAAGATAGTTTCTGGAGCAGTTTTACAGAATACACAGGAATCCGGACGATCATTTCTAAACATTTTTAGGAAGTGGTTAGTTGGGTAAATCAGATGTATAATTTTAAAATAAATTTCACCGACTTTATTGGTGACAAAGTATTTGTTGTAATAAGTCCAAATTAATTTCCAATCGATATTTTCAAAATGATTATTCCAATACTGTTTGCAGCGCAAAGTTACAGGGCAGTGTATCATAAATCCAAGAAATTTATTACTACATCTATCATCTTTAACATTAATACCATTCAAAAAAAAAGTCTGTTTTAAGCATTGATAATTCATTAGGTACAATGCTGCCCTGCAATAATCTTGAGAAACATGCAGGTACTGCATCAAATACGATACTGTATTCTTTGACAGGAATTGGAATACCAAATGTATTAAAAAATTCTGTATAAGTAAGTAAGTGACCGTTTTCATTAAATAATTGTGATATAAGCAAGATATTGTTTTGGACCCAGTTTTCAAAAAAATTGACAGATTTTTGTATTTGATATTCTTATTATTCCAAATTAAATGTCGATGGGGAGAAAAATTGGTTTATAGATAAGGAGCCAACATAAAAGAGCCTGTCTATGAAAGTTAGATAACTGTATAGGGAGTTTATTTACATCATAATTGCATTTGAGAAGAAATTCAATGTCGCCAATTTTATTAAATAATAAGTTTGGAATGAAATACCATAACTTTTCTTTGTTCTTAATGTAAAGTTTAATCCAGTTCACCTTGAAGACTACATTAGACGTGTGAAAATCGAGCACATTTAAGCCTCCTTGATTATAAGAATTACATAAAATATTTCAGTTTAAATAGCGAGGCTTATTTTTCCAAATGAAATTAAATAGAGTAGAGTCGACTTTTTTGGTAATAGCTTTTGGGACATCTAAAACTTTGGCAGGATAAACTAACCGAGATAATCCTTCAGTTTTAGATAGAAGTACTCAACCTTTGATAGATAAATCTCTCGTGAGCCATAAATCGAATTTGTTCTTAATTTTTGGAATTAAGGGTTTGAAATTAGACTGAACTCTGTCAATCTGATTTTTACAGATATTAATTCCTAAATACACAACTTCCTCTTTAACTGGAATACCTTCCAATTCTGTTATATGCCCAATCTTTAAGAGGAAGCAGAGTGCTTTTTTTTATATTTGGGGTGTGTCCTGATACTCTTGAGAACACATTAAAGCACTTTGTGATGTTTTTAATTTGTTTTTCATCCTTCAAAAAGATAGCCGTATCATCAGCGAGCTGACAGCATGTAAGTTCTTTTCCTAAAATTTTGATGCCTTGAAATGAGTCATTATGTAAATGTAAACACATTAGTTGCATAATTAAAAGAAACAGAAATGGAGCCACGGGATCGCCTTGTTTTATACCTCGGAGAATGTTAAACCTATGGGTGGTTCCCCATGGAAGTTTGACTGAACTGTTAGAGTCATTATATAGTGTTTGAATGGCCCTTTTGAAGTATTGATCAAAACCAAAAAAAATCCAAAGCATCAAATAAAATATATTTAACAGTGTCAAAGGCTTTATATATGTCTATAAATGAAACTGTTGTCCCTTATGTAGTCCTTATAGTCGATCAAATCTAAGATTAAACAAATATTGTTACTGATGTGCCTACCTTGCATAAAAGCAGATTGGCAATCATCTATAATTGTGTCTAAACATAATTTTAGGCTTTGTGCAAAGATATGGGCAAATAATTTGGCATCATTGTTAATAAATGTTATGGGTCTCCAGTTGTCAATCAATAGCCGGTCCTTATTGGGTTTAGGCCTCAAGGTTATTAGACCTTGGCACATAGATGGAGGAAGCCTGGCACATTCTATAACCTCATTAAAGACATTCAGCAAAAATTCAGAAATATGAGCTTTGAAAACCTTATAAAACTCGCCAGTGAACCCATCGTTGCCTGGGGATTTATTATCTTTCAGCTTACTAATATTCTTTTCCAACTCTTCAAGGGATAAAGCCTCATCACAGATTTCCTTTTGACTTTAGTCAATACCCCCCGCACCATTTTTAATAGAAGAAAGAAAATGAGATGAATTATGACTGTTATCAACTTCAGAGTATAATTTTTCACAAAATTCTTTAACAAAATTGGGAATTTTTTGGGGATCCTCATAAATGTGATCATCGATCTTAAGTTTATACAGATTATTAACACTGGCATTTTTTTCTAAATTATGAAAATATTTCGTATTTTTGCCATGTTCCATCCATTTCCGTTGCGCCTTCTGCTAAATTTTGATACAAATTGTCCAACTCTGACTGTAATTCAGACAACTTGATGTTATCAGAATGAGTGAGTTCCGCATTTTCGTGAATAGATATTATATCCTTGAGAATTTTGTCTTGTTTGACTCTTTTTTTTTTTTTCTTTTCGCCAATTCCTTTCCCTGTTAATTGCCATATTACAGATCTGAAATTTGGTATATTCCCAGTGTTTACCATATATTTTTTCTTCTTGAGCGGTTTTCAAATTCTCATTAATGATATCTATGGTTTTTTCTTTGAAAAATTTATCATTAAAAGTTTATTATTTAGTTTCCAGTAATTGGAATTGGATTTAACTGATAAGCTCCTCATATGCCATACTAACGAAACTACATAATGATCAGTAAAAATTGAAGGTTCTATTCTGGTTTCTTTTACTTGATCCATTAAATCTTTTGATACGAGCCAAAAGTCTATCCTTGATCTTTTAGATAGGTCTTTACTATTCCAAGTGAACTGAATTTGATGTGGATTTTTACATCTTCATATATCACAACAATTCAAATTCAGGCATAAATTGTTAAATTCAGCATATGAGCCTCTTAAAGATCTGTGGGGGTAACAGTATTTAATTGTATCACTTATTGTATTCCAATCTCCTCCAAGAATTAATTTGGCATTCATGAAATTATTCAATAAGGTATAAATTTCTGTTTCAAATTCTTCAAAAAGAATTTTGTTTCTATGGCTATTATTATAACCATATATATTACCCAAAATAAAAAGATGATCCATAAATTCAGCAACTAGAATAATCCATCTTCCTGAATTCTGAACGATATTTTTAATCACTTTCCCCTGAAAGGATCCTTTCAATATAGCTACACCAGCAGTATTATTATTTCCGTAAGCCATCCAAATGTTGTCGCCCCATTGATTTTTCCAGAAATTAAAGTCTGATTCCAAAGCATGCCTTTCCTGGAGAAGATAGAAGTCTGCCTTTAAGCTTTTACAAAACAAGAAAACAGCTTTCTTCTTAATCTGTTCTCGGATACCCTTTATCCAGACAAAATTCAGAGTGAATGGAAACCAGGCTCTTTGCCCCTGAAGAGCCTGGTGACGCGAGGCTACGAGGGCAAGAACTATAACTGCGCAGTTACGCAGAAGAGCCTGAGTGTATAATTGAGTGATTGGCTATCAACAACAGTACTTGGGTGGATATAAGGAAGCGCTGAATTTGTCAATGAATGAATCTACACGTAAGTCCACGGTAGGGAACTACGCAGTTTTTGCATGTGATGACTGTAATTGACTGTAGAATGTGAGAGAATCAATACCATGTTGAATTTTTTGCTTCAGAAAACTGATTTTTCTAAACCACTAATTGGAATACTGTTGGCTCACTGTAACTGAAGTGGTTGCTACAGAGGACAACGATTTTTGTCACAAGAGATCATTTTTTTAAACTGCTGAGTCGATACCATGGGCAAGGATATTGACCAGTTTGCACATCAGGCTTAGCTGAGGAGTTTAATTCATGCAACTGTTGAAAAACGTGGATTGGAGTGAACTTCTCCATATTCTAAACCGTGTTTGAACTCTACTTGCTTGTGAATATTCAATAACTGATCCGGGGGTGCCATCTAGTGATCGAGTATGGGGCGCCGTTTGTAAAATAGGGTGTGTTGTTTTATACCGCGCAGTTTTTGCACATTTAGCGTCAAAAACCGGGAAAAAAGAGTGTTGCCATCTTAAACCGTCTTTTTTCACATTTACGCACAAATATGTGTAAATTGGCGTGGAAATGGTGATATCCTTTTTTGTAGTATAACTTTTTGTAGAAGGAAAAAGAGGACATTAAATACTAAATCTAAACGTTAAATATAAATCAAATTGCTAAATATAAATTTAAATATATATATAAAAAATATTATATATATAATATAGATAGATAGATGATAGATAGATAGATATATATAAAATTTAGGATTTAAGATTTAAGGTTTAGATTTAACCTGTTCGCCAGTAGATGGCACTGTCAGCTTAGCATTGCTGTTCTGTGGGTCGTACATGACTTAAGCGTGAAGACATCTTGAGCGAGTAGTCAACAACGCGCTAGCGAGAAACGGCGACGGGTATAAGCCAAGGTTTGGGAACAGCCATGGCTGTTTCCTAAGGTGTACGGACAGCGATTATTTTTTTCCGTACCGTTAATGCGTCGCTACTCTGGAATTCTGGTCCCCCCACTTCACTTTCGTCCCATAATTGCGTCAATTTGCGTCTCGATTACGCCGACAAAATAAAGCTACAGTTTGCGTACTGTCCATAGACTGTATAAAAAGATGAACGCAGCACCCTGGTCTGAAAAAAGAAGCCCGTGCGGAAGTACCGTAAAATGGCATTCTATTTAATGGCCAGCAGATGGCGACGTCGGTGGTTGCAGAAAGAAGTTCAATGCTATAGAAGTCTATGAGAAAATGACCCTACTTTCCCAACTGATTTTTCATTTAAATAATGATTTTTCACATTATTTTATGGTAGCTATAGCAAGTTTCAAGTCTCCTTTGATATATTATGATGTTCATTTTTGTAAATTATGGTCCCATATAGACTAGAATAAAGGATAAAGCCAGAATATGCTTTAGGGGCGTGGCTATCCTCTGGTCCTCGTCCAATACAGTCAGATCCAGAGCCACGTTCCTCCCCGGATCTTCAATACATGCTCTCGTCCAATAGAAATCACATCCGGTTTCAAAATGACAACATGGCGCAATTCAAATTGCCAAAATCGAGGCTTCCTTTATGGTATGCTGAAACCAATGGGTGACGTCACGGTAGCTTCGTCCATCTTTTTATACAGTCTATGGTGCTGTCTTACTCGCTAGCTAGCGCGCCAATGTATTTGGCTACATAGCCAACTGGCTAGCTAGCTAAAAAGGATGGATATATATATATAGTTTAGATTTATATTTAGCAATTTGATTTAGCCTATATTTAACGTTTAGATTTAGTATTTAATGTCCTCTTTTTGCTTCTACAAAAAGTTATACTAATACTACAAAAAGGGATATTACCATTTCTACACCAATTTACACATATTTGTGCGTAAATGTATGAAAAAGAGATGGTTTAAAATTGCAATGCTTTTTTTCCTCCCGGTTTCTGACGCTAAATGTGCAAAAACTGTACGGTATAAAACGACACACCCTATTTTACAAACGGCGCCCTATAATCGTGGACGTAACTGCGTACTTAAATTTGCAGTTCCATAGACGTTGACGTCTACATCTGCACAAAGGGGTTAGTAAGTGTTTCGGCAAACTTCTTAGGGATGAACGCAGATGCAAATAGATTGTATCTCCAACGCGAAATCACCAATGGTATTGAAATAGTTAGGGCCCGAGCAACGACTGCAAGTCGTCCGCGGAGGACCCTAGTGAAATCGTGCTGTTTATTATTATTATTATTATTATTATTATTATTCCTCCGACATTTCAAGAGCCAATTTCGCCCCTTTCTCAAACTTGAAAACGCTTGTAACTTTCCACATTCGTCCGGTCACATCCGAAATGGGATATTTTTGGGCGCTCGTTCATGGTCGAAGCAAAATGCCAAAATAGCGCCCCCTAAACACGTTTCAAAATTCCCATTGGGAAATTCGGTTACTTTCTCGTAGGCAGACAATGTTCGGTACACATATGTATCATACCCAGACATACAAAAAATTTTATTGCAGCCACGCCCTAAACCCAACAGGAAGTCGGCCATTTTGATTTGAATTTTTGAATTTTAAAACGAACTCCTCCTAGGGATTTCGCCCGATCGAGTTCAAATTTGGTACAGATCATCTAGAGACCAAGCTGATCAAAAGTTGGGCTCTGCATGTCTGTAGCAGGGTTCGTACGGTTATGAAAAACCGGGAAAAGTTATGGAAGTTGAAAATGCAATTTCTAGGTCCTTGAAAAGTTAATGAAAAATAACATCTTATGTAAAGTTTTGGAAAAGTCATTGAAATATTGCATGGATAATATTTAGGATGCGTAAAACATTAAAAATAAAATGGTGTAACGTGTGATTAAAATTTAAATTGCCGCAGAAGTGCAACGTCACGCTACATCGGTGATGCGACAGTTTACGTTGGCGTAAAACAAGCTGAGCCTAGAGAGCATGGCGCCTCGGTTAGCTTATTCATCAATTGGTTCATCAAGGTTCATAAGAGAAGCCGACAAGGGTTGCGAGGTTTTGGGCGTCCGGACTGTAGGCGAAATTAAAATTTTAAATTTTTTGATTGGCAAAAATTTCTGATTCCGGGTAAATGGAGTGTGAACAGGGAATTGAGGGGCATAGACATGTCCCTAGAACAGGATAGTCCTGGAGGGCATAGACATGTCCTTTTGTGATTGGCAACTTAGGATAGTCCTATGCCATCTAACTAGAAATAATCAATCATTTTCCTTTATTGGGGTGGGGCAAATTTTTAAATAATTTTTAGTAATTGTTCAACTGAAAAGGTTCAACGTTTCTCTCCATATAGGTAAGATGACAATCATATCTGGACGCCAGATTTGAAATAATGTTATTCAAAATTCAGTATTGAGTGAAAAAGGGCACTGGCCAGTGAAATATCCTATTAAAAGCAATTTTTTAGTCATTTGCGCTGGTCTCAATTTTTTTCAACGTTGATTTAAATTCAGCAAATACGCGTCCAGATGAATGATTGTTGTCCTATTTAATCGGGGAGAACACGCAACACCTGTTAAGTGTGGAGTGCTCTCGGAGGAACCTTTTGTTAATCATGAAAATGACCGAGAACAGGTCAGGACTAATAATTGTTAAAAACGGATGTTTTGTCCATCCCAAAAAGTTCTACTGAATTTACCCCATGATTTCATCGCTGTTAGATCGCATATGGAGAGAAACCGTGTCTTCAGTTGCCAATTAGGATAATTGGAAAACGCGTCAATAAAGGCAAATAATTGAGAACTAGCCAGGACTATCCTAATTGTCATAAAGGGACGTGTCTGTGCCCCCCCCAATTCCCTGTTCTAGCACCGGGCCTGGTGAAGTAGGAGATAAGGGGAAAAAGAAAAGGAAAAAGGGAATTGAAAATGATATAAATGAAGAGATATTTGTTGTAGGCATTAAGGCGATCGGAGAGAGTTGGGAAGTTAACAGAGTGTTCAGTGACAATCATCAAGTTGGAAAATTTGTAAAGAAAGAGATTGGAGATGTTATGTCAGTGAGGGTGGCGAGAAGTGGAATAGTGATTGTGGAATGCACAGCGAGAAGACAAATGGAAAAGGCACTAAAAATAAAAGAATTTGGCAAAGTCCAGTAACATGTTTCACACTAAAACGCCAGCCGACAGTAAAGGGAGTCATTAAAGGGGTTTCTTTTTTCAGTGAAACCAGATGATTTTCTGGAGGTGGAAGGAGTTTGCGCCGCCCGGCGAGTACATAGTTACAGGAATGGAAGCAAGCAAGAGAGTATGGCGGTGCTTCTTGAATTTGTAAATGAGTTGCCGGAAAGAATTTTGGTTGATTATGTGAGTTACGGGGTGTGGGCATTTGAAAGAGCTCCCCTTCATTGTTTTTGGTGTCAACGTTATGGTTATGTTGCGGCAGTGTGCAGAAATGAGAACTATAGGTGTAGAAGATGTGGTAAAGAGGGGTGCTCAGAAGAGGGTTGTGAGTTAACAAAAGAGAAGGCTATTTATTGTCACTGTGGAGGAAACCATGAAGCGGGGGCAAAACAATGTGAACGTAGAGAATTAGAAATTGAAGTTGAGCGGACACGGACACAGAGTAAAATGTCATACGCAGAGGCTACAAAGATAGTGAGGCTAGAGAAGAGATCAGTGAGGAAAGAAATGGGCACAATTGAAATGAAAGGGAAAGATCAACATAGTCGCGATAATCAGTTAGTGTGTGTCGACAAGCGAAAGTTCATAGCGTTCATTGCGATGGTGATTAATTGTGCAAGTGAGATTGACACAAAAACAGAGAGAATTAGGATGGTAGTCCATGCAGCTCGGGAGGTTTTAGAGATAACTGATGTTAAAGGAGAGGAAATTCAAGGAATCTTGGAGAAAGGGTTTAGTGGAAGTTGATCATCGAATTTAAATTGTTGAGTGAAGAATTTATATTTATGTTTTAATAAGAATGCAAGTGCACTGAATTCTTATTTATTATTTTTATATGTTGATACAACATAGATACTTTGATTTGGGAAATCAGGAAATGGTACTCCTATGCCCAAAGCACTTTTTCAGGCCTTTTTATGAAAGGCGCGCGATTGCGCGCCTAATACTGCATTTTAGCTGCGCAAATAAATGCGCACGTATCCATTAAAAAAGTTCCATTTTTGCGCGCCCAGCCATCCAAACTGCCGCGCCATCTAAACATTTCCACACTCTTTCGCATAGCGCGCAACGGCTCATGAGTAACAGTGTGGACATACAGTATGTGTTTATCATTGGTGGATTCGCAGCCATGCGAGACTTCTTCACCCAATGGAACCCCGCATTGCCCCAACCAGTAAAGATGGCGAAGCAGGCTGCGCATATCGCCCAGCATTTCCACCGTTAAAACATTGATGCGGAAACTTAGGGCATGAAACCCGTAAAAATAGTCAAAAAGGACGGTAAGGTGTGGGTTACGGAAGTATGCGTCTTTTTATACATAGTAAGAAGGTTTTCATTGCCGTTTTTTTTTTTTTTTTGGTGAAAGTTGGCGCGAAGACTCCTGCTAATTATGTCGCCAGATCGGCTTTATTCTCATCTCGACCTCAGTTTTCGCGGTGATTTGATTAATATATTATTAGGGCTGTCCCCGACTAAAACAAATCTCGGTCGACTAACAGTCAGTCGTTTTTTCATTTGTTCAAAATTTCTGAACTCCGTTCAGAGCCCTTGTAGATTCTGCTATGCTATTGCACGTGAGAGGTCGAAGTATGACTACTCAATGGACTGATGCTCGTATTTGACCTTACCACAAAACATTCCACTTTGTTTTATTTCATAGAACTGGTTAATCTAGTCCCAATATCGTTTCATTGTTAGCTGTAGCAATCATGCAGTTGAAAATTCTCTTCCACGCCGATAGTGACTCTCAAATAGGCACAAACTGGAAATAACATTAATTAAAGAATTGAGCTGAATCAGTTATTTTTGTATTCATTTCTGCTATTAATTGTTAACGATTTATTTGTTGGGTTTTTTATTTGTGCTTGCGGAAGACCATTCCAGCAGACTACAACAACGGATACTTTGCTTTTCCTCATTATTTGAAACCGCAATAGGCCTGCTAAATAAACCAGTGGAGGTTTTCTCTGAGTCAAGCAATATTAAGTATATATTATTTATAACTTAACTATATGACTAATCGAAGAAATTACTGAGGAAATAAATGGAAGGTAAATTCACCTATAATGTCTTAAATCGCAACTTGCGAATTGCAATGCTGAGTGAACGTAAACAGCGTTTAGGGAACTTGCTCAACTCGGCCACTTTATCAATTAAATTGTGCTAAAATGCCTTACATGCCTGGTGAATTATCCGCGACGTAAAGTTTGATATGGTATAATCTCATTCCGCTAATAAACGAAACAAGCAAATGGGCAAGTTTTTTGGGTCAGTCGTCTTATGGTTTACGCTAGTCAGACTGGCTTCGGTCACAAGAGAATCAGTTATCGCGCTCTCACTTTCGAAGACACTGGCGTGATATATGTCTGTTAGACCTGCAAGCTGCAGTACTGCGTTGCTCGCGATGTCGTGGAGATGCACATTTTAATTCCTTTTCAAATTAAATAGCCGAAATAACCATTGGTTCGCATTACTAATGGCTGACATATAACAGCTCAATCTTAATATTCACCGATAAAACGGATAAAACACGTGTATATGCGGAGAGAATACAAAGTAGGCTGATTTACCGTTTTCAAGTGGTACGTGGTCGTTACTGAGCTGGGTAAGCGAAACTTCGCTTATATATTTATTCCAGTTTTTCGATTATCTGCGGCTTAAACGAAATGCTCCCAAGCTCCTGATTTTTGTCTTTAATTTCAAGTTCCCAGGCCATACCGAAGTGAGCAACTAAAGTGAACCTGTATATCACCATCACTAATCTTAACTGTAGCCCGGGCAGATCTTAAGATACAATTACAACGCACATTTGCGTGCCTGTATAAGAAGGATGTAATGCAGGAATGAGAGCTGTTACCCATGTCAGTTTAACACGGTAAGATATTATGGTAATATGTCGTTTGTATTAGCTTAAATGAATTATGATCAACATTAATATCGCCTTTACTTTTTTGACGCGCCTAAAATAGCATTTAAGCTGCGTTTAAAAAAAAAAAAAAAAAAAAAAAAAATGCGTACCTAAGGCTGAAAATTAAAGTTTACGGGCGCAAATGTTTGCGCGCCTAAAGATTTTTCAAGAAAAGGCCTGCTTTTTTGTTCTCCATTTCTCTTGCTCTCTGTGATGGGGAGAGGTCAGATGGTTCATCTGTTAAGACCTTAATGATAACTATGTTAGTGTTGCGATTAAAACATGACAAGGTGTATCAAGATGTGTCTTTGGTTTGATTTAGAGGCACCGACTACAATGGTCCGACTGAAATGTGTTAATTTTTTGGTCTTGGAAATTCAGTGAAAGCTTATGGAGAAGTCATAGAAAAGTTATGGAAAACCATTGCTAAAAAAGTGTACGAACCCTGCTGTACGTCAAAGGGCGTGGCTGCTAGGGCGTGACAAAGTTTGGCGACTGGATGAAAAAATTTCACAATGCTCTCACGCCCACATACTTGATTGTAGCAGCTTCAAACTTGATGGACATGATGATTGCTCCGCCCTGAACGTCCAGATGTATTAACTTCCCATTTTACTAATAGTGCCCCCCTGTGGTAACAGGAAGTGACCACTTTTTACTTTCACTCGTACTGATGACACATAGTTAAACCCATCAACTTCATTCCACTTCTAAAACATTCAGAACAAGTTGGTGAAGCTACATCATGAATGCTGTGAAGCTATGAGTAATGGCGTCCGTGTGGCGACGCGGCGACTATGGATCTTCGCCATGAAAATACGTTTGGGTTTCACAATGCTTTCACGCCCACATACTTGATTGTAGCCGCTTCAAACTTGCTGGACATGATGATTGCTCCGTCCTGAACGTCCATATATGTTAACTTCCCACTTCACTAATAGCGCCCCCCTGTGGTAACAGGAAGTGACCAGTTTTTACTTTCACTTGTACTGATGACACATAGTTGCACTTATCAACTTCATTCCACTTCTAAAACATGCAGAACAAGTTGATGAAGCTACATTATGAATGCTGTGAAGCTACGAGTAATGGTGTCTGTGTGACGACGCGGCGACTATGGATCCCTCGCCATGAAAATATGTTTGGGTTTTTGATGACTTTACTGAACTCGTATCATCATGAAAATTGATACTCAGGTCAAGGGTGGTGAGCTCTTACATCTGATAGGGGCAGAGCCCATGGGGGGAGCAAATTGCTTCTATAGCGCCCCCTTGAAATTTTCAAAAACCCCTCCCCATAGGGGTTTTTCTGGAGTAGGAACATGAAAATTGGTGGGCATGTGTATGTTTCCAAGATGCACAAAAAAGTCTCTGGCATCATTGGTCTACTCCAAACAGGAAGTCAGCCATTTTCATTTTAACGTGTCATTTGGCCTGATTTCCATATGTTGTATTTTAACAAACTCCTCCTAGAGATTTCGTCCAATCAACCTCAGATTTATTTCAGGTCATCAAAAGACCATGCTGATCAAAAGTTGTGCTCTGCATGTCTGTAGGTCAGTGGGCGTGGCCGCTAAGGCGTCCCCATTTCTGATGCCTCGCCATGCATATTTGAGCAGCTCTCTCTCCCTCATACTTCATCCAAACGGCTTCAAAATTCTTATACGTGATAAGAGCCCCGCCCTGAACGCCTACATATGCTCTTAGGCAATCTCGCTCATGGTGCCCCCTTGTGGAAGCGGGAAATGTCATATTTTACATTGACATTGGCCAATTTGCTTGAAACTGCACATTTGTGCTGAGGGTCTCCCCCGGAATGCACCTGCCCATGTTTGGTTACGCTCTGAGCGCCCCCTGGTGGATTAACTATCAACTTGTCATAACTCCTTTGTGCTTTGTCCGATTCGCTCGAAACTTTATCATAGGTTGGGGCCTGTACTCGACCTGTCCAATATTCGTGAGTGCACAGCTGCACCCGTCACGATCTCACCACTACCCCCAACGTGCACAAGGGTGCGAGGGCCCGTTCAACGCTGCTTGCAGCTTTAATTTGCCTTGAGCTTCCAATGTGTTTTCACTCAGAGTAATATGGATGGATAGAATCATTTATTGTTCTTTGGTCTCTACAAGGATAATATATGGCTACGCTAGCGATTCAGCGTTTACAAGCCATCTACTATCATTATATCCCCCCCCCAGAGGGAGAGGGGAGACATGTTGTTTTAGGCTCGGTTCCCGTTCACATTCCCCATCGCATTCGCGTCGGCGTTCCCACTTTGTTTCCAGAGCGTAACTCCAAAATCTTTCACATGATCTTAACGAAACTTTGCAGACTTACTACTCAGGTCCTGAAGTGGTGCCTTTTGGTATCTGTCTGTCTGTCTGTCTGTCTGTCTGTCTCTCTGTCTGTCCGTCCGTCCGTCCAATGGGTTAGGCAGGGAAGGGGGGCCGAGGGAGAGAGTAAAAACACATTCCAGTTAAAACAGTAAGGAAGGTAAGTTTTATCCATGTACAAATAAGCTTGGGGTTTGTATTTCTGCTCCCTTGATGCCGCATTGCATGTGTATATAAACGTTTATTGACTGGAGTCTACTTCGCAAGTGCCTCAGCTGACATAGTCCCTTTAAGAATAAGACCAAAACCTGACAAATGCTGTGACTCTCCAGGAGCAGGGTTGGCCTCCCCTGACCTACAGTATGAGGCCACTTGCTCATTCAAAATCATATCCCAGAATCTAGATGTTAGAACATTGCTTCAGACTGAGAAGCATTTGTGAGGACATTTGGTGATGTCTGGTGAATAGGCTTTGCTCAGTTTGTAGTTAAGTTGGGTGTAATTGTCTTTAGGGTGTTTGACGGGGTTGAGGTTGAGGTTGAGGTCTTGGCCCTGTCCAGGCCTGTCAGGTTCTACATCAGCCTCATGTATAGACCTCACTGTGAGCATGAGTGGAGTTTGAGACCTTCTCCACACTAGTGGAAGTACAGATTATCTGAAATATATTTGTATGAAATGAATTTAAGATTTTTCTAAACCTTGAAAAACATCCTCCAATGAGGGAGTGCCAGCATTTTTCTAACTATGTTGAGTTTCAGCCCAATAAAAAGCCTGTGCTGTGTTTGCGTCCTTAAGGTCATTCCAAGCATATTGCCTTCAGCAACGGCCCTCGAGAGTGCATCCGGAACTACTTCCCAACCAGGAAGTGCTTTGTGTTTGACCAGCCTGCCTCCAAGGAGAAGCTGAAAATCATAGAAGAACTGACTGACGCCGACCTGGAACCAAACTTCGTCCGGCAAACGCTCGACTTCTGCGACTACATTTTCAAGCAGTCCAAAGCGAAAACCATCAGCGGAGGGTTCACAGTCACTGGGGAGAGTAAGTACTCAGACATCTCATTGGCGGGATTGGTTAGCTTGACTTGCATTTTGAGAGTTTTTAACTGGTTTAAATCCAATCTTACTGGCAGAGAATTTTTTATAAACATGGACAAATGTTCCTCAAAAAGCTATGAATTGAATTGTGGTGTCCCCCAAGGCTCAATCTTGGGTCCAACTCTCTTTAAACTTTATATGTTGCTACTGGGGGACGTCATCAGGAGACATGGCATTAATTTCAGTAGTTATGCTGATGATACACAGCTTTACATAGCCGTGTCTCTTGATGACATTGGGCTAATAGATGCCCTTTTAAAATGCATTTTAGATATCAAATCATAGATGGCAGGTAACTTCTTACAGCTCAAGCAGGACAAAACAGAAGTACTTGTTGTCGGTCCTGAAGCACACAGAGAAAAACTTAATTTAAAACTCAAAGCCCTGACTTCTAACACATCTGAGCAGGTTAAAAATCTTGGTGTTATTATAGATTCAAAATTGAATTTTAATGCTCATGTCAAGAAGATAACAAAGAGTGGTTTTTATCATCTCAAGAGCATTGCCAGAGTGCGGCCATTTTTATCTCAAGCCAACACAGAGACACTAATGCATCCTTTTATCACCTGTAGAATTGATTATTGTAATGCTGCTCTTTCTGGTCTCCCTAAGAAAAGCTTTGCTCCACTACAGCTTCTTCAGAACTCAGCTACACGGGTTCTGACGAGGACCAGAAAGAGAGCACACATTACGCCAATATTAAAGTCTCTGCACTGGCTACCTGTCCGCTTCAGAATCGATTTTAAGGTCCTCTTAATGGTTTTTAAAGCTCTTAATGGTCTTGGTCCTAATTATTTATCTGATTTGCTTTTAACATATAAGCCCTCTAGAACTCCCAGGTCTTCAGGCAGCGGCCTTTTAGTTATTCCAAAAGTTTTTACCAAAACATATGGTGAGGCCTCGTTTTACCATTACGGCCCACGCTTGTGGAGCAGTCTGCCTGTGGACCTGAGGAAAACACAGAACGCGGACATTTTTAAAAGCAACAAGAGCTACCTTTTTAGTCTGGCTTTCAGCTGAATTTTATTTATTTGATTATTTTTACCTTTTTTAGTTTGGTTTATATCTGAACTTTTATTATTTTTACCTTTAAATATTTACTGAGTTTTTATTAATACAGTTATCCTAATCTCTCTATAGTATCCATTGTCTTCTCTCTAGTGTTTCCTCACTCTAAAGTGGTGAGTGTGGGATAGCGTTTCCTCAGTGTTCTTAATTCCTCAGTGTTTTTAAGTCTGCGTGTGTGTGTGTGTGAGCATGCGGGTGTGATTATGTGTGGGAGAAGGGGGGATATTTCTTGTGTCTATTGTTTGTTGTATTGTTTTTATGTAAAGCACTTTGGGCTGCTTCTATTGTATGAAAAGTGCTCTACAAATAAAGTTTGATTGATTGATTGATTTAGAGAACAAGGCCCAGGTTCACTAAGACTTTTTTGAAAGCCTAATTTTTTATCAAATGAAAAACCAGTAATCTGGTCGATGATTAGGGCGAAACAGAAACTGTAGCCAATTGTTGATCATGTATTTACAGTAGATGATCTAGCACATGCAAAAGGTCTTTGTAATTCTGGCCCCAAGATGGGAGAATCACTCTTGTTTATTTTCATGTGCAAAAAGTCCCTTCACCCCAAAACCACTCTGGGGACATTCACCTTATTGCTGTCTCTACTTGCTACTGTTCTCTCCAGCATTGCTCCCATGGCATCTGTGAAAAAGAGAGGTGTGCTCTCAGTGGACATCCTCTGGTCAAATAGTGGTTAAAAAAAAAAAAACACCACAGTTTAAACATTTACTGGAAAAAAATAGCTGGAACATATAGATGGAGTGCTTGGGATTTTCAAAGGTTGATGTTGGTTCTGAAGTTCATCTTCTGCGTGACTCCAGTGCTGGGGAACCTGGCGAAGATGTATGTGGACGCCATCCGGAGTGGCAGTGTTCCGTGTTTGGAGAACGCGGTGAAGGCGCTGTCTGAGACCGAGAACTCGAAGGCGGTGGAGGAGTCTTTCGCCCTCTACAGGCAGCTGCTGGGAGAGCGGGTGAAACTGCACACTGAGACTCAAGAGCAGCTCTCCAGTGCTCACGACAGCTGCCTGAAGGAGGCGCTGCAGCTCTTCATGAAACGCTCCTTCCAGGACGAGGACCAGAGCTTCCAGAAATACCTCATGGTGAGATGTCAGATTTAAAAACAGCAAAGGTTCTTGCATCTCTTTTCTTTTCAGACAACAAGTGACCCCAGATGATTATGGCTGGATTTATTCCTTAATAATAATACTGATTATTACTGTTATTTTACATTTTATCTGTATAGTGCCTTTCTCAGACCCAAGGTTGCTTTATAATGGAAACAAATTGGCAAGTAAAAAACATAGAACAAAGAAAAAAGAAAACCATACAAATGAACATTAAGTAAAAACACAACACAAGTACATTAGACATGTATAAAATCAATGGCTAGACCTCATCCTGTAGTGCTGATCCTATCTGAAAGTGATAAGATTATGTTTGTAGTGAGTGATAGTGTTGGGTGATAAGATATGTCTTGAGCTGAGTGTTAAAGATTGTTAGGCTGGTTGATTCATGGACGTGCTGGAGTAAGTTGTTCCATAGTTTAGGACCAATGGTGCTTAAGGATCTGGATCAAAAAGTGGACCGTTGTGTTCAAGGAATTGAGAGCAGACCAGTATCAGAGGACCTAAGTGAATGAACAGGTGTGTGAGGATGGAAGAGATCAGTGAGAACGGATGGGGCAAGCGCATTTAGTGGTTTGTGTGTAATGATGAGGAGCTTAAAACCTCTTCAACTCCAGAGTTGCCACCGGAGGGATTATGGCAGTGCTCTTACCTTGCCTTAAAGCACATTACATCTCTAAACCCGTTGCCATTTGGGTTTCCTAATCACCAACTAAGTGTTAATTTGTTCAGTTGCAAGGATCAATCCATATCCATTTCCCCTCAGCTTGCATTTTTGTTCATTGCCATAATTATCAAGCATTTTCCTATCTACATTAATGTTAGGCCTAACATAAAACATCAATGTCTCACAAAGCTTCTGAAATCCTGCTGCTCACGAAACGGTTTTTTTTTTTTTTTTTTGCATCCATGTCGGCTTGATACGCCAAAGAAGACGTTTTTAAAAATACAGTTTTGCCGACTCAGGTCTGTGTGAACGCTGCTAATGTAAAAATGAAACTCTTTCTACAACCAGTGACATCACCATAATGCAGGTTAACACCCAATCGAGTAAGAATCAGGAAATAAATTGAATTAATTTACTGAGCAAATGGGCTTCCAATAAGCTGTGTTGCCATTAATGATTAAGACATACAGTTTTGCGTCATCTTAGAATTGAATGGAATTAGAATGTTATTCACTAAATGCTGCTGAAGATGGTATTTAGATAAGATTTAGATTTTGTTCAATTAGATAATTGCCGTTCCAGATGGTGGACTGTAAATACCTTGTGAAGGACTGTGTTACCTTGAAGGTTCCATGCATAGCATGCATATTAAATTATTTTAAATTCATGCCATGCCTCAAACTTTCACAATGCACTAATGAACAATTTACTGAATTATTCAATTATCAACGCTTTGACGTAAGAAGCGTTGGTAATTTAACAAATTAATTTTTATTGCTTTGTGTGCCAATCAGTGTGCAACTGCGCTTCCCTGCAAATGCAACCTATTCTTATGAACGCTGAAAGCATTATGATTTAGTGCAATCTTAAAATAAATTAGGTTGCACTGCTGAAAAAATCCTAGAATGGGAGATGGAATTCAGGGAAAACACTGAGTAAATGAATTATGGTTTATTATGCTTATTTTTTTTTCCATTCATAAAATATCATTATCAAGTACATCGTCAATGTAGCCCTTCAGCCATCTGTCATTTCTTAATACTTTCTCAATAATCACAGGCTTATATATTGGCCTTGATTATTCAGTAAATAAATTGCGTGAATATTAATCAAACGATCTTAAACAGTAATGGCTTTAAAGCAATTCTGCGTTTAAGGGTCAAAGGCTCATGGCACATAATTTGAAAATCACATATCGCAGGCCAGGGGCTAGGGGGACGTTGGGCTATAGGAAGTTAAACTGAATCCGGGCAGATATGGGGAGCCAGAGTAGTTGGTAAAGAACAGGGGGGATGTGAGCAGCTTTTCTAGTATGAGTGAGTAAACTGGCTGCTGAGTTTTGGACGTACTGTAGTTTATTGAGGGATTTTGCGGCGAGACCAGCAAGTAATGAATTACAATAATCCAGGCTAGAGGTAACAAATGCATGACGTAGTGTTTCAGTGTCATGAAAACTGAGGGAAACGTGAAGACGGGCAATATTTCGGAGGTGGAAAAAATCTTTTTCAATAACGGAGTTGATATTCGGCAGAAAGGAGAGTGTGGGGTCGAGAATTAGTCCAAGCTTGCGAACTGCATCAGAGGAGATGACAATGATGCCATCTATGGCGAGATGGAGATCCCCAGCCTTTGAAAGAGCTGTCTTGGACCCTACTAACAGGATCTCAGTCTTGTCACAGTTTAATTTAAGAAAATTTGCCGCCATCTAGCGCCTAGTTTTCAAATTTTATATGAGTGGGTGACAACAAGAGGCCACTGTCTAGAATTTGATGAAAACATTAGTTAAGTGCATGTAGCACCCTCTGACAAAGCTTTAATTACAAATATTTATCATCTGTTACAAGTTTTTAACCAGAAATATCAACAGTCTGGCAAACAGCTAAATTTACTGAAAGCTGATACATACTTTGCACCTGTTTTCCTCAATTTGTGGGATAGTAGACTCCGGTTCTCACCACATATACAAAACCCAAAACCAGTGAAGTTGGCACGTTATGTAAATCGTAGATAAAAACAGAATACAATGATTTGGAAATCCTTTTCAACTTATATTCAATTGAATACACTGCAAAGACAAGATGTTTAATGTTCAAACTGAGAGACTTTATTTTTTTTTGCAAATAATCATTAACTTAGAATTTAAAGGCAGCAACACATTGCAAAAAAGTTGGCACAGTGGCCTTTTTATCACTGTGTTACATCACCTTTCCTTTTAACGACACTCAGTAAACCTTTGGGAACTGAGGAGACCAATTTTTGAAGCTTTTCAGGTGGAACTCTTTCCCATTCTTGCTTGATGTACAGCTTAAGTTGTTCAACAGTCCGGGGTCTCCGTTGTCGTATTTTACGCTCATAATGCGCCACACATTTTCAATGGGAGACAGGTCTGGACTACAAGCAGGCCAGTCTAGTACCTGCACTCTTTTTACTACGGAGCCATGCTGTTGTAACACGTGCAGAATGTGGCTTGGCATTGTCTTGCTGAAATAAGCAGGGGCGTCCATGAAAAAAGACGTTGCTTGGATGGCAACATATGTTGCTCCAAAACCTGTATGTACCTTTCAGCATTAATGGTGCCTTCACATATGTGTAAGTTGCCCATGCCTTGGGCACTAATACACCCCCATACCATCACAGATGCTGGCTTTTTGAACTTTGCGCCTATAACAGTCCGGATGGTTCTTTTCCTCTTTGGTCTGGAGGACACGACGTCCACAGTTTCCAAAAACAATTTGATATGTGGACTCGTCAGACCACAGAACACTTTTCCACTTTGCATCAGTCCATCTTAGATGAGCTTGGGGCCCAGCATGGCCGGCGGGCGTTTCTGGGTGCTGTTGATAAATGGCTTTAAGCTTTGCATTGTAGAGTTTTAACTTGCACTTGCAGATGTAGCGACGAACTGTAGTTACTGACAGTGGTTTTCTGAAGTGTTCCTGAGCCCATGTGGTGATGTCCTTTACACACTGATGTCGGTTTTGATGCAGTACCGCCTGAGGGATCGAAGGTCACGGGCATTCAATGTTGGTTTTCGGCCTTGTCGCCTACGTGCAGTGATTTCTCCAGATTCTCTGAACCTTTTGACGATATTACGGACCGTAGATGATGAAATCCCTAAATTTCTTGCAATAGCTCGTTGAGGAATGTTGTTTTTAAACTGTTCGACAATCAGCTCACGCATTTGTTCACTGATGGTGACCCTCGCCCCATCCTTGTTTGTGAATGACTGAGCATTTCAGGAAGCTGCTTTTATACCCAGTCATGGCACCCACCTGTTCCCAATTAGCCCGTTCACCTGTGGGATGTTCCAAATAAGTGTTTGATGAGCATTCCTCAACTCTCTCAGTCTTTTTGCCACTTGTGCCAGCTTTTTTGAAACATGTTGCAGGCATCAAATTCCAAATGAGCTAATATTTGCAAAAAATTACAAAGTTTACCTGTTCAACATTAAGTAACTTGTCTTTGCAGTGTATTCAATTGAATATAGGTTGAAAAGGATTTGCAAATCATTGTATTCTGTTTTTATTTACGATTTACACAACGTGCCAACTTCACTGGTTTTGGGTTTTGTATATAATAACTGGCTCATAGTTCATGTCAGCTGCAGTTGAGTCTAACTATTAAAAACAAAGCTTTGCGCTAGCTTGCTGACAAAGATAGGTAATATATCATAAATTGGCATTTTTTCTACGCGAGCCAAGAGTTGGAAAGGCAGTCATTGCACCCTGCAAAGATTCAAAATAACCAATACCAGGTGATATGTCACTCTTGTCCAATCAGAGAAAAGTCTGTCGATCATGACAAAAGCGCAGTTTTGAGGAAGCACTTTCCCCTCTAGTTCTTCTGGAATTTTGGTGGTTGGCTCTTGTTGGTTCTGATGGTGCTCCATTCTTGCTCTGCATCCACAGGAGCGTATTAAAGAGGAGTATGAAGGGAAATGTAGGGAAAATGCTGCTCTCTCCCAGAGCCACTGTGCTGCTCTGCTGAAACAGCTCTGGGATAAGGTGGACTTCGACTCCTTCATGAGACCTGGGGGATATGCAGATTACAGGCTCCAGCTGGACTCCATCGTTAAGACCTACAGAGATACACCTGGGAAAGGTGTACAGGTGCAGTTTACCTCAAAGAGCCCAAAAACGTGCAGTCCTACAATGAATCATCTGCAAGTGTGTGTGTGGGGTGGGGGTGCATCGATTGAATTTGACCAGCCTGTAATACATATATCTTGGCTTCTTGGTAAAAGACAAAATCATGCAACAAGATATGGAGATTATGGACAATACAAATACGGCATTACTTCACTGAAAGTCTGTGCCTGGTGA